>JARFJB010002176.1:9455000-9652500 GCA_036346205.1 Vesta saturnalis | reverse complement strand
AACACAAACACAAACACAAACACAAACACAGACACACGCACACACACACACACACAAACACACACACACACACACTCACACTCACACACACACACACACACACACACAACACACACACAAACACACACACACATACACTCACACTCATTCACACACTCACTCATCCTCACACACACACACACACACTCACTCATCCTCACACACACACACACACACACACACACACACACACACACACACACACACACACACACACACACACACACACACACACACACACACACACACACACACACACGCACACGCACACGCACACGCACACATATACATATCAACCTGCTGAACACTATAATCGAGTAGACCAAAAATACGTACAAATCAATGTGTTTCTAATGATACGTTGAGATTACACACACAATCCAGTTGTACTGGATGTACATGCAAATAAATATGTGGCACTATTAGGTTTTTTGCATACAGTGATAAAAATACGTTTTACAGTTAAATATGCCTATACAATAACACATATAACCAAACTTGAAATCAGGGTTCTATATTAATTTAAATGCAAGGACTGTCTTATTGTAAATACATCTCTCAAAAAGGGCCGTAGATTTATAAACAAGCTTGAACACACTAAATCATTGAAAATAATTAATAAATAGTAATAAAATTGACAAATGCCTGGAGACAAATAAACAAGCTGCCTTTCATTTCCAATTTTGAAAATGCACCTGTGAGTTGAAACTAACATCGATTCCATCTCGTAGGACAACTATAGGAAGCTGTGTTTTATTTTACCAAATATTCATCACCATCGTCATTACACAACCATAAAAATAATTACACAACACTGTAAATGTACGGTTTAAGGTATAACAAGTGTGTGTTATTCGCGTGAATGTCTACAACGGGTTTAGACCGAGATGAGATAATCGTGGTGGCACGCACGCACGCACGCATGCACGCTCGCACGCGCGCACACACGCACACACGCACACACGCACACACGCACACACGCACACACGCACACACGCACACACGCACACACGCACACACGCACACACGCACACACGCACACACGCACACACGCACACACGCACACACGCACACACGCACACACGCACACGCACACACGCACACACGCACACACGCACACACGCACACACGCACACACACACGCCCACGCACCCACGCACGCACGCACGCACACACACACAAAACACACACGCACGCACACACGCTCGCACACACACACACACACACACAGATAAATGAGCGGTTCTAGGTTAGGTCAATGATCGCGCGAGAATATTAACCTAACCTAAAAACGCGCATTTAATTCTCTAACCTGATACTATACATATATTGACCTAACCTAAAATTGTTCGTGTTTGACAGCAATGCCGAAGGCTATCTCCTAAGACAGGTATAGTAGCGCGTGCGTGTACGCGCGAGCGTGCGTGCATTCAGAAATAGTTTTAAAGGAGGTTTAAGTATAATTTATATTAAACATTTTTCATCCTGTAGAAACTTTTTCAAACTTAAAATTGATTCAAAATTTTCCTAGAAACACCACGGAGGAAAAAAGATCCGGTTTGTCAATTATTGCAATAGAAAACGGAATTGCTCAGAAGTTAGGTATATCATCATTATTCATTAGTATGAACTTTTACAAATCTAAAGGCACGGAGAAAAACTTTTTAATGAGAAAGCTTACAAACTCTTTAACAATACATTATATTTCTAATTCATTTGACAATTAATATTTTAAATTTTGTTATAAGTATACTAATAGGATATTAATTAATTCTGTTATACTTTATGTATAATTTTTGTCCGTTATGGTCTTTAATACGCATGATACCAAAAAAAACATGGTTAATACATATAATGTATATTTTAATTTCATATTTTCTAAAAAAATCTAAATACACGTTCATACTTTAATAGTATTGCGTATCTACCAATTTTAACAAATTTTTAACAATTGTGTATAATAATATATACAACCCCAAAATTAAGTCTGTATTCCTAATGTTTTAGTTTTAGGTTACGAAAATGATATATTATAAGTCCTTCTAATAAATGCGTTCCCAAAAATTTTAAAATTCGCACAGCGTGTGTTGGATGTAAAACAAACGTAAATATTTTATTCACGAAAGCATTTTAACTAAATTAAAAAAGAAAAAATGTACAGTCTCCCTAAATGAGTTCATGTTAATTATCAAATGGATATTAGTGTTCTACAAAACGTAAGAATATGAAATACACGAAATTAAAATTAATTGAAATACAAAATAGATGTGCAAATTCTGTTTAGAAAGTGGAATAAATAGCTTACCTTACATAAACTAATACACCGTGATAAAATTAATATTTCATTAAATTAAATGAATTAAAACAAATAGGTAGATACGGAGTAATATTTATTAAAATCCTAATCAAAGTAGACAAGCAACTCATAAAAATAGTGTTTTCAATAATTAATTAAAGTAAGCTAAATTGTATAAATTAACAAATTAAGTTATATATAACAAACCAATAAAAAAATAATCTGAAATTTATTTAGATTATGAGAAACCGTGGCTTGTTTCCTTTAAAGGATTTTTTAAAATAAAATTATCTAGTAAGCATCCCCTTAGCAGGTGGTCTTTACCTATTCTTTAAGCATAATTTATTTATTCGAAGTCGAGAAATGCATTTTTAGTATGTGGGGGTGAATAAATTAAACACTAGCTAATATAAATTATAAAATGGGGACCACCCTATTGCTATTTAATTAAATTTCCGTAAACAAAATGAATTAACCTTTTACTAGAAAACACGAATACTACTTAACGTAAATTAATTATTGGATTCATTAATTATCTAAATATACAGTCATGAACTGTAATAAAAAATATGACCATAAAATCCATGGCGGATGTCAATTTCGTATCTTTTGCCTACCAAAATATTTCCTTGTTCTTATTCCAAATTACCAGCTTACAATAACATTAAAACACGTTCATGAAGGTCGTGATGCATGATGAAAGGTTTTTGATTACTTCTTATTCTTTCTACCGGTACCTCATTTAAAGAATAGCAAGTCGCACCCAGCTTATTCAATAAAGTTCTGATTTTATAAAATTGACAGGTTGGTATATAGGATGATAGAAAAAAGTAGGTCAATCCGTTAACCAAAGATAATAAAATAATGGACTTTCGCAACGCCACTTTTCATTTGAACGCTTTTTTTTTTGAAGACACAGAGAGGTTTGAGATATCAATTTCAAATTTGGTGTAGATTGTCTTATCTAAGCATGCCTTGTGTATTATTTTATACAAAAAACTCAAAGAACTATGTTCTTTTCCGTTTTTGATTGTTTCAGAACCTTCTTTGATTAATTGTAATTTAAAAACTGATGAAATATTTATTACAAAACTAAAAAAAGAAAACAAATAAAAAGTTAATCAAGTTAACTTTGATAACCTTGTTCCAAATGACAATTTGAAACACATAGGTAGTAAGCAGGTGTATTAAAAACTGACAGTTGTGCTAATTTTATAAGATTGTCAAAATAATTCATAAATTTAGCCATTAGAAATATGCAGATATGATGGTTGTTTATGGTTTCTACAATGGTAGTACAGTTCGTGCAGTAGAGGAGTATCGACGTTGTTTTCCACATCGAAGAGTTCCTAACAGGCAAGCGTTTCAAACTGTTTTTAGACATGCTGGCGAAACTGGGACGTTTCGATGTGCAGGTATTGTTTTTGTAAGACAGAATCCAATTTCAAATTCCACAAACAATGGTTTGGAGAACACTAAAATAACAAGGTTTGCAGGCTTTTCATGTGCAACAAGTACAAAATCTTCAAGGAGAAGGCGATTTTCCTCCAAAATTACAATGTTGTCAATGGATCGGTGAAAACAGAAGGCTTAAATGTATTTTATTTATGGGCGAAGCTCAGTTTACTCGAGATGTAATTAACAATTGCCACAATAATCACCATGATCGGAGGTAAATCCCCATGCTACGCAAGAACACAACTGTCAACGTCGGTTTAGTATTAACGTATAATGGGCCTTACTGGGAATGGTTATTTACATTTTCAGAAAATCATTTAAAGAAAATATTGAACGAAGTTCATTTGAATATTGGACCACGTATTATCTTCCAACATGATGGAGCGCCTCTTTATTTTTCAAATAATATTAAAAATTTTCTGAGTACCCATTTCGGCAATCGCTGGATTAACTGAGGCGGCCCGCACCCTTGCTAACGAGATCACCGGATCTCACTCCTCTACATTTTTGTCTTTGGGGATGGATGAAGTCGTTGGTTTACGTTGCGAAAGTGGACACAAGGGATGTATTACTAGATCGCATTCTTAATGCTGCAGCGTTCGTTAGAGCGAATCATCTTCGCTAAAACTCGCTACTATATCAATTTATAAACGCACAAATAAACGTATCGAAGTGGGAGGTGATGTTTTCGAAAATTTGTTATGAATTAATGCAATTAGTTTACATTATTCGCTTTCTTTTTTAGTTTTGTAATAATACTTGTTCAGTTTTTAAATTACAATTGATAAAAGTGTCTCTGAAACAAACAAAAATCGGGCTAGAACATATGAGCTTATTTTGACCTCCTGGAGATGTCCTTAAAATATGTCCATTTCCCCCTGAATCACCCGGTACATATCCACCGCTTTTGCTATTTTGGAAAATACTTGGTCTTAATCTTAACCCCTCACCACCTTCTTTATTATTGGAACCATATAAACAAAATCTTTCATGCGTGTGCGCGTCCGTCCGTGCGCGCGTGTATGTGTGTATGTGCGTGTGCGTGTGCGTGTGCGTTTGCGCGCGCGCGTGTGTGTATGTGTATGTATGTCAGTATTTATGATAACTCCAGGACGACAATACGTACGTACTTGAAATTTTGTATTTAAGCTTGATTTCTCCTGGAGTTGATTCGATTTTGGAAGAAATGCAGCATCGGGAATGATGTTATATTAGGAGCAGTTTTTGATCATCAATTATTTTTAGAACGGTTGCATATTTTAAAGTCATAAAAATACATAGATTTGAAAGCTATAAACTAATTAAACTACGTGCAATTTTATATGACGCGTACTTTGGCTACAAAAAGTCCTATGGTGGAATTATCTGAATAAAGATCAACCTAATATGAAGATGTGTACACATATTTTTTGCAGATAATTTGATTTTGCATTACTTTTCTTTGCAACGTTTCTTAATACAAAGCCAAACAAGCGTTAAAAACTAAAAAATAAGTTTCAAAATGCTCTAAACCGTGCTATTGATATTTTGATAGACGTCTGTTCACCTCGATCTAATTATAAAGTTTAAACGTCAATCTGACATAAATTACTGCTGTTGTTTTTACAAAGTTGTCAATATTCATTATGAACATATTACGAAAGCGGTTACATAATAGTGTGCTATACAGTGATACTAGATTGGAAGATAATGGCAATACTTTGTAAGTCAGAGACATATTTCTGCCCTTTCGAAGGTAATATTTTGGATGTGAAATACGTGAAATAGAGTAAGTAGTATTTATAACACATGTACGAAATTGCAAAAAAAACGAAATGTTTAAATAATTGCCAAATTTTTGCAACTAGAGTTTCAATTGTTTAATGAAATTAGATACTGGTAAAATTATTGGGGACAAAATTATAACAGTATTTTGCATTACTTACATGCTAAATGAGGAGAGTAAGGAAGGTTAGAGCGCCACCAGCTTTGAAGCAAAAAAGGCAAAGAGGGAGGGAAATTATTATTTCCGAAAAAAGGCCCTGTAAAACTGGAAGCAGGGAGAAGCACAAAAAAAAAGAAATTATTAATAATAAACACCAGTTCTCAGAACAATCTCAATTAATTAAATTTCCCCAAGCAACATTGGGAAATTCATCACTTCGACGTGAATATATGTAGGATATATCAGTCCCACACACCTATCACAGACGAAATTTACAAATTGTAAATAAGTTTGGATGAAGGAAAATTAACACACCTAAATAATGTTTACGACAGACAAGATTAACTTTAAGTTGCTCTTTGGAGGTTTTGTTTTACATAATATGTTAACGGTATTAAATCTAACTTCATTTTGAAAGTGTGGAAAATAACCTGTGCGCGAAAGGCTTGTGGGTATCTTTTACGAGGAGTAATTGCAGGTTGTTACGGTTGATAAAGGCACCCTATTCAAAGTCGATAAAATTTTAGCAGAGAAGGAGCGTGGACGCCATAAACAATTAGGCATTTTCAAATACGTCACACTGACGTCACAAGCTCCGCCTCTAACAGCTGATCTTGGGCAACTTGTGTTATCGTTTCATAGGAACATACGCGTTTTGCTGTGTTTTTTGAGCGTCTTCTCCAGAAAAAATCGTGATAATTGACTTATTGTAGTGTTAGTATATAATGTTAAGGTATTTCATAGTTAATTAGTGAACATTATTAGTGTATATTATAGTTGGGTTAGATTTTATGACCACGTATTCGTGCCTTTACGACATTGCAATAGAAATTTGTAAGTATCTAGTTACTTGCTTTAATAAAGTAAATCCCACGTGAAGTTTGGTCAATTCCAGAGAAATGGCTTTAAATGATTCCGTCTGCTTGTGAAATATAAGATATCGAGTCTGCTGGTGTTATCCCTACGAGAACTTTGATAGTGTTATGACGTTTATAGGTAGATCAAGTTGTGCACTGTATTTCCAATTTTGTTGTCTTTTGCAATTTAATTTCAAAGCAATCTATAATTATGGTGATTCTATTGCCAAATTCCTGTTTAAAACAAGGCGGCATTGCTTTTATTAATTTGTCTCTTTAAGGCCATAGAATAAATTTACATAGTCGGAAGTACATTATATTTAGTGGCGAATAGAAAATTCTAGAAATAGTTGGGATACTAACGTGAAATGTATAAGAAAACAGTAAAATCTAAATTTAACCTGAGTTTTATTAATAGTATCAAAGAACGATTATATATATATATATATATATATATATATATATATATATATATTATATATGTAATAACTGCTTATGGTTCAGTTGCCTTATAGCTTGGTATTCCAGTGTAGGCAAGAATCTATAACATACACATAACCTAAAAATCGCACGAACTTTTCAATATTATGTAAATAATTGTTTGCTTCATTCACGTATTTCTAGTGAATTGTATCAATACAATCATCATCTAGAAGTATTAGCACAGAAACATTTTCACCGCCTACGATTTTCTGTTCCTTGCAGTGCAACCAGTGCTGCAATTGTAACGACGGATAAACATTTACTGTTCACATGCATCCGTTTTTACAGTTTTTAAACTGACATGTAACCTCAATTTATTATTTTTGGTTACATTAAACTTTCGTTCTTGTCACAGCAGAAGTACTTTCTGAAATTATCAATAATAGTATGGAAAGATCTCTGATTGTAACGTATTTCTATCTCAAATATATTAAAAATAAAAAAAGAAAGCACAGTTACTAGGCCAGATCAATGTTACTACAAAGACAATTTCAAGGCGATGGCGATAATTTAATTTCAGAATTAAGATGCAGTGATCGACCATATTCTATTAATTATTTTCGTATGATTCCAGAACATTTTGATATTCTATTAGGTATGATTGGTCCAAAAATAAGGAAAATTTATTTATCTCGGGAACCTGTTTGTGTAAAAACTAGACAGGCCATTACATTGAGGTACATTTTAAATATGTGCTTATACATTTGATAAATAATCAGCGTGGATTTAAGGTATTTATCTAGTGGTGAAAGCATGATGTCGCTTAGTTATGCATATCGTGTGGGCAAAAGTACTGTATGCAACATAATACGGGAATGCACTATAATTATATGGGAAGTTCTTCATGACAAAGTTTTATTATCTCCAGATGAAGGATGTTGACTTGCAATATCTGATGTGGTTGGGTGTGTGTGTGGTGTGGGTGTGGGTGTGGTGTGTTGGGTGTGGTGTGTGGTGTGTGGTGTGTGTGTGTGTGTGTGTGTGCGTGCGTGCGTGCGTGCGTGCGTGCGTGCGTGCGTGCGTGCGTGCGTGCGTGTGTGTGTGTGTGGTGCGTGCGTGCGTGCGTGCGTGCGTGCGTGCGTGTGCGTGTCGCGTGTGCGGTGCGTGCGTGCGTGCGTGCGTGGTGCGTGCGTGTGTGCGTGCGTGCGTGCGTGCGTGCGTGCGTGTGCGTGTGTTGTGTGCGTGCGTGCGTGTGCGTGCGTGCGTGTGTGCGTGTGTGGTGTGTTTGGGTGTGCGTGTGTGGTGTGTGTTGTGGTGTGGATGTGCGTGTATGTGTGTTTGTGTGCCGGTATATGGTTGGTTTGTGTATTGGTTTGATGGATGTCTATTGTGGAGGGGTGGCATGTGCGTGTACATGCGCGTTTCTTTGTGCTTGTCCGAGTGCGTGTACTTGTTAAGGTTGGGTTTTCCGTATTGAGAATGCCGGAATTTCAACAGGAACAGGAATGGCAAATTGCATATTGCTTTTTTCTGCTTTTTCGAGATTGGTCACCATCGACCATACAAGTAAAATGAGCAAGGATTTGACGCCAACTCTCAAGGGCCGTTTATTACCCGGAATATGAAAATAATACAATTCGCTAGTGATAGTAATTTCAGTTGTGTGTTTTGTTTCATACATTTTAATACTTTTGCTTGTATGACTGATCATGATGTTAACCACACCTTATAGGTCCGATTGTACAAAATGTGACTTAAGCCATCTTGAGTTTAAGAGATATGGCTGCCTAATTTTTGGCAGATTGACATAATTGACTATTTACACCAATTATATTTCATAATCTCAGGATTAAAATATCCCTGGCTTAAACCACCTTAGTGCACCTGAATCATAAGTTTCTATTTTCAATTTGTATTACCTACTTCTATACAAAGTATTCAAGTAGATTGTTGAATAAAATCAACAATTTTTTCTATTTGCATAATTATTTAATTATTGAATGATTAAACAATGCCACAATAGTGGTTCAAACGATGGACAATAACTTATGTTTTACCTAAATGTATGTAAGCAGAAACATTTAAAATCCTATCCACGGAATCCTTTAATCAAAGTTAGTTAAAGCCGAAAACGATAATACATCTTTTAAATTGTGGGGTAGCTAATCCCTATATTACTAGTACAATTCTAGGAATATAATAATATATAGAACGACGTTTTTAAAAAAAGTAGTAAAATTGATAACATGCAAAAGAGCGTTTTAAACTGGCACATTGTTGCTATTTAAATCTGGATAGTGCAAGATTACAGGAATCAAAACAAATACGACATTCACCCACATATCTGTTCAGTCCACTTTTGTAAAAATACTTTAAATGCGTATAGAATAATGTTTATTTGCCAGATTATAGACAAATGCATAACAAATTACAGAAATTTTACTTTACAGCCAGAACTAAATAGATAATGATTATAGAGGACAATTAAAACTGTATATTTTGAGTTAAATTTGTTTAATATTCCAGAAATACTTTTTTCTCTTATAAATATTGTAATTATAAATGAAAAAAAGATTAGGTCAACTATTAACATAAGCATAAAACCATTTACAAAAAGAATTGCACAATATTTACATATTTTATTAACAAATTAATTGCTATTAAAAAAATTTAATTTCAGTTTACGTATAATTTGTGATATTTACTCAGATTCTATAGTTATATCCTCTTGTGTATACATCCATTTAAAAGGTGGAAACCATTTGTAGCTGGTACTACCACCCTTATATTTGGCTCCTTAATATTGGTTCTCCGATTTTCTGAGCTTGGTAACGGTTACCAGTTAGCCTTTTCTTATCCTTAATCCATCATTATCCTATTACTATCTTAGGAATGTCTCAAATTTTCAAAACAGTCTTGTTGTACAAATCTAAGCAGTACTTTACCTTCCAACAATTCTTTATGCTGTATAAGGCCCAATCTTGACCTCATCTAGAATATAATTTTCACCTGAGTCGGTGCTCTCAAGTACGCTCTCGATATCGTTGGCCGCATTCAAATTCATGTAAATTAAAAATTTCAATTAAATTCTTTAATACCATCCCGGACCCCTTTGTTAGGGACACCCGATTCGCTCATTCACAAAATTGTTCAAGATAGCAAAACCCAATCAAGTGGAACAGTTTGGTAGATCAATCACATACAAACTTAACACATATTCAAGTACTTTTCAAGCTTTAAACATTGTTCCATTTAAAAATAGCTTATATTGTCCAAGTTAAGTGATTATTAATTGCATTGCGAATTTCTGTTGAAATAACCGAAATATCAAGAACTGCAGTCTACGGTTGCCTCTTGCTCAGTCTGTATTCAGATTAGGTACCTAATTATAATCTCGGAAGTACACGTGCTGTTAATCAATAATAAAATCGTTATAACATTGTTATTTTTAAAAATAAATACACCATGTTTGATATCGTTACAAAGCTTAAAAAAATGCGCATCTGATAAAGTCGCAGGCTACTATACCTTCCATTAAACAAAAACAAAAGTTTGTATCATAACTTTGGAATAACAAAAATGGCGACGCCAGTAAATAAAGCATAAAAAACACTATCATTTTTTCCTTTACATTTTTTTCTCAAATCGATAATAACAGAGTTATTTAGAATTAAATAAAATGCAAAATTTTAGTTTTTTTGAAATATCTAGTAACCAACGAACTTTTTCAACAACTGAAAGTGTCGTTAATTTAGGTTCATAAAAATGCAACTCTTTCACCATTTAACCAAATCTTTATCTCTTGTAGTTTCCGAGATACCAATACTTAAAATGAAAAATCACTATATATATATATATATATATATATATATATATATATATATATATATATATATATATATATATATATATATATCAGACTTAGATGTGCATCGAATAAAATAGTTTCATCCCTACAGGGTGTTCCATAATTGCAAGACCGTACTCAGCTTTGTTTTGTTAAATGGAACCCTATATTTATTTAATTTTATTATTATTTGTCTTGTTGAATTCTAAAAACGGTACTTCGTTTTAAATTTATTTTTGGCGTTGCCAAGTTAGAGCATTTTTCTTTAAAAAGTGAAAATTTATACCTTTACTTATAAAGTTCTGAATACTTTAATATTAACAGTAGAACTGTAAGGTTTGGCAGACGGGTAAACAAGACCTTGCTCTATCTTTTGACCTTCATATTTCCTGATAATACTATACTGGGTGTTTACAAAATATGGTCAATTTTGCAAATTTGAAATGACCATAACACCCTGTATTTTATCATGTCATCGTGTTCTGTTTTAATTCTCTTACTTTTTATTAAGCATGTAATATACCTAACGTTCGCGTTCTCGAAATATTTAAGATTTGTTGCAAAATTATTAAAATAATCATGACTTTTGCTTTGATATTTACAAATCGTAAATGTCTTGTTGACATTATGGTGCACTAAAACACTAATGGACAAAGGTTTACTTCTTATTCGAGTTTTAAAATCATAATTTTATAACATGGCAATAAGTGTAAAAGGGCATCCAGTAGGCCTGCGATTTATAATTCCTGACGTTTGGCTTAAACATCATTCTCTTGTTCCTCAGTTTAGTGTGAAAAATGAAATTTTCACAAGATGAATGTATTGACATGGTCTACGCTTTGGGCGAAGGTGAAAGAAATTCATTTCTTGCTTCCAGAATTTATCAACAACGATTTCCTGAGCGCAGGCATCCTGATTTAAGGATATTTGAAAAACTCAAAGAAAGATTTGAAAGAACAGGACATGTACAATACGAAAGAAAAGAACGAGAAAAAGGGTTATAAACGAAGAAAACATATTTGTTATACTAACCAGTGTAGTGGAAAATTCAAACGTTAGCACGAGAAACCTCAGTGCTGATTTAGGTATTAGTCAAACTAGTGTTTCCAAGATTATTCGAAAAAATACATTTCATCCATACCATTTTCAACTAGTCCAAGAGCTGAATGCAAATGATTTTCAAAGACGCTTGGAATTCTCCCAATGGGCACTGGAACGATTAGGACAGGACAATGATTTCTTCAAACACATTTTGATGACCGACGAAGCAACCTTTCACAAAATGGTTTTGTGAACAGGCATAATTTCCATTATTATGAAAATACAAATCCCACGCTATTAGAAGAATGGATCATCAGCATCGCTGGTGTTTGAATGTGTGGAGCGGGATAGTAGGGAACCATATAATTGGACCTTACTTTTTGAAAGAAACATTAACGGTCAAACCTATCTTGAATTTCTTCAAAATGAGTTACCTTCGCTCCTTGAAGAATTGCCGTTAGACATACGTCAAAGGATGTGGTTTCAGCAGGATGGTGCGCCTCCCACTATAGTAGCATTGTTAGAGAACATCTAGACAGAACGTTTCCCAATAAATGGATTGGGAGAGGAGGGCCAGTAGGATAGCCAGCTCGGACTCCTGATCTGACAAAATTAGATTTATTCCTGTGGGGTAATGTTAAAAGCTTAGTATACCAAGAATCTCCTACCACCAAAGAAGATATGAAAATTACAATACGGAATGCATTTCAAATGGTTAACCAAGATATGCTGCGAAATGTTGAAGATTCTTTTTGAGAAGAATTCACACCTATTTGCAAGAAAATGGTGGACACATCGAGCATTTGATTTAGTTATAACTTATTATAATTTTCTCAATAATTTATGATTTTTCAAATACAAATTCTTTTGTTTGCTTTATTACTTTTGTATAGACCGTCCAGTTTGTCACAATTGTCATTAATTTTGCAACAAATCTTAAATATTTCGAAAACGCGTAACGTTAGGTATACTACATACTTAATAAAAAGTAAGAGAATTAAAAACAGAACACGATGACATGATAAAATACAAAGTGTTCCATTTAAAAACAAAAGTTATGGTCATTTCAAATTTGCAAAATTGACCATATTTTGTAAACACCAGTATAGTATATTCAGGAAGTTTGAAGGTCAAAAGGTAAGCAAGGTCTTGTTTACCCGTCTGCCAAACCTTACAGTTCTACTGTTAATATTAAAGTTTTCAGAGCAATTTAAGTAAAGGTATAAATTCTCACTTTTTAAAGAAAAAATGCTCTAACTTCAACGCCACAAAATAAATTTAAAAGGAAATACCTCTTTTTAGAATTTAACAAGACAAATAATAATAAAATTAAATAAATATAGGGTTCCATTTAAGAAAATAAAGCTGAATCCGGTCCTGCAATTATGGAACACCCTATAGGGATGAAACTATTTTATTCGATGCACATCTAAGTCTGATATAGATCGGCGTTATAACATTATTTTTATTTTTAATAATAAAGCCAGGATCTTCCGACGGCGCACTAATGACTCACCCTGTATATAGATATATATATATATATATATATATATATATACGGGTGATTTTTTCATTTTGAGCATTGGTATCTCGGAAACTACAAAAAATAAATTTGATTTTCTTTGGGAATGTTGGTTCTTAAATTATTGAATACTTTAGTTATAATATATTTATGTTTTACGTTTCGCTACTAATTTGTAGCATTATCAAAATTTACAATAGGAATTTCAGAAATTTACAATCCTAAAACTACTATTAGTACGTACCTGAATTCCGTTTATGTATATGATTTTTAGTCATTATCATACAGACATACTAAATAAAGTAAGAAAAATATTAGTCGACAATAATTAACCACTCTACAAAATTAATGGTATTTTTAAAAAGAACAAGACTATATAATGCTCAAACACACAATACGCGACTACGAACTAGTGACACCGAACAACACAGACTGTCATTACCATATGTAACTCATCTAACGCAATAAATAAAATATAATTTAAACAAATGCAACATTGAAGTTAGTAATATAGGTCACAATACAACAAAGTCAAATTTTTACAAAATTAAAAAGTAAGATACCTGTCACAAAAAATGCTAATGTTATATATAAAATACCATGCGGAAATTGTGGAAAATGCTACATTGGAAACACCACACAATTACTATGTAACAGAATTAATGAACATAAATACACAAACAATTGTACAACGGCACTAAAGAAACATGAAAAAAATTGCAATCACTTCTTTGACTATAATAATACAAAAATTTTAGATCGAGAAATAAATACTCAAAAAGATTCATTAAAAAACTTTGTATGTAAATGTCCACAAAATCACACAGTAAATGATAAATCTGACATAGAACAGTGTAGCAAAATTTATTACAACTTGACTTTTCTTAATTTCAAAATTGAAACAAACTACTCCATCTATGATATGAAATTTAACTAAAGTCGTGTCGGCGAGAGGTGTCTTATGACTCATCTTTTAGTAAAGCATGGTTTGAGATTTTAAAACGTATATCGTTATTGGTTCATATAGTTAGTAATTTTGAATACCAACAAAACATCGTCAATGTTTCTAGGTTATTTTCAAATTTAAGCCGCGCTGTCAAATTTAAATAAAGTTAGCATCCTAAAGGTCTTAAAAATCCCCATCCACTCGTATAAATAAAGTCGAATTTCATTTAAGGTCTGTTCGCACTTATTCTGGCATGTTCTACCGAGTGTTGGTAGTCATATGATAAAAATATATTGTACAACTGTAAACGATTATCAGAACCGAGGCCGGGTCAACAAAATTTCGTTTTGAATCTGTTTTATAAATTAATTCCATCTATAATTTTCAATAAGAAACGAATTAGCTAGCCGCAGGCATGCGCGAATGAAGTGCGAAAAGTTTGGTTAATTGCGGAGGATCGTTTTTAGCCGACAGATCTCATGCGTCAAAAGAGTTAAGACTGTAATTTAGTTATAAAACCACTAAATAACTGATTTTGTCATAAATAAATACACTGTATTGGATGTTAGAAATGAGATTTATTATTAGTTAATAATATAACCGATTTTAAAATCTCAGTTTACAGTTTGTCAATATATATATAAAAACGAATGTAAACCTAAGTACAGCTACAGAGGTATATGTTAAATATAATAATTCTTTACAATGTTATAAAGTAACTAAGATTCTAATTTTGCTTTAAATTCAAATATTGGACATCTTATAATTATTAAAAGTCATCACCTTCACTTTCACTATCATCTTCACTCGACTGTCCGACATTGATTACTAGAGGTTTTACCATTTCCTCAGCTCTTTTTGAACGTCCCATCACTGGCTCATTTCCTTTTCAGCATGTAAAATATACTTTTGCCACAGTTCTCCAGTTACTTGGTTTAATGAATCCTTCCATACCGATAAAACATTCTCGCCCTGTCTTCCAACGTTTTTGTTGTAATACTGTTTACAATTTGCCCATATTAACTCGATAGGGTTGAATTAGCAGTGATGCGGAGGTAAACGTAAAATTTGATGTCCCCATTGATGAGCGATTTCATCAATTGCATATATTTTTGAAACTTGTAAATCCTAAGCAATTTGTAATAATTCCACTTTCAGCATATCATTCGAAGTAGGAATGTTGTGTTTTCTTAAAAATTGAAGAAGATCTTCTTTCTTCCAACTACTTGAAGGTAATTTTTCTACTAATGTAGAATTATAACTGGCATTGTCAAGAATTATCAAACTTGGTTTTCTAAATTTGGTAAAAGCTGTTCTTGAAACCATTTTTGAAATAAATCAGCGTTTATATTATTATGGTAGTCTGCTGTCTTACTTTTACTGGAAAATACCAATGATGAATTAGGCATAAAACCATCCTTATTGCTAGCACTCAGTACGATAAAACTAAAATTTGTTCGGTTAAAAATATTTTTAATAAATCGGACTATTTTAATTACCGTTTCCCTTCTCCTAGCGGTTTGTTTTTGTGCTTTCAAATCATTATCATGCCGTGATTTCGGACGCTTCGTCGACTAAAATCCACGTCTTATCCAAAAGACAGGATCGTAACTAATTTCACAGCTTTTATTAGCAAAATATTTTCGCAAAATGTTGCTCGAGCACCACAATATGAACCTGCTCCATTAAACGCCTTCTTCCATCGTCAACTTTGAATTCAAAACCAATGTTGTGTAACAATTGTTTTAAACTCGTTTTACTGAAGGTAAATATTTTATCTTCTTTAAGTTCAGTTTGGAGTTTTTCGATAGTAATATGTGAGCCTAAAATTAAACAGTGATTAACTCCATTTCAACAATAATTTCCGAATTATTTACCAGTTGCATGCATGGTGTAAATTTTTCGTTTCAAAACGTCTTTCACGTATTCGTCGACATTCTCTGACTTCGACTTTAAACGCAGCCTATGTTTTGCGGTGAACCCGGCGCCGATTTCCCAGATTCTAAAGCGAGCCATTCTTGCCTTTGTCCCAGTGAAAATTATTAGCGTACCTGGATAATGGAAGTTAAAGGTAAACTTGGCCCCCGTTATCGCGTTCCATCTCGAAATAATGCAGTATATTCATTAACATTACTTGAGTTTGGCTTTTCAAAGATTTACCTTTTAATGACATTATTATTTGCTGCAAAATAAATAAACGCATTCAATCAATTGGAAATGCATTTTGCATTATAAACTTACCTCGTAATAGTGAATATTAATAATAATAGTTTTGAAAAAGCTGTTGTTGACGAATGCAATGGAAACTAATAAATTACGAAGCAAAAGATAAATTATTATAACTAGAAAACCTTCTTGGGAAAGCAGCTGCATACAGTCTAGCAGCCTCACTCGCATTCCCTTGGGCAACACCATAATAATAATGAATATCGGCATATTCTTCATTTGAAAACATGACTCAGGAAGGAAAACACGAACACGAATAAGAACAATAATAATAACAAGAACAAGAACGACTCAAAAACTAAATTACAATATCACTACAACAGAAAGAACTCGTATTGAAATCAGCAAAACTGTAATAGCAAACAAATTTTGACAACTAACTTACTAATGTCAAGTCGTTGCTACGATGATGAAAAGATATCAGTAAAGGAGACGTATTTCTGGCCGTAAATGTACAGATTGATTAAAAAGTGAGGGACAAATCGTCAATTCTCATCTACTCTACCATATTTTTGAAGGTAATTTTATGCTCTAAAAGTTTTTCCTGATGTGTATTCCTGTAACAATTCAGTAATTAATACATCAACCATAAGTTTTTTCATATCGTTGTGAAGCTTATGAAAAAGGAAGTTTTACTTTATCGGCCATGTATCAAATCCATCTCTATTGGAAAAATATTCCTCTTGGAAATTTGTCTTGGGATTTGAAAAAATAATTTCTGAATTCATTGTCATTAAAAATGTTGAATGATGAGTTTGTCTCGAATGAATTCAATATTCTTTAAGGCAATTTCATCTTCTACAAATTTCTCCTAATGTGTTTTCTTGTAACTCTTCTAGTTTGGAAGATACAGCGTGATTTAAAAATAAGTCCACGAAATAGAAAGAATTAAAAAAGTTAACATCTTGGAAACCATCAACAATAGACATACCCTGTATTAACAATTTTTGTTCCTTTTGGCCAGAGGAATCAGCTGTTTTCGTTTTGGCCATCGAGTTTGTCACCCTGTATATATATATATATATATATATATATATATATATATATATATATATATATATATATGTCCGGAAAATTTACTACGCTCTTGCCCTTGAGTACACCTCAAAATAAATCGATTTAACTAAACTTACCTTAGTCCAAAAGTTGATAATAACCCAGCTACATGGTGTCAAATTTGAACAAATAAATCACATTTTCTTTGATATCTTTCGAATAATTCGAGCTAATTTTACGAAATTTGGTGTACAGGAGTTTCTATGGATGAAAAATTCAAATTTGTGAACGATTTTGTTGTATCTCCTAGAGGGCGTCACAAGCGACGATTAGGAGGCCTTAAAATCACTATAACTTTTTTTGTACCACAGTGTATGTCATTTTGGGATTGATAAATCTTCTTCGCTATCTTTTCCAGTTAAGAAAGGTATACTTTATTGAAGTCGCTAGAAGCAACCCTTTTCGAGAAAAGCGCATCTGAAACTGATAACGCTGTAAATTGTCACAAAGTTTCTTGGTTGATTTGATCGAGATTGATTGATTTGTTTCAGATTGATTTAATTAATTGATTTGATTGAGTTTGATCTGATTGTTTGATTTGATCCAGTGATTTGTTTGAGATTGATTTGTTTGATTTAATCAAGATTGATTGATTTGGTTTGATATGCTTCGGGTGATTTGATGGGTCGATTGATTGGTTTGATTAATTTCTGTCCTATACCTGTCTTATGAGATAGTATGGGGATCCCTTATTAGAATCCAATTTCAAATTTCCCACCAAGGTGGCGAAGACCTGACAAGGGGCGAAGACCCTAGAACAACTTTCGTCCTACACTGCTTTATGAGTTAGTATGAGGGCCTCCTTACTAGAATACTATTTCAAATTTCCTGCCAAAAACAAAAATGACCGCCATGATGGCCGCCAAAAAGGCGGATAAAATCCCCGACAAAAGGAAAATGGCTGATAAAATGGCCGCCAAAAACAAAATGGCACCACAATTTAATTATGACATAATTAAAAACAAAATGGCCGAAGAGTTTAATTATGACTCAGGTAGTGGTGCAATTTAATTGTGACATAATTAAAAACAAAATGGCAGCGGAATTTAATTATTACTCAAAATTAAAAACAAAATGGCGCCATAATTTAATTATGACGTCATAATTAGAAACAAAATGGCGGTGGAATTTAATTTATGGCTCGTAGTATGGTCACGTGATTAACCACACCAGTCCCCCTGCGTGCACATTTGCCGTCCCACCAGGGGCAGGACTACCAAAAAGACTCTTGATACGGCCAAAAGGGCCCTAATTACGGGTGAAAATCGCATCAAGGGGTTGAAAATACCATCAAGGTTGAAAGTTGCTCCCGAAAAGAACCCGACCCACGCTCACATAAAGTTAAAAGAAGCAATATAAATTAAGGCTTATTTCGTAAAAACCAATTTAAAATAATTAATAATAAAAGAACAATTAATCCTTTTCTAAAAAGTTTCGACTGCTAATCGAAACTAACAAGGTGTCGACATTGTTTAACTCACGCATTATATTGAAACCAGTATTAACTTAATTATATACATCAACGTAGTTAAATAATTAATGAATTAGTAATTAAATACAGTCTATATTTACCAAAGCCAGTCGTGCATCTCTTAACGCATTAGATAAATGTGGTCTAATATTGCACTATAATCAAATAACTATAACCTAATTATATTAGTAGGTACACGTTATACTTGACCAAAATCACGCTACTATAATAAATAATTCATCATTGATTTATGATTTACAATTTTTACACTTGAAACAACAATAATAAATGAAAGTGGCACAAGAATGTTCTTTTGTACAAAAATATCTAATCATTCAACTGTTATTAATCGTTACATGAAAACTATGGCTCATCTATAATTTCTTTTCTATATAAAATAGACCAGTGATATAAACATGAAATGAATGGTTTTTAAATGCACAATAACATTATAGTTTGAAAGTGCATACTAACTCACGATTTTAAATCCCGAGGTCAACGTAAATGGTTAACGAGAACGGCGAACTGTTACTATCGATTTACGAAAAAGCAGAGGTTTTAAAATTCTGAAAATTTGGTAGCATTCAGTTAAAACATTTTCAAAATGGTAGCATTCTTATTGTATTGGAAATCCACCCTAACTCGCTTAATTTAAACTAACCCCCCTTTTAACGGATATTTGAGAGAAAAAAATAAAAATATTTATTATTAGATGTTATGCAGGTATGGAAAAACATTATTGCGGGTCTTACTTATAATAAGCTAGAAAGAAACCCCATAAGCACATAAGTTTACCGATGTTGCAACTTGTACATATTTGCATGTAGGCACAAAATATGAACTACTTAAGTCTCCTTCAATCTAGCTTCAACATTTCTAACGAAACCAAAGCAATTAAGATGATGTTGAAAAGTCGCGTGTTCTTTGAAACTATTAAGTAAATACTTTACACGTAAACATTAAATGATAATACCTCAAACATCGAAGTTTATTGTAATTGCGAATTTATGACATGACACTACTCGTAAGAAGAAACTTACGAGCGTTACAAACAAGAACATTAACATTTACATTGATAGTATAACTTAAGTTTAAGGTTTAACTTTAGCATTATAATTCTTATTGAAAAACCAACTATTTAGGTAAACTTTTATTTATGTATTTAATAAAATTTAATAATTTTTAAGTTAATGAACTTGCTTAAGAATATATTTTGAAAATATAATAAAGAACTTATATGCTCTATTAACTTTACTATAATTAATTAACTAAATAATTTGGACAAAAATATACAATTCCGGACTTGCAAAAACACTAATTTTCAATTCTCGTTGATAGTAGCAATTAAATGTGTGATTGATACTAGTCTACTCAAAAGACGCATGTATGGCATCAGCGCTTTTAGTTTGTTGTGTATTCTATCTCACTTAGCACGTGAATTAATCAATAGGAACTGATTGTACTGTCCTTGTTTTACTTATTGTAAGTCAGACCCGCGATAATATTTTTCCATACCTGTATACCTAACTGCAACGTTTTTAGATTTTTTTAAATTTTCGGTAAAAAATTACACTTGCTAACCTTGCAATGCATGACATTTTTTAGTAAAACGATTTTTTTTATGCAATTTAGATGATGTACAGAAGAAGCCGAAATGTGATACGTTACCCTACATAGAATAAGGTACCTACTCAAAACAATGTTTCGAATATCGCAAAGAATAGCTATTTGTATTGCTAGGGAGGAAAGTGGTGGTTTTCCACCCGAATGCAGAGTTTGCTACGCGAGTCGTAGACGTGGGCAAACTGAAAGAGCAAAGACACTTTACTCCAGTGTAATCATATGATTTTCAACACCTTCATGAAAACTGTAAATAATGAATAAAAGTGTGAATTTGAATCTAGTAGTTATTATCGTTACCAAGGAGTGAAATTTTTATTGATCCACAATTTTGTCTTGGAAAATGTTCTCAAGAAAATGGCAGAGATTGAAGAAAATGATGAAAATTCAATTCCTGAAGACATCATGGAAGAGGCGAAAATATTAAATTGAAGTTTATTACAAGAAAAATCACAACTACGGTATGAAAAGGAATACGATCTCTTGTTAGGTTGGATGAGGGAAAGAAAAGTTAAGAGAATAAGTGAAGAGATAATTTTAGCCTATTTTCTACAACTGTCAAAACAATTACGATCTTCAACACTATGGTCAAAATGGTCCATGCTTCGATCAACTGTTTTAATAAAAGAAGATTTGGATATAAAATTTCCTGAATTGGTGGCATTTTGAAAAAAAGGAGCTGGATATAAGCCAAAGCTGCTACTTTTACCAGAGTGGAAATTAATAATTTTATCATCGAAGCACCGGATGAACAGTATTTAATGTTTAAGGTATTTAGTATTAATATTTTCACTATTAATTCATTGTTATCGTTTGGGTTGCTTTAATTATTGCTATCTGTGGTGCTTATGTCGGTGTGATGAATTGTGCCAAATGGCTGTTAAAGATGTTCAAGATGTTATAGTAATAATCCTTCCAGATACAAAAACCAAAATATAAAGAGTATTTATAATCACAAATAGTACTATTAGAGGATTAACGTTCTTGAATTGATTAGAAGAATATGCCTCTGTGAGGCGACTAAAACGGACGATTCGTTTCTTTATTTATTGTGGTAAATCAAAATGTTCATTGCAAGTGGTGGGAAAGAACGCCATGTCAAAATACCCACAAATTGCTAAATACTTGAAGTTACCCAATCCGGAACTTTATGCAGGACACAATTTAAGAAGAACTTCTGCATCACCATTAGTTGAAGCCGGTGGAGACATACTCACAGTAAAAACACATGGGGACATGTCTTCAGCGACACATGTCTCTTCCAACATTTCCTTCGGTTACAATACGAAGAATATCCCTGCTAATTTCACGAATCCAATTAGTTTTAATAATCTTACAAACTGCACATTTAATTTTTTCAATGAAAAATCTGAATTTAGTTTATTTAAAATGTTAAATAAAAATTAATGTAAATTCGACACTTTAATAAATATAGTAAAAAATTAAATTTTTTAGCGGGAGCCAAAATATTTTGCCTCCCTAGGGTGGAAAAGTGGCACTATCGTCACGAAAATTAAGGAAGAAATTGAATTTTCTATAAAGGTGTTGGAAAAACTCTTTTTTTTTTGCAATAGAATCGGTTAATTCTTTTGTCATATTTGCAAAACAAAAAGAAGAACACCTTCTGTTAAAACTCATACCTATAATGGATAGTTTTCCGAATCGCTATTGATATGACATCATAACAGCTGTAAAGTAGCTTATTACTGAAACCAGCCGCGAGTAATGAACTAGCCGGGAATAATTAATACATACCTCGAAAATTACTATATACCTGCGGTGAGGGTTGCATAACTATCATGAACCTCATAATCATCACAATTAATTAAATTATGCGTTGTTATTTGATATTCAGATACTTTTTCTGCTGTCTCTCGTATGGAGCTGAAGTAAAAGTCGCGACATTATTAGCTTTTCTGAGTTTTTTCAACAAAACCGACTTTTTTGCAATTTGACAGTTATTATGTATTTATTTTCACGCCCAGCTTACTTTGCTTTATATTTGTTACATCAGGATATTTATTATCCAGAATGTTTAGTAAATTGTTATTTTTAATATTGAATGATTGTGAATAAAATCGTATACAAACCTAACAGGAAGGCTTCATTACAGCCGGGCGTTGGTTAATTGATCGAGAGCGAAGCTCTCTTCCTTGTGCGGTTTGTAATATACTATTACAGTCTAGTTGGGCAAATACCTAAGCGTGAAATAGTTCGCATATTCGAAAATCAAAATATTTGCCACATAACTATTTATCTCACAATAGCGGATTGTGAACAAGGTATACCATGTATAAATCTCCCAAAAGTGGAAGACCCAGATTTTGACCCAAGCCAGAGCAGACAAGCTAGTAAGAAGAGCAACAAATAGAGTTGGAAGAGTTATAAGGATACAGTTTGGATGGAATTGTTTAGGAATGGTCAAGAATATCGGAAAAGAAGAAAATATCCAAAATATACGCCAAATCAGTTGGCAGGATACCGCGATGTTGTCGGGCATTAAGGGGATACATTAGGCCTACAACAGTCCTTGTTATTGATGATGAAAATGTTTAACTCTAAGTAACTCAGAAATTAAGGGTAACGATGGTTTTATACTGACAACAGAGAATGTTAAATAGAAAGAAAGGGCAAAATTTTAGTCTGGTACCCATTTCTATGAGAGGGATATCGAGACCTTACTGGGACTTGTAAGAGGCGAAGCACTGGATAGTCAGCTCTACATTGAGAATTGTCTGGTCAAACTGAATGATTTCAATAATGCACATCATGCTGAAGACGATATAATGTTTTGGCTCGACTTAGCACCATGCCATTGCGCCAGGAAACTCAAAACTGCCCAACGCTCATAACATACCATTCATACCACGAAACGACAATCTACCTCAGGCCCGCCCAATAGAAGAATTTTGGGCACTTTGAATATAAAAGTGTATGATGGAGGATGTCAAGTCGAAAATGAAGAACAGTTAAGGCGGAGGATTTACAGAAAAATTCAAGAGATGGATATTACAGTCGCTCAAGACCTTATGCGAGATGTTCATAGAAAATTGCGCCTTGTTGAAAGTCACGGGTCACTTCGTTTAATTTAAGTTCTCAATTTTGTTAATTCTATTAAGTTAAGTCTATTGATTATGCTTGATAGCTATAAGTTTAAATAAATCATATTTATTTATAAAACTGAATATAATATTTTGTGACTAAACTTTTGAGACATACGTTATCAGTAACACAATTAGAACAACTTCAAAACCATAACTAAGTTAGGTTTAAAAAAATTAATTGATTGAAGTTTTAACCGCTACGCATCGACTGCCGAGAACCAAATCTTTCATGTAACGCACCGCGGAGTTCGTTAAATTTTACTCTATCGTTGCATTGCCTCAAGTGAAAGTGTATCTATTTGATAACCTTCTTTACCAGAAATTGGCTTATCAAAGTTTTTCGAGAAAAAGAAATAGGAATAAATTGACTGAAGCAATATTGTAAGTCAAATGTTCGTGCGACTTTTATTCCAGAGAATACCATGCAACTACTAAATCAGCTCCAGAGTTTACAAAAATCAAATTTTGAAAATAATATAATATAAAATAAAATGCATGACAAGAAAGGTTCAAAAACAAAAAACCGGACACTTTTATCATTCACGTGCTGTAATTGTTGTTGAAGTATATTTAAAAAATTTTCAGTTACACCTAAATGAGATAAAATTAAACAGGTTTTAATTTGATACTAATCCTATTCAAATCCGTTAAATAATTTTATTTTAAGCTTCACACTAGTGTACACAAAGTAGATCCGACAATTATTGTTAATTTTACACGGAAGAAATTTTGTACCAAAAAATCATGACATACCATAGATACACAAAAATAAAAGCGCAGGCATAATTAGAAGGAAATCAACTACGATTGTCAAAATTTTATTTAGTTTCCTATACTCAATCTGGCTAATTCTTTAGTATACTAATATTTATGGGTCCATTCATCTAACATATTTGTAAAATGGTGGTAGTTACGGTTATATCGGAAGTTCACCTAGCTCGCTTAATTCAAATCAAACCTCCTATTTTTAATGGATACGACTCTCGAGAAAAAATAAAACTATTTACTTTAACAGTTTTCAAATTATTTAAAATTTTTCTTAAAAACAATGCCTGCATGACATTTTAGTAAACGGTTAATTTGTTCAATATTAATTGAATAGTATCTAGGAGAAACCCGATTGCAAGCGATGCTAATTAAATTTTGACCATTTTCAATACATGGCGCTCCAAAACTGTTTATAATATTCATATCTAAAACTCTAATCAGAACCCTAACCCCATTCCTTCCGATCCTCTTCTGACCGCACCATCCTTAATCCCACCATATATACGTTATGTATATATGTATGCTGAATCCATCGCTGTGGCTGAAAGAGCGTAAAGCTCGAACACCCCGCCCTCCCATTGGTGGAGGGAATGAAACACGTTGCTTTCCTTCCTTTCCCAGTCACTTTTTAATATAAAGTTTTAGTCCTACACATCGGTGAATTGTCAAAAAACCGACCAACTCAAGCCGCCACTTTGGTAATTCTACTTAAAATGTAATTATAATTTATTGTCACCAATAATTGTGTTAATTTATAAAACAAAAGAGAATTAAATCTTGTTATCATTTTAACAAACTAATTACTTATTCCCAATAAAAAGTATTTGGCATAATTATCTACAAAATTTAATAGAATTCAAACTTTGTCCACACTAGGTTATGATGTTGTTCTTAATTTGAATTTCGTTATGACCCCTGTTATCAACGGTAATTGTAATAACTGAACCTAAAAAGATCATCAATAGTGTATATTTTAATGTTAAAATGTTTCCATTTATTTTTATTTGAAATAAATTTATGTTATGATTGGATAAATAATTTTTAAGCTCACCGGTATATCTTTTAATTTATATGGTTACTGAAATCTATTTCTCTGTGTAAAATTGTAACTGATATTGAACTTTATTAATTCTCTTAGTTTGATGTTTATTGTTAATAAACATTTAACATAAGTAATCGTATGGTAAACCCTTTTTCTGCTCAAGGAAAATCTTTATACGGGTGTCAAGAAACTCTACGGACAAACTTTGCGTAGTGATTCTAGACCCAAAAATAAGAAAAAAGTTCATATAAACCCAGGTCCGGAAACGCTTCGTTTAGGACCTACAGAAAACTTAAATATTTTATTGATTTTGATGCTGCCTGCAGAGGGCGCCATCTACAGTGGTATACTAAAAGTTAATTGCCCTTTACTTTTTACCACCCGGTATATTGATGTTCCGTTTCAATTAGTTTGTTCCTTTTCAATCTAAGCAAAAAGGTATACTTGGTCGATGCCTCTCAGATCAACCGTTTTCGAGATATTTGTTGATGAACAGTTCAATTTAATTCCTATAATTCTTAGCTAATTGGAATTAAAAATCAAAGTAACGTATGTTTGCATTTTTATTTTAATTTTGAATTTAAGAACGAAAATGAAGAAATAAATAATAAAACTAAAAAATAAATGTTACAAAACGTGTTCCACATGATGACCATTTGTTTCGATACATAATCTCACTCGTTTTGATAATGAGCGGCGAATCCCTGAACTTATTCCCACATTACTTCTGAAGGTATCGCAGGCATCTACAGTGGTATGCTAAAAGTTAATTGGCCTTAACTTTTTATCACCCGGTATATTGACGTTCCCTTTGAATTACTTTGTTCCTTTTCAATTCTAAGCAAAAAGGTATACTTGGTCGATGCCTGTCAGATCAACCGTTTTCGAGATATTGGTTGATGAACAGTTTAATTTATTTAACCAGCTATTGAATCTCTTGCCATTTTAGCAGGCTTTGACTAAATCAAAATGACAAGTTGTTGCTTAGATACACAAATGTATTTATGACATTTGTTGTTCCTCTTGTTGATACAGCGTTCCAAATTTCAAATTAACATAAAACCGAGGAAAATAAATTTTTTCACACCCTGTAGGTCCTAAACGAAGCGTTTCGGGACCTGGGTTTATACGAACTTTTTTCTTATTTTTGGGTCTAGAATCACTACGCAAAGTTTGTCCGTAGAGTTTCTGGACACCCTGTATATGACGATAATTTACATCTATTCATAAGCTACACAGCAAACACCAAAAGTAATTAATTGGTTGATTAAACTTGTGGTGTATCTGCCAAATATGCTAAATTTCAACTTCGCAATTGATTTTCACACAATTTGCAATTTATCTATTGTACTTTAGTTCAATAAACTAAGTTGTACGTTTCAAACTTAATATAAAGAAAATATTTAAATTTTTAATACTGACTTAATTCGATTGAAACCATCAATAAAAATAAAATAATGTTAGAGATTATAAAAACTCCAATTTAAATATTACAATTGTTACAAATTTATTAATAACCTTCTGGGTCCAATTCAACTGTAAAATCTTATATTATACCTAATACCTATCAACCCTGTTATGTGTCGGTCTTAAATTAAAAATACATAGTTGATTCCAGGTTCCAATACTCAAAAATTTTCTTATACAAATTATATATATATATATATATATATATATATATATATATATATATATATATATATACATAATGAATACGAAAATTGAATTTTGTATTAGCTGCAACCGTTGTCATCATTTCAAAATTTCTATAACAGCACCTATTCTTCAATTAAAACTAGGCTTTGAGACTAACGATTAATTTACATCTATTAAATCTTAAAACTATGTGCTTATCAGCTAGAGTCCATCCACTGATGTCTTCTAGATTTTTTCTGAGTTATTTGCACTTCACTCGCGCACTGTACTCTGCTTTTACACACAGTACACTACACGAGATCACATGGTTTTCTCCTTTTCAATCTTCGGACTTGTTGTTGGTTGTCCAGCAGTTGAAGAGCCTCTGCGTTGACGTGGAGGTGAAGTCTAGCTTCATGCTGTCCAGCAAACCTCTTAATCCCTTCCTTAACGGTTTGGAATCTGAAGATCTCTATGAAGGTCGGAATTTCGAACATACCAGGGAGCATTCACTATGTTTCGTAACACTTTGTTCTGTAATGTTTGAACACATTTGATGTTAGAATCGTTGATACAGCCCCAAAGCTGAATACCGTAGAGCCAAACTGGTTTCAAAATTTGATTGCAAATGAATATTTTGTTGGAGATTGAGAGCTTTGAGTTTCTTCCAATCAGCCAGTAATGCTGTCTGCATTTTAGCCCTAGTTCAGCTCTTTTCTTCTTAACATGTTCCTTCCACCTAAGTTTGGCGTCAAGATTCAGGCCGAGATATTTTGCGTTCGTCGGATACGGTATAATTGTTCCATTAATTTCTAGCAGATGTGGGTCCGCTAGCTTTTGTTGGTGTAATTTACCTGTAGGGATTTTAGTTCATTAAGTTTAGTCCTCCATCGTTTGGTCCAGTCTATTACTGCCTGTAGTTTTCTTGCAGAACTTTCTTGGTATTGGTCACCTGCGAGAAGACCAGTGTCATCAGCCAATGTAGCGATGACTGATTCTTCTAGCACCAGTAAATCGCTGGTATACAGTAGGTATAGAATGGGCGCTAGGACACTGCCTTGTGGTAGCCCAGCTTTTATCTCTTTTAGGTCAGAATATTCGTCCTCTTGTTTAATTCTGAACAGTCTATCTGATACATATATATATATATATATATATATATATATATATATATATATATATATATATATATATATATATATTATATATATGTACAGGGTGAGTCATTAGTGCGCCGTCGGAAGATCCTGGCTTTATTATTAAAAATAAAAAATATTATAGCGCCGATCAGACTTAGATGTGCATCGAATAAAAATAGTTTCATCCCTATAGGGTGTTCCATAATTGCAGGACCGGACTCAGCTTTGTTTTGTTAAATGGAACCCCATATTTATTTGATTCTATTATTATTTGTCTTGTTGATTGCTAAAAACGGCACTTCGTTTTTAAATTTATTTTGTGGCGTTGCCAAGTTAGAGCATTTTTCTTTAAAAAGTGAAAATTTATACCTTTACTTAAGTTGTTCTGAAGACTTTAATATTAACAGTAGAACTGTAAGGTTTGGCAGACGGGTAAACAAGACCTTGCTCTATCTTTTGACCTTCATACTTCCTGATTAAACTATACTGGTGTTTACAAAATATGGTCAATTTTGCAAATTTGAAATGACCATAACTTTTGTTTTTAAATGGAACACCCTGTATTTTATCATGTCATCGTGTTCTGTTTTTAATTCTCTTACTTTTTATTAAGCATGTAATATACCTAACGTTACGCGTTCTCGAAATATTTAAGATTTGTTGCAAAATTAATGACAATTGTGACAAACTGGACGGTCTATACAAAGTAATAAAGCAAACAAAAGAATTTGTATTTGAAAAATCTTAAATGATTAAGAAAATTATAATAAGTTATAACTAAACCAAATGCTCGATGTGTCCACTATTTTCTTGCAAACAGGTGTGAATTCTCCTCAAAAAGAATCTTCAACATTTCGCAGCATATTTTGGTTAACCATTTGAAATGCATTCCGTATTCTAATTTTCATATCTTCTTTGGCGGTAGGATATTCTTGGTATACTAAGCTTTTAATGTAACCCCACAGGAATAAATCTAATTTTGTCAGATCAGGAGTCTGAGCTGACCATCCTACTGCCCTCCTCTCCCAATCCATTTATTGGGAAACGTTCTGTCTAGATGTTCTCTAACAATGCGACTATAGTGGGAGGCGCACCATCCTGCTGAAACCACATCCTTTGACGTATGTCTAACGGCAATTCTTCAAGGAGCGAAGGTAACTCATTTTGATAGGTTTGACCGTTAATGTTTCTTTCAAAAAGTAAGGTCCAATTATATGGTTCCCTACTATCCCGCCCACACATTCAAAGACCAGCGATGCTGATGATCTATTCTTCTAATAGCGTGGGGATTTGTATTGTCATATAATGGAAATTATACCTGTTCACAAAACCATTTTTGTGAAAGGTTGCTTCGTCGGTCATCAAAATGTGTTTAAAGAAATCATTGTCCTGTCCTAATGGTTCCAGTGCCCACTGGGAGAATTCCAAGCGTCTTTGAAAATAATTTGAATTCTGCTCTTGGACTAGTTTAAAATGGTATGGATGAAATTTATTTTTCGAATAATTTTGGAAACACTAGTTTGACTAATACCTAAATCAGCACTGAGGTTTCTTGTGCTAACGTTTGGATTTTCCACTACACTGGTTAGTACCACAAATACGTTTTCTTCGTTTATAACCCTTTTTTCTCGTTCTTTTCTTTCGTATTGTACATGTCCTGTTCTTTCAAATCTTTCTTTGAGTTTTTCAAATATCCTTGGATCAGGATGCCTGCGCTCAGGAAATCGTTGTTGATAAATTCTGGAAGCAAGAAATGAATTTCTTTCACCTTCGCCCAAAGCGTAGACCATGTCAATACATTCATCTTGTGAAAATTTCATTTTTCACACTAAACTGAGAAACTAGTGAATGACTTTTAAGCCAAACGTCAGGAATTATAAATCGCAGGCCTGCTGGATGCCCTTTTACACTGATTGCCATATTATAAAATTATGATTTTAAAAACTCGAATAAGAAGTAAACCTTTGTCTATTAGTGTTTATTGGACCATAATGTCAACAAGATATTTACGATTTGTAAATATTCAAAGCAAAAGTCATGATTATTTTATTCATTTTGCAACAAATCTTAAATATTTCGAGAACGCGTAACGTTAGCTGAGTCCGGTCCTGCAATTATGGAACACCCTATAGGGATGAAACTATTTTTATTCGATGCACATCTAAGTCTGATATAGATCGGCGCTATAAAGCCAGGATCTTCCGACGGCGCACTAATGACTCACCCTGTATATATATATATATATATATATATATATATATATATATATATATATATGATGTTAATATGTCAGCATGTTGTTTTGGTAACATTTTATTTAGTTTATATATCAATCCTTCATGCCAAACTTTGTCGACGGCATGAGCAACGTCTAAGGAGATTGCGGAACAGACCCGTTTTCTTCTAAACCACTTTCGATGATGTCAGTTATTCTATGCACTTGATCTATTGTCGAGTGCTTTTGCCTGAATCAAATTGGTAATCTGGTATTAGGTTATTATCTTCTATTATTGGCCGTAGCCTCTTAGGAGTAATTTTTCAAAGAGTTTTGAGGTAATCGGCAGAAGAGAAACCGGTCTGTAGGATTTAACGTCATTAGATTGTTTTCCTGGCTTAGGTAGCATAATTACTTCCGCTACTTTCCAACATGCAGGAACACGCTTTAGTCTGAAAGCTGCATTGAAGAGGTAGGTCAACATGGCTATACCTTTTCTTGGCAAGTACTTTAGGATTTCTCGTTTCCTGGTGCCTTTTCGGGTTCAGATTAGTTCTTATCTCTTTATATTATGATATGATATTTCTTTTGGGGTAACTGGAGTTATATTTCCGAATTTTGGGTTGTTGGTGTCATTTATGTTTTGAATTGTCTGCCCTTGGTTAGAGTAAGTATTTCCAAGTATTCGGCAAACAAGTCTGCTTTTGCTTATTTTGTTTGGCCCATGGTCCATTATTGCTTCTGATAGGCGGGACAGGTCTCTTGATCTTCTTGGTTGCCTTCCAAAGTGAATAGTAGGTTTCTTCATATGGTGACAATTCTTGTAAATATGAGCTTATAGACTATTCTTTAAGTTTCTGTATTTCACTTCTGAGTTTCTAAGTTTTGTTATTAAGTATAGTTTTGTGTACAGGATCTCTTGATTGCTGCCATCTTCTTCTAGCTCTTCTTTTTTCTTTGACTAGTTCTCTGATTTCAGCGGGGTAGTTTACTCCTTTGGTTATGTGTGTAATTTCCTAGTGTTGTTATAGGCCGCTGCCTGGACTATCTTAGTAAAGTTTTCAGTTTCTTTTTCTAATTGCTTAGTTGTTCTAAGACTAATATTTAGGTTGATGTTATTCTGGTGGTCAATCTGAAAGCTTTCCCAATCGGCAGTTTTGTTAGTAAGAGTAGCTCTGGCTGCTCTTTTATTATCCTCTCACTTAGCATTAATATGGCAGCTGAATGGTCCGAATCCATGTAAACATTCTCTTCAACTTCCATGGAAGATACTTTTCTGATGAAGAAGTCCAATACATCAGGAGTTTTGTCGATATCAGTAGACCAGTAGATCGGCTTTCCTGTTGAGTGGTAGTTGCAATTCATTTCTTGGATTGTTTTCCTCAATTCTCTTCCTTTGGTCATGGTTAGCTTGGAACCCCAATCTATATGTTTAGAGTTGAAGTCTCCTCGAATAACGAATCTTTCTCGTAACTGTGTTAAGAGTGTTAAATATTCTTCCTTTTTAAGATTATGTCTTGGTGGGTAGTAGACTGCGCCAACTTTTAAGTATTATTTTGTTGACTTAATTCCTACTACTGTTAGTTGAATATCATCTCTTTGTAGATGACATTCTTCTACGATGATTTAACTACCCCCCCTGGCTTGGTTGTCAGGGTGGATGGTGTGATATGCTTTGTATCCTCTTATTTATAGATAGAATTGATTTGTCATGTGTGTCTCAGGGATGAGGCAGACATCTGTGTGGGTAGTTAGGAACACTTCAAGGTCGTGCTTTTGTTTAGAACACCATTGTCGTTCAGGCGGCAATACATAATTCTTTTATCCATAATTATTTAGTTTCTGGTATAGCACCAGTATTCCTGGCTTCTAATTTGTCTTGCATTGACCCGATCTAACGTCTTCATCATATTCAGCATTAACTGCATCATAGATGGTTCGGAAGTTCATGGAACCTGCTACTTTTTGCTGTGGTGCTTGGACATATGATACTCCTGTTCTCACCATATTAGGTAATCAGTCTTTGTTGAGCACTTTTTTTGGTCTTAGTACCATTTTCTCTTCTTTTCTGCAATTCCTCTGGGATTGCGCATCCCCAATAGCTAGCAGGGCGTGCTTCAGAACAGTTAATGCACTTGGCTGGCGTGTTTCTAGCTTTTGAGCAGTTTGTAGTTAAATGGTCTCCTGCGCATTTAGCACAGGTTGGGGTTCTTTTACAGAATCTGCTTGTGTGGCTGTGTCTTTGGCATCTTTTACATTGTGCAATTAGCTTACTATTCCTTACCGTTCCTATTTTCACCTTCATGCGGTTGAGGCATTGAATACCATACATTTTGTTAATATCTTCTGATTTATCAAAGACTAGCATGTACAATGGCAAACAAACGTGATTCACCTTGTTATTAGAGATAGTTCTCTTGAGTTTTAGGATTACTGCTGTAATCTTGAATTTTTCTTCTAGTTCCTTAGAGATTTCTTCCGCAGAAGTTGAAGGGTGCAAATTCCTAACCATTACCTTAATAGGTCTAGAGGCTTTGTTTTCATATAAATGCCATTCCATGTTAGATTTGCTAATTAAGGTTGTCAGAGCACTATATTCTTCAATAGAGTTGACATTAACTTTAATTTGATTATTACTCATCATGCTTGTTTTATAATCAAAGTTAGCTGCTGTGCGGCTATCTTTGACTACATTATAATCTTTTATATTGCCTAAAATCACCGACGGTGACTTAATGACTTTAAGTGTTTTATTAATTTGTTTTTTAGGGCTTTCATCTACTTTTTCGGGTGATTTAGAAGCCTTTCGTTTTTCTTATTTTAGGTTTAGGTAAGAGCCAGTCTGTTTCTCTTTCGACAAGTTTTCCTCTTCATCTGAATTGTTAGGGCTATAAGATTCCCTTTTGTTGAGTCTTTTCCTATTTTCAACCTACAATGTACTTACTTGTTCATTCAGCTGATTTATTTCACTCAGGGCCTGCTGAAGTTGCGTTTGTAAATTGTTGATAATTACATTATCTGGCGTCTGTTGGATAGGTATGTGCTGAGGTGTTAAGATAACACCGTTGTTCTGATTAAGAACTGGCACTGTTTGCTGCAGTTGGTGCATTATATATATATATATATATATATATATATATATATATATATATATATATATATATATATATATATATATATATATATATATATATATATATATATAACTAAATTAAATTAAATAAGCTACATGCATAACAACATTATACATTTTTAATTTAAAAGCAAAATATACATTTGAAACACATAATTGTGTTTGTAAATACATATAGATGTGAGAGGTCAAATGATATAGTAAAATCGCTTTTATGTTAAATAAATGTGAAATAATATGTTTACCTGATTAATATGAATAGTAGTCGTATTATTCTTAAGATGTTAACATTAATTGAGGCGCCTCTTTCGCTGAAAGGTAGCTTCTGGTTCCTTCTGTACGTATCACTATGATTTTGAGCTAATCAGCAAGTGTTAATATTTAACACGTATTTAGAACGGATTTTATTAAATTCGATCACTAAACACACTTATACTCTAACATATTGAAAATTGATATTTAATTTAATTAGGAAAATCACTACTATTTGTATTGTTTCACTTATCACAATTTATAAGAAAAAAAGTCCCTTTAAAATATAAAGCAGTCACAATTATTTCTATTTTAATCGAGAACGTTTGTTTATTTGAACCGTTCACGTTACCACATCAAACTATACTTAGAATCTTATTTCAAAATTATAAAACAATATCTCACTTAATTAAACATTATTATTAATTTATTAAATACATAAATAAAAGTTTACCTCAGTAGGATTTGAACCTACGACATGTATTTTGCTAGAGTACAGCTCCAACCAACTGAGCTATCGAGATACAAGCCCCAATCGATGTAAATTTTGTCTTTATGTATGTAGAACTGATGTAAATTCTAAAATAATATATTACTTGCATTATGAATTATCCAATATGCGGTAAGTTATTTAGATAACTTTTAACACATCACTGTAAACGGTTGTAATCCAAATGATAGTGATGATTGTAAATGAAGTCCCAATATCTTGTAAAACTTGGATTGATTTCTTCACTAATTAATCATTCATTTTGGGGCAAATTTAGAGAACTTCAATCAAATAATAACTGTCACACACTTATGCTTTTCAAGTGTAAAGTTTAGGAAGTAAATGTAAAAGCAATTTAATTATTTTAATAAAACTTAACATTAATACAATTTGCACTGTATATTTAACTTTATTTATTTTACACACAATTAAAACAATACTTTTGAACTAGCACTTGTCAGATCAATTGTGAAGTTTCCTCATTTAATTAATCTTTTAACTAATTTTTTCAACTACTTAAAGGCTGCAATAATTACCAAATATTTCTGGTATTGGTCGAGTTTAGTACACAAATTTTAAACTCCATTATTTGACCAATAACTTGCAAGATGCATTCACAAATTGATATTAAAATAACCACTTTATTTTTACTTAGTAACGCGAGTGTAGTTTTAATAAATATCAAATTTGTTCAAAGTTACTCTGCCATTTTTAAAATCGCCACATAATTTGTATAACCATACTCTCACTTTCACTCAATTGAGGGCTGACTTTAATCCCATGATCAAATCCTTAAATAGTGAAATCTTCCCTCTCGTGCGTAATTTTAAATTATTCAATAAAATAATTTAAAGGAATAAAATGGACTTCTATAGCTAATTTGATATCCATCTTGGACAGTGCCAACTATCCCTACTGTATATCTACGCCATAATTAGTTATAAATCCTTAAATAATTCTTTGAATCTAATATGAAACTTCAATTTGATAATTTTATAAGATTTACACTCTTGATTATACACGAACCGACTGTTTTATCGATCGAATCGATAAATAAACCAACTTTTCTGTAAATTTTCTTTTACTTTTTAAAACTACATTAACAAGTAGTGTCTTTTTACCAAGCATATGATATTGCGAAACTAATATGTAAATTTTGTTTAATCCTTTATAACTTTTATCAAATTTAACAATATTTTGAACATACATATTGAATATATGATTAATGCCATATTTATGTAAAATGTTTTAGCCCATTTTCAATTTATTTATGTATACTAATACTGCTCATTAATTTAATGTACATTAATTTTTTTGTCTGAAGATTAATATTAATTTTATTTGAAACGCTCTACAAATTTCGTTCCATCTACGCAATACTCTCACAAGCAAATATATCAGGAGCAACAACTAACTGTGTGTGGTGGAGAGTGCATACGCTCCTCTTACCATCACTAAGACAACAATTAACACAAACACAACTGTGATGCACCACCATCAGTACACCACAGACAAGGGCTATAGGGTCTTACATCTAAAATATGGTGAGCAGCACCCACACCCTGGCATGACCAGTACGGAAGCAATCCAGGCCATGCGGGCCGACGTTCTCTAAAGATCCAATATTAACCACTAAAACGGGATACAAGGCAAACAGTTGAGCTGCCTCGATTGGTTACAGGATCACCTACACCAATCAAGGCACACTCACTCCACGCGCGGGACAATGTCCATTGATTCTGGAAAGTCGAGTACCGCGCCCCAAACGACCCCTTCCTATCCAGCGCCCGCCTTCTGGTTTCTGCCCGAAAACAAACATTAATAAACATCCTGTACATAAAGTATAGTCACAATCGATAATTTATCATAATAAACTTATAACCAAGGGTTACAATTCAATAACAAAAATACTATGTTTGTTTTACAATGTCACATATACTACACAATAGAAATAAGTTAAGTCTTAATTCTGAAAAATAAAACTAAAATGGTAACCTTAACATTGGATCACTTCAAAATCCTAATACTTTTGCCATGGTTCCTCTTAGCGTTACAAATGAGGAGCACCTTCTGTTAAAACTCTACACCTACCATGGTTAGTTAAGTAATTTTATTGTGCAAAACTTCGGTTTACGTGTGCTTTTGATCACAATTCTTTGCAAATGTCAGTGCTATTAAAAATGCGAAGATATTTTTAATTTATTTATTTAGAAATCTAGTTTAGACAAATAAATTGTCATCATTAGCCTACTAAGAGTATACACAAATAGACTATAAAGATCAAAAGCCAAAGTACTTATAATTAAGAAATAATGGAGATAGTAAAAGCCATATCGTACCATATAAATTCAGTGCAATATTAACAGTCCAATTTTAAACGACAGGACACTTAGTACTAAAACAATAAAAACACAAAATTAATAATCAAAACGTTTCATTGTTATTTCTTATCAATTTTTAGTTTAATTTTTATTTTTACTGTTACCTTTTAAAATATTTCAATAAATTTATACGATATGATTTGGCACGATCGCTGGTAATTTTTTAAACACAGGTTATTACGGGCGAAAATGGCCGTAGAATCGGAAATAACAGATAAGAAAGGGCCAGTAGCTCAGTGGAATAAAGGGCGTAGGCGTGTTATTAATTTTGCGATTAGGATAATTCGTAATATATAAGACACAATAGGGAAAGTTATAAATTAAATAGACTAGAACAATTCAATGGGGGCCAGATTGTTTAGAATCGTCAATATCGACTCTTGCAAGGTTAAATTTCCAAAATCATCTATCTTAGTAACCTTTAATTAACGCCTGAAAGGAATAATAATGACGTTGAAAACATAACTTTGACAAATTTTCGTAATAAAATGTTGATATACAATAATGAGAACTAAAAAATAACACAATATGTAATATTACGATATACGGTTGAATACACTTTTGTAAAATTATCTTAACCGCCTGAAGGCTTTTATACAAAACTATACACAAAAGAAACCGTATTCATCCGCCTAAACAAATAAAAATAAAACAATTAAAACACCAAAATAAAAATAAACGTAGGAATATAATTACCTTAATTCGCACAAAATGATCACTCTACTCTACATTCCCCTTTCTTTTCACAGCGGTAAGGCAATACTCGTGCAATTTACCATTTTGGTAATTGACCGGCGAATAGCAATAACTCTTGAATCTCCTTCCAGGACGGTAACTTCACATTCAAATTTCAACGATACGACTATTTTCAAATTACATTTACACGAAAATATTTAATACATATAAACATTAAATAATTTAAAAACGTTTGTTGTTCTTTACATACACAAAATTTATCATAGCGATAATTATATTTACAGCAACCTTTTATCGGTCTGAACAAATGTATTTTCGTGATGTATAACTAACTTGCGATATAAGAATCCGCCAAATATGAGGGATTAGCACTAAAATAAACACCAATCCTCTGCAATGGACACGAAAATGTAACTTCTTACTAACGAAATACAACAGAAAAAGGTTCCTGGATGATAAAATTCTCAATAAGATCCACACAAGGTGAACGGGAAAGCTTCCCGCTATATCTTCAAGTAACCCCGGTAGAGCGTAAGCAAACTCAGCGCGCCTCAAATCACATCACACGCTCAGCGTTCAACCTCCTTCTTCTACAGGTTAACTTCAACTAACGAACCGAAAACAAAACTCCCCTTTCCCGCAAGATCACGCGATTCTTTTTAATCGTCACATAAAAATCTTCGATACTAAAATTGCATAGTGAACATTTCCAGGAAAAAACACACTTGATACTTAAAATTGAAACGCATATGCATCCTGCTTTTCAATCAGAAACCGTTACTCCAACAAATTTTCTATACTCTCACCAATAACAATTCAATACATAACATAAAACTGGTAAAAAGTGCAGGTTTACAATGAAATTCATGGCAGGGGCCATCTTCTGTGGTTAAAATATATTAAGAATGCAACATTTCATTTCAAACACACTAGTGTCCCTTTATCACGGATTGATGTTATAATGTAGCAGTGGAAGTGCGTTTGCTACTTTTAATTTTATTGTTAAATCGAGATGTTTTTTCATGATTAAGCATTTTCTAGCACTGGTAGTGTAAGTGTTAGAATAAGAAAATTTTATGAACATCCTAGTAAATGTAAAGGATGTTAATTATTTATTAAGTCAAACGTTTGCCAAGGAGGCTAATGAATGTTGTAATAGCTTAATGCAGTATTTAATCATAACTAGGACGATATGTGCTCAGGAACTGTATTATTAGTCATATAGCCGCTAAATGATTATATTAAAGTTAAAATAAAATCCTTTTCTAAAAAACATGGAACTACATAGCGCTCCTGAAAACGAAACGAACCTGAAAATAAAAAGCCTATGAAAAAAGCAATCGTTAAGAAACCAAAAATCCGTAAAATCAAACGTTACCATTAAGGAAGTTAAAATGTTAGTAATGCATGTTACATTAAATTTCAATACATGCAAGTGGGAGAAAATTATTAGTACATAAATGCAGCTAATACAATAAAACAATTTATCATTACAATTAAATTAAGACTAAACTAAACATGGATTACCGTCGAAATAACAAAATGGACTGATTTCAAGAAAAGACAGAATGGAAACTGGTATATATGAAGGATGTATGCAATTGCACCAAAATTAAAAAGTGTGAAGTCCGAAATTTCGGAAGAAGAGATGGACAATTTCTCAGAGGCCATCACACGAGGAGGAAAAGTATTGGTAATAATTACCAATTATTGATACCAAGTTGGTTGGAGTTGGAATCATCATCATATCTTGCAAATGGAATCAGTGTTGTGTATAAATGTTTAAGTAAAATTGTAATTTAAAATGTTAAGAAATTGAATATGCGTAAAAGAATTAAATCAGCAGGGATAATTATTTTATTTTCAAAATACACACAGAGAAGAATTTAGTTACTTAAATTATGAAAGTAAGCTTTAGTAGTATATTACATAATAAATAAGGTAACGCCTATTACGCACTCGTGTAAATTACAACACTCGCTGGCTTCGCTCGATCGTGATCGTGCGCGTGCGTAATAGGCTACTTACCACCCGAGTTGTGTACTATTGTTTTTCTGCTCTATACAGTATAATAACAGTGACGTATGAGTAATACGTAACTACCACTCATTAAGATTCTTATGAGTTTTGAACGTTTTATACACGTATTTAATATTGTAATGGACGATCCTGTCAAAATAAATTATGGTATAAATGTATTACAGTATGGTTTATTTCAATTGCCACGTTAAGGGTTCGAAAAATTCGATCTGAAATGGATAGAATAAGTTGACGCCTGAGGTTTTATTAGTTACCTTGAAATTAAACAAATTAACCTCACTTTTGTCTGGTTAACAATGGGATGAAGTTTTATTTTATTAACAGAAGTTATTGCTCTAAAGTAATAATAAACCTAAATGTTCTACAAACTATAATTTAATGGTGGTATTGATATATCTTTGTATTTGAGATTTATTAAAGCATTTTCAGTTTACAATAAGGAACTATGTTTTTAACACTGAAGTAAATGGCTTAGATACATATATAGGTTTTAAAGTTGACACACTGCTTTCAATATATTCTATGTACTAAGTTACAGTGGTAGTTGAGTCTTTACACAGAATTGTCAATTCAACCTTCTGCTATGTTTTATGACTGTGCTGTTTAAGTCAGCTGCTTACCACTTTCATCGATTAGAATGTAGATGGAAGTTTGGTGTAATCGTTATTGTTCAGTACTGTTTACACACTTAATCGTTTGTTGTTCATTACAGTACTATTTACACATAAATATTAAACTTAAATCGTATATACACGGTGCAGGGCCAGCGCGGGTCGAACGGGTGAAGAGGTCCTCGGTGTATGGCGGGCAAGGTCGATCTGCGCGAGGTGCCACTTCGGTTGCTGAGGATGATGTTGCTTACTCGGCGTCGGAGGGAGCGGTGTAGCTATCGTTCGTACTAGGTTTTGTGTCCTGTTTCGTAGGTTTGCTTTTAGTTGGGCTACTTCGTTAACCAGGTCCTTGATTGTGTGGTCTAGCGTGTTGACCGTGGGTCTAAGGGTGATATTGCTGTGGTGCTCATCATGGCGTCAGCTAGGTCAGAACGCTTGCGAGGTTAGCATCGGTTTGTGTTGCCAGGATTGCTCAGACGTTTTATGGTAGACGGGTGGACCAAATGGATCGTAACAGCGTTTCTGGGACTGCCGTTGCTGCCAGGTGTTGCAAGTGCCGTAAAATTGGGATGGTTTGTGGTACTTGTCCTCTGTTGGCGGTGTAGAGAGGATGTCTCGTACTTCGCTTGCAAACCGAGCCTCAAGTTGCCTGCCACGTAACCGCACTTCGTCCCATCTGCTGTGATGCCACTTATGTGGAACTGATTCTCGATCAGTGCGAACTATAATTCCCAGTCATCTGGCCAGAACGGTGGAATGCGTATTTGAATACGTTGCACTTGCGTTAATTCTTGTTGCTCCGTCATTGTCTTTTCCACTCGCGCACTTTCACTGTTTTTGGTCTTGTGGTGCCTATTGTCCGTTACACTCGCGAATTTTACTGCTCTTGCGCGTTTAGATCACGTCAGGGTCACCAATTTGGTGTAATCGTTATTGTTCAGTACTATTTACACGCTTAATCGTTTATTGTTCATTACAGTACTATTTACACTGATTATTAAACCTAGATCGTATATACACGGTGTAGGGCCGGGCGTCGTGCGGGTGAAGGCTTGCTGTGGACCTTGGTCTACGCGTACGGCGGGCGAGGTTGATCTACACGAGGTACCACTTCGGTTGCTTACTCGGCATCGGGGAGCGGTATAACCGTCGAAGGCACGGGCGATCGTTGTCGGAAGGCCCAGAAGTTGTTCCGTTGTCGGCAGCGCTAGTAACTCAGTCAAACGGTCCTGAGACCGCAGAGCACTTGGATAGCGTGGGTGTTTTGAAGCGTTGATAAAGAGTAAATAGATGGTTAGGTTAGTTAGAAAGCAAGAACAAAAATTGTAGACAGAAAGATAGGGAGAACAGACAAGAAACAGGCGCCACAAGCTTTAAAGAAAGAAAAGATAAATTATTATTTCTGTAAAGCTTGAACCAGGAAAGCAACAGGAATAGCAAGTAAACGACAATTTCCCCAGCAAGTGTAATTTATTAATAAATTTCCTAACAATGAAGGCTATATCTATATTTAACAACACGAAGACTAAACAGTCGATTTACGCTTAATATTGACTATAATGGGATGTTGATTACGTTCCCCAAAGACTAGATAATTTATGCGTGCATACCGACCATGCATTATTATTTTCCCAAAAAACACAGCTAAGTACAGCCTTATCCTAATATCACGATATGAAACAATAAGAATTCCTAATTAACATATATTTTCAAAATTAACACAGACGACGATATATATATATATATATATATATATATATATATATATATATATATATATATATACATATAACCAGTAATATTTTAATTCAGAAAGGAAACCATCCAACTTGCTTTTCGTTTCACAATAGCCAAACGCAAACCCCATTAATCACTATAGTTTCAATTATCTAAATAATCGGAGAAGCTTGTTCAGTTCACTATATTAATCCTAGCATGCATTTAAGTACGAGTAACTATTTGAGATTAACACAATCGGGGTTGAAATGCCAGATTACGAAGGTTCATAGCTCGTCTAAATACCCAAATAACTCGCTTACCTTTCATCGTAATCACAGGTAAATCCAGTGACCTGCAGGTTTTGCGCTAATACCTGAAATGCTACAAAATACTATTTTCACGTATTCGCTAAATGATTACGTGCTACTTTACCTCCATTAGGATAAACACTTATCAGATACAACAAACACACGCGCGCGACACGCACACGCGTAGCGCAGCATCGTTCACGCACACGCACACGCACACGCACACGCACACGCACACGCACACGCACACGCACACTCAACGCACACGCACACTCAACGCAGCGCAACGCACACCACACCCACACCACACCCACACCCATACCTACAACACACACACACACACACACAGGTAAAGTTTCCTCTGCACAAAAGGAGACTTTCTTCCAAAAATAAGGGAAAGCACTAGGTTTTAACACCCAGCCCCTCTTTGAAGGACCTTTAACGATGTCCATCCGAAGAAGTGACACTACGATATTTTAATCAGATACAACAAAACACACGACACGCACACGCACACGCACGCACACTCAACGCACACGCACATCCACACCCACACCTACAGCACCACACACACACACACACACACACACACACACACACAGGTAAAGTTTCCTCTGCACAAAAGGCGACTTTCTTCCAAAAATAAGGGAAAGCACTAGGTTTTAACACCCAACCTCTTTGAAGGACGTTTAACGATGTCCATCCGGAGAAGTGACACTACGTGCTGGTTGAAGCTACTCAGTATCCCTCAATAGGGTCGGCAAAACTACTCCTTACGGAAGTTCTTTCAACACGGACTTTGATAACATCATTCCTACTTCAACGCTAACGCGTCTACGTACTACCACCGGCCGCTGTAATTGGACCTAACACTACTACATACAAACTAAGACTGAAACACATATCTTTCACTTCTCGCCACATTGAATTTTTATCCCAGGTAATCAATCATATCGATTTATTACTTAAATTTTAACACGCGCCAAAACCAACTGAAATTTCGTGACTCGAGCGGGAAAATATCCACCCTACGTTAATGGTTCCTCTCGGCACTGAACCTCAAAATCTCGTATTCAAAAGCTAAACTCTTTGTTTTAAGGCTAACAATTTATTATTATATGGCAAGTAATAGCTCATTTGAAAGTTCGTTCTAATTAATTGACAATTAGTGCTACGACGTTTTTGGGTTGAAGCCCATAAATAAGTAGCAATATTTTAATGTTGTTGTTGTCGTCGAAAAACTTGAAACGATCTTTCAAATGAGGTATTACTTTACAAACTGACGGCTGCCCGCCATTTTCAAAGATTACGTAACTGAATACCATCAAAAACGTTGTATATGTGCCTTAGTTCGCTATCCCAAAATTTTATTAATTTCAGTTTTATTGTTCACATAATAGATTTGGGAAACGACTTTAGACGGACACTATATAAAGAAACGACATACCAAATAAAAATACTGTTGATGGATGCGAAAATGAATTTCACATAACTTTGAATAGATTAATTGAATAAAACATAACTAAGAAAACAAAAATATAGGAAAAACAAACATTTAACTAAAGTAACTATAGTTGCTCCAAAATTTCTAGGTTTAACCAAACCTTACACATCAATATATGGTTTGGCACATGTTTAACAGTTTCCCAAGTATCGAAAGGTTGGACATATTGGAAATCAATTTTAACAATCTTATATTTAGCCATCCTCTTCTTACGATTCTATGTCTATTTTTATTGAACAACAATGAATACACATAAAATACATAAAGCAAAAAAAACTATTCAAGAACTGTCTCGTGTCTTTTCCATTTGCGTTCAACTGTCGTTACGTCCAAATGTCAATGCATCCTAAAACCGCATCCGATCAGATCTCCGTGTCCATTCTCATGTATGCGTTTGTTTGTTGATCATTTATAACAGACAGTAATAAAAGTATTATTGACTACATACAAGGTGTCCCAAACTTGCTTGACATAGATCTACCGCTATTCTAAAGACCAAAATAAGTAAAATGTGTCCAAAGTCCAACTTATCTATATAATATGCCATGCGCCTGTGAAAAGAGTTCAAAGTTTACCTAAAAATTACATTTGTGTACAGGGTGGTTTTTTCGTTAATATTATAGGGTATAGGCTAAACGGTAAGAGATACAAAAAACTAAGATACGTGTCCGTTCTCTTTTTAGTGTTTAGTTTAATGGCGCAATCGGATCTACGCTAACTAAATTGGTTTCGAAGATACAGAGTGATTCTCAAAATCTGCCGGTTTTATTATCTTTTATGACTCGGTTATTTATGGAGATAAAAAAGCTTTGGATACGAAAGTTTTATGACTTTTACGTTGAATCCAGTGGCGTTCTTAAAAAAATATAGATGTTTTATTTTTGAGATATTATCAAAAGTAGCATTTTCTTAAATGGGACACCCTGTATCTGATAATCTCAAAAATTGCATTTTTCTTGAGATTGCAACGATATATAACACTTAATATTTTGCATTGTCCTAAATAGCTAAAATACTAAAAACATTTTTTTAGTTGGCCATGGATTTAATCAATTCTTTATTTTATAATAGGCATAATAAAATTGCAGATAATAACAATAATAAAACATTAATAAACTAAAACAACAACTACAAAAACAAGAAAAGATTTATAACAACTCAACAGTAATTATTTCAAATACTTATATATAACAATTAGCATAGGTGGTTAATCACAATAGGTGTTCAAATTGTCTTCCATTCTGCTTGTAACTGAACGAGTGGCGTTATAGATTTGAATATTTGGCACTCTTCCAATGCAATTAATAAAATTTGCTCTGAGATCTTCTACAGTATTACTTGGTTTTATAGACTTCATTTTGATAGATCCCCAAAATAAAAGTCGAGTGGCGTCAGGTCGGGGAACGCGAGGCCATCTTTTGGTCCATATGTACCAAGCCAATTTTCGCGAAAATTGATATTTAGTAAATCCTTACCATGTGGCTATTATGTGCTGGAGCACCGTCTTGTTGTAAATAAACATTATTTCTTGCAGCTAATGGCATGTTATCCAACTCCATTATTACACATTCTTCCAAAATTTGGATGTATCCTTGAGCATTCAAATTTTCATTAAATATTCTGTAGTTAAGGACTCTGTTTTGATATAGCGCCACCCATACATGGAACCCAAACCATCCTTGTTGTATCCTGGCGACCGTCTGATGAGGATTTATGTTTGACCAATATCGATTATTATGTCGATTAAAATTCATTCGCTAGATATAAAAGCCTCGTCGGTCCATATTATATTTTGAAAAATTGGGATTCCGATTAATCTGCTGCGAATACCAATGACAAAATGTTAAACGCCGCTCTTCATCTCCAGGATGTAAGTTATGAACCTTTCTTATTTTATATGGTTTATACTTATGCTTCTTAACGTTTTTAAAACTTTAGATTTACTTGTGCCAATATCTTTCTCAATATTACTGCTGGATATCGTCGGATCAGCAGCAACACAAGCTAATGTATTTATTTCATTTCTTGTTCTATTTGCCTTATTGTAAATCTTATCTTGGTTTTCCAAATGATCCATACTCACTTAAATTGTGATATAATCTTTCAAATATTTGTTGTTCTGGCTGTCGTCGTTCCGGATAACGCTCAAAATATAAGTCTAGAGCTGCGTCTTTATTTTATTACTCTCAATGTAGCACTCAAGCATATTTAATTTTTCATAATTTTGAAAATTATTCATTTTAATCACCTTTTTAAAAAATATAATAAGAATACCAATACATAATTGTTACTGAATTTTATGACATGTAAACAAACAAAAACAATTGCTTAAAACATTCAAATGGCCAACTAAAAAAAATGTTTTTTAGTATTTTAACTATTTAGTACAATGCAAAATATTAAGTGTTATATATTGTTGCAATCTCAAGAAAAATGCAATTTTTGAGATTATCAGATACAGGGTGTCCCATTTAAGAAAATGCTACTTTTGATAATATCTCAAAAATCAAACATCTATATTTTTTAAGAACGCCACTGGATTCAACGTAAAAGTCATAAAACTTTCGTATCCAAAGCTTTTTTATCTCCATAAATAATCGAGTCATAAGAGATAATAAAACCGGCAGATTTTGAGAATCACTCTGTATCTTCGAAACCAATTTAGTTAGCGTAGATCCGATTGCGCCATTAAACTAAATACTAAAAAAGAACGGACACGCATCTTAGTTTTTTGTATCTCTTACCGTTTAGCCCATACCCTATAATATTAACGAAAAAAACACCCTGTACACTGTTTAGAAGTGTATGAATCAACCTTAATGAAATTTGGTATCTGGATAATTAAAACGATGCCATTGCTTTCGGTAAACAATGAAAAAGGTTAAATCCCCAATAAATTTATTCAAAATGTTCATAAAGATACGATGCTTCATTATCATTATTTTATGACTCTGTGTAAAGACTCCGCATAGTTTTCAAGGAAAAAATATTTTCTCAAACAATGATAATAAATATTATTGGAGCAGATTTTTTCCACTTGACCAAGAATCAAATTTAGGTGTTTCATAAAATTCAACAATAGATTCCACACTAAAGTATGAGTGTTGTGTTTGATATATGTCAGCGTACAGCATAAGCCTCCTAGTGGCTGTAACACGCGTATCTATTTACTGGCTTAGAGGTAGGCTCTTCTGAACGTTGATTATATCAGGAGTAACCCTAAAGATGCTTGTGTTTGTGGAAAAGAGGCGAATAATTATAAAAGATAAATGTGTGTAAATGGAGAAAACGGCCAAGAATTTCATAATTTCTGAAGCCATGTGGAGAATGTATTGAATGTATAGTGTGAGTGAGTTCAATTATCTGTCGCATAATTGATTTTACCGAAAAAAGCCGGGACAGGTTTGTTTTATGGGGGACACATTTTCAAGTAAGCGTCATTCTCATTTGTCATTAATCAGGGGTGGGGGGAGGTTCACTTAAAAATCTTAAATGGCAATACCCCACTTTTGACCCACCATTGGAAAGCAGCTGTCATACGAAAGAAATACGCCACATTTTTCTTTTTTAAAATCCGATGACATTTTCCCCTTCTATAACCATCCAAAGTTTTTACTAATAAATTTTTAACGTCTTAATTGCTTATAATAATCGGCTTCGGTCAGCGAGCTTTGGAAAAATGTGGTCAAACTTTGCCAGAAATTCATGTGTAAAAGTATGATCTACACTTTACAAGAAAGGATAGAAATTATTTCTCTTTATTATGAGAACAATCGTTCTGCTATTACTGCTGCTACAATATTTAATAATAGACACACAGGAAGAAATACATCTCATACGTACATTTCAAAATTGGTAAACAGATTCACCCAAACTGGTTCAGTACCAAGAGACGTCCTCAACAACCTGCCAGGAATGAAGGTATTCAAATTGCTGTATTGGGTCATGTGGCATTAAACCCCAGAATCAATTATCAAGTGAAACTGGAGTCAAAAAAATTTCAACCATACAAAATCCATCTTGTGTATGAACTCAATGAAGATGACGATGCTCGCCGACTGGAATTCTGTGACATTATGACTCAACGCTTGATGGATAACCCGAACTTACTCGACAACATTTGTTTTTCCGATGAGAGTGATTTCTTCTTAAATGGAAATAATAGTCGACATCATTGTAGATGCTAGAATAACAAAAGAGTCACATACACAATATCCTGAAAAGTTAAACATTTTGGCAGGTTACCTTATGTCCCTTGCACTTAATAATTATTTCACACTGAAGACAACAATCTATTAATTATTATAACATTTCAGGTAATAAAATAATTGGTCCATTTTTTTTGGACAATAACCTAAATGGACATAACTATTTAAATTAGTTTGAGGAGCATATTGAACCCATGATTCTTAAACCCAACGTTCCCAAGTCAATGGACTGGAAGGGGAGGTCCCATCGAGTGGCCAACGACTTAGCACCTCTGGATCTGCGTATGGGGTTATTTGAAGAATAAGGTTTAGTAGACAGTTCTCACTTCTTTACAGGAGTTACGGGAAAGAATAGTGAATGAATGCCGCTTAATAACTCCACAGGTATTGACAAATGTGCGAAGAGGATATTTTGAAATGGCTTAGATTTCGTTAAAAATTTATTAGTTTTGGATGGTGATAGATGGGGCAAATGTCATCGGATTTTAAACAACAAACCGCATGACAACCGCTTTCTAATGATGGATCACAACTGGGGTATTGCCATTTAACGTTTTTAAGTGAACCTCCCCCTATCCCTGACAAATGACAAATGAGAATGACGTTTACTTGAAAATGTGTCCCACTTAAAACAACATTCGATCTGTCTCGGCTTTTTTCGGTAAAATCAATTATGTGACAGATAATCGAATATTAAACTTTTTACTGGCCATCCTTGTATGTAAACCAAGTGAAAGAATACTTTTATACGGCAGTGTACAGAGAAAACATACAGAACGCGTTCTAGGAAAGTTTGAAGATCCAAGAGTAAATAAAAATAGTGAACACCTGGTGAATATTTGTGTAGAAAGAAATCTGTTTGTATCTAATGCATGGTTTAAAGATAAAAGTGTTCATACGTATAGATGACAGAAAGCTGAATCTAACGGCATAATTAACCTTTTGTGTGCATCTAGACTGCTCAAGGTAAAAGTAAGTGTAAAGAAAGATGAACGTAGTGCAAACGTACCTAATTAAAGTAAAAAAACTGGTAGCTGACGATGTAAGAATAAAGTATGCAGAAGCTTAGAGCAGAGACTTGAATGTGAATCAAATCTCATGGGACGAGCAAATATGATACGCAAATATGTGTGGGTAAGCGGGAAAGGAGGCCTTGGTAAAGTGAATCTGTAAAAAATACAGTATGTAGTAAAAAAGACCCGTGAATGACAGTGACTTCTGCGAAACATGTATGAAGTGAACAACAAGTGAGACAAATAACCGAACGAAACAGTAAGAAGGAGTAAAGAGGAATAAGGCCGACAGAACGTGAGAAAGAAACTTAAGTAAAGATATTGTGAATTATTGAATACTATTCACGCCAGAAGTGTTTACCGCTACGTCATCACATACAATCATATGGTGTAATATGAAAAATATGAGTCAATATTATTTTCGTTATAATACATTCTGATTAGAAAATATACCCCGAGATAGCAGCATTTAAAGCTGAAAGTATTGCAAAATACAATTATTTATTTATTGTGATTTATTTTGTAAAAATTGGAGAACGCTGATTATCGTAATGATAACGGTTGAAAAACAATATCCTTGAAATCTAACAGGTGTTTGCTGCCCTATTACAAACAATGCAATTTTCAACAAAATGTAAACATTTAGTAGTTGCAGCGGAATTATAAAAACAGGAGAATGGTTGTGTTGTAAGTTACTGATAAACAATCATAGAGAGAATTCAATTTATAGGTTAAACAATTTGCATGGAATAACTGTCGAGCTGCACTATTTACACCGCGTAAGGCTACTACGTTTCATAATCATAATATCCTATTGTTGATACCAATTCAGTAGTAAAGATGGCCCACAATAAGATGGTAACTTTTTTACATAAAATGGATGTCAAGTTACGTGCCTAAATAAAATGGAACTATTATTCGTACGAAGATAACATTTAATGTGGAACATAGATTTGGAACATAAATTCTATGGGAAATGTGTGAATTAACATCTTGAGAAGCATTTTACCACAAAATATATTGTATTTACATAATTGAAATACATTACTAATAGAAATTGTATTAAATTATTAAACACACTTGTATTACTAATTGTAGATTGTAGAAACATGATTGTCAAAGTTTATAACTTCTAATCAGAGTGCCTATCTACATCCTAGCTTTCAAAATAGTTTCCGATGTTAATAATCAGTTCGTCAACTGTGATGTCCAACATTTCTTCCCTTTACACATAATAATTACGTTCTCATCTTTATAACGATCTCGTCCAATATACTTGTCGTAGTATTCCTTTGCGTGTGCCCTATCGCGTTAAACTCACAGTGATATGACGGTAATCTTAATACTTCGTGTCCATATCTTCTTATTATTTCATCTACTTCGTAACTTTTTCTGTATTTGGAGTGACTTAATTAGACCATACAGCTCGGTTTTGAAGAGTGTGGGATCGTGACTGATGTGATTCTGTGTTAACCAGGAAACCATATTGCCTTTTGTCCAGGATGAAGTTGGTAGCTTTTCAACTAACATTGAATGACATCGTGTATTATCAATTATAGGTAATTAGCGAAGGCTCTTCTAAATTCGTTAGCAAATGTTCAATAAACCATTTTTTAAACATGTCCCCATTCATTTCACCATGATAATCTTCCTTTAACGATCTTGATGCAAATAACAGAGCAGCACCTTGTACAAACCCTCCGGCGGATCCGGCGTGAATAACAATAAATTTCTTGCCTTCGTAGCCGTGAGGATTTCGTACACTCCTATTGTCTTCATCCTGCCATAATTTTCCTGGATTTCCTTTGGTGTAGATCCACGTTTCATTCATAAATACTTCTTGCCGACGGTTAGGTGAATTGATCTCTTTAATGTAATGTTTAAGAAATTTAATTCGCATTTCTGCGATGTAACTTTTTTCCAATAAAGCTTTACGATTGGACTCTTTTTTGAATTTAAATCCTATCGACTGGATTGCACGATGAAGACTTCGGTCACTTATTAATATGTGACTACTATGAATTTCTGCTTTTAAACTTGCAACTGTGACATGTTTTTCTGTAAATAAATTAATATGCAAAGACGTGTAAAAGATTGTGATCACTCTATACATACATATTGTATAACGTGTTCCTTATGCCCATTTCGGATGATTCAGGTAAACTGCCAGATTTTATTTTCTTGCGTGGTCGTTTTTTATCCGGACTTGTTAAAACAGGGTTAGATGCAGCTTGATATATATCTCACTGTCTTCTCAGATATACCCAACGCGCTTGCCACACGCTGTAATTTCGTGATTGTAATGAATTAAGATAGAACCGCGTAATGTCATACTTACTTCTTGGACAGCAGATAGATACTGATACCAGGGGACCCCTCTCTCTCTCTCTCTCTCTCTCTCTCTCTCTCTCAAAATACTGTACTAAATTTAACACAAACTGGTGTGCTTGTGTGTGCAAGGTTTTACTCTGTGCAGACATCAGGATGGCAGAGATTAAAATGACTAGTAGGAAAGGCGCAAATTAATAACAAAGGGAATAGTTCAGAAACGAACTGATTTAAAGTGTGTAATAAATGATAATTAAAAAAAGTAAATGTAGGAAAGGATAAACAAACAAATGGTGGTTATGTAGTATTAGTCAAATGAGAATTAAATTCATATCCATATAAAACAAATTGATTTCGCATTTATAACTTTACTCTTTCTGCCAGATTTGCTTATTCAATACCGTATGTCGATTTCGTCAAATCCACTACGAATGTTCACCATCCTTATTTAATTAATTTAATTAAATAAAAAATAAGATGGCTGTGGTTTCTAGGGTTATAAATTCCGGACGTAAAATCCTGCCCCACTCGGATGTCCGGGAGGGCAGGGCCCAAGCGACCTCGGTCATCGAAAGTATCAACTTTCTGATTCACTACTGCAACATCCGCGGTATCAGGTCTAATCTTAATGCTATTTACCAACATCTTGAACAATTACAACCTGATATATTGTTTCTATCTGAAACACAAGTCTCCTCTGAAAGCTCCGAGTCACCCGACTTGCAATTTCCTCAATACCATCTTCACTCTAATTTTCGATATAAAGGAGGCGTATGTGCGTACATCAAGGACAGAATTGCTTGCAAGAGGGTTTCTACCTTAGAAAATAAAAATTTTGACGTGATTTGGTTTAAACATTCTGGTCCTAATTTTGTGAAACTCTACTGTTGCATTTATAGGTCTCCTAATGACAGCAACTTTTAAGACTTTTTCGATTACCTTAGTATGAAAGTTGACTATCTCCTGTGTCAGTTTCCATCTTGCGATATCTCATTTGTAGGCGATTTCAATGTTCATAACTGTAATTGGCTTCAATTTTCATCTACTACAAATCCCGCTGGTCATAGTGCAGAAACATTTGCTATTTCATGTGGTCTCACACAAATGATTTCTGAACCGACAAGAATCCCTGATAACCCTAACCATACTCCACATCTTCTAGATCTCTTTCTTACATCAAACCCTCTTGTTTATAAAACTTCCGTTCTTTCGCCTTTAGGTCTTTCCGACCATTGTCTAATAAAATCATTTCTACTGTACCTAATTCCACTGTTGTTCGCAAAACCGATAGAACTTGTGGTGTTTTAAGTCAGCTCGATGGAGTGATTTACGGGATTTCTTTGCAACCTTTCCATGGCGTGAATATTGTTTTAAGTCGTCCTCTTCTTCGGACATCGCTCTTTCAGTATCTGAAGTCATCCTCATGGGAATGGAGTTATACATTCCGAAAAACAGTACCGTGTAGGTCATTCACGTTCCCAACCCTGGTTCAATAAGGCTTGTTCTGATGCAATATCTTTAAAAATAAATGTTACATTAAATGGAAATCTAATAAATCGGTTGACAGTCATGTAGAATACGTTGGTGCTAGAAATATCTGCAAAAGTGTCATCACTAAAACTAAAAAGTTGTTCGAACAACGAAAATGCAATGAACTAGCTACATCTCCTTTAGGCAGTCGTAAATTTTGGTCTTTAGCAAAGCCATTAGTAAAACTTTCGAACATCTTCATTTCCCCTGACATCTATTGACGGATCGGTAGTTGCTGATTCTGTAGACAAAGCCAACGTTTTTGTGGATTTGTTTGCATCAAACTCGTGTCTCAATGATTCTGGAAAAGATGTGCCCCTAGTCAACTCTTCTTCATACGTTATGAAACCAATTCATTTTCGGTACAAGCTCTTGGAATCGATCATCAGTAGGCTTGATCTCAATAAGGCGACTGGCCCAGACGGTATCCCAGCTATTGTCTTAAAGAAATGTTCCCCGAACTAGTACCAGTCCTATCTAAGCTCTATACGATCTCTATATCTTCTGGGAATTCCCTTCATCATGGAAGTTAGCAAATGTTCAACCTATTCCCAAAAAGGTGATAAGACCGATCCCTCAAATTACAGACCAATTGCCATCACTTCCATTTTGTCTAAAATCATGGAAAAAGCCATCAATCAGCAACTGCTCACGTTCCTTGAAACTAACAAACTCCTTAGTGACCACCAATATGGGTTTAGGCAAAGTCGTTCAACAGGCGATCTTCTTTCATATGTGACCCAAGTTTGGAACAATACAGTAGAGCAGTCCGGTGAAACAGTTGTAGTCGCTTTAGATATCTCAAAGGCATTTGACCAAGTTTGGCATAAGTGTTTACTTGCCAAACTCACCTCGTTGGGTTAAATGATACGCTCATCAACTGGGTTTCTAGTTTCCTTGATAAAAGACGAATACGTGTCGTAGTTGATGGCTTTTTTCAAAAGAAGTTAGCATTAACGCGGGCGTACCACAGGGATCCGTTATAGCGACCTACACTTTTTCTGCTGTACATAAACGACCTTATTTCTTCAACAACTAACCCCATCCATTGCTTTGCTGACGATAGCACTCTTCACTGTAGTTCATCTCAGTCTACTCATAGTGATAATCCACCTTCTATGTCAAATCAAGAAATTAAAGCTGAAATGGCAAATTCAATCAACAAAGACATTCAACGTATTCTCGAATGGGGAAGCAATAATCTAGTTAAATTTAATGCTAACAAAACTCAGTGTTGCCTTATGTCCGCCAAAAAGATCGATCATTTCCTGTTGTAAGTATGAATGGCTCAGTTCTTAAGTTTTCAGACTCTATTACTCTGTTGGGTATGACTGTATCTTCAAATCTCTCATGGGTTGACCATCTTCTGTCAGCTACCAAAACAGCTGCTCGTAAAATAGGCTTTTGTACAGATCTAAGCAGTACTTTACCTCTCGACAACTCCTTCTGCTGTATAAGGCCCAAATTCGGCCTCATCTGGAATATAATTCTCACCTCTGGGTTAGTGCTCCCCAATACGCCCTCGATATCGTTGATCGTATTCAAAAGAGAGCGATTAGGCTTATAAATCACCCGTCCTTAACTTCTCACATACAGTCCCTTGAGCATAGAAGGATGGTTTCAGTTCTTTCTTTGTATTATCGTTATTACAACGGCTATTGTGCTGGTGAATTACATTCTTTGATACCATCTCCGGCTATCTTTGCGAGAAACAGTCGGTTCGCTCATTCACATCATCAGTATGCATACAAATCTCCACTTGTCGTACCAAACGGGCGCAATCCACATTTTTCTACACGGCTTCTAAACTCTGGAATGATCTCCCTAGTTCCTGTTTTCCTCTCACTTATGATATGAGAAAATTTAAGGTAGCTGTTCATAGGCATCTATTGGCAATTCATTATCCCTCTATCCATCCTCCTAAGTGTTCCTGAGTGCTTTAGCAAGATAGGCCTTATTTAGCCTGTTCAGGTCCAGAATTATAAAAAAAAAAAATTCAGTGTTTTATATGAGAAGACCTTATAAGCAAATTGGATAACTAAATTCATAAATTAATGACGAAGCGGTAAACTTTCCTGGTGAGGATAGCACATGTTTTAAGCCTGGAAAAGTACCGATGCATCGAAACAATGCGATTATTGTTCCGCTGTATAAGAGGAGTAAGAGTAATTGTAAATTGTAAATTACGAAGAGGTTTGTTGAGTGTACCTGATAAGGTATTCGGAATAATTTTTATTCATATGGTACGTACAATAACACAGATTAAGGTATAGAATGTTAAAGATAGATTCAAGCAAGGAAGGGACTGCGAGAAACAGATGGTTGCTCTACAACAGGTGATTGAGACGTATCAAAATGTAAAAGCGTATGACTGAGAGTAGAGAGAGGTTTTGGAACATTTTAAGTGAATATGGAGTGAACAAATGTGTAGTAAACCTAGCTTGCGTCAGGATGAAAGAGGGTTTAATAGGGAAGTAACACTGAACACTTAATCTAAAAAATTTTGTCTGTGTCCACGTGCAACCGAATTTTGGAAATAATGAGACCTGAACTAATAATATCAATTATCATAGTTGCAGAAACATTTTTTCTTCGAAACTATTCGAAATACGGAGTTTTTAGAAGGACTATAAAATGAAGATAATTAATCAATCTTTCCCTTAAAAATCTTAGAATCTCTAATTTTTTTTCCCTTTGATTTGTTTGGTTACTAAAAGTAACTAGAAGTGCCCAGGTGCCAAATTTCATTAAAATTGGTTGACGCATTTCTAAACAACTGCCAAAAATGTGGTTTTTAAACTTTGAATTCCTCTCATAAGCAAACAGTACATTTTGATATATAGATAAGTGGGCCTAGTCGGCTTATTTTGATTTTTAGCAACATTATTGTTTTATGAGAACGAATTATCCTTAAATTTCAATTTACTGCTGAATTACGTGACAAGTTAAGGCCAACATAGCAATGAAAATGAAAACGATTCAACCAAATTACATAATGTTATCATTATCGTGTTATTAAGGATTTTTGAACAAGTGTCAGTTCAAAATTTGAATAAAATTTGTAAAAAATACATAATGTATCTAAAGTACGTCCCAGAATATCAAAGAGTAATAAATCATGTTATTAGTGAAATAGTATCGTTTTTTGCATGGAAGCGGCGAACAGAAATCAGTAGCAAACCGGCAAAGATGCTGTAAATGTGCCGCTTGCAAAATATTGTGTTAAATAAAGACGGTTACGTAAACGGCAAACAAAAGGCGACCCTTTAAAATTCGGCTTAAGTCGATCAGGCAACTCATAGACATGCAGTTGGGATTTCAGTGTATTAAAAATTATAGATTTTTATATTTTACAGATGTTATAGTATAGTAGTAGTATAGTCGCTCTCAAGATGATTTATTACTCTCTGATATTCTGGGACGTACTATAGTAACTATAATAGCACAAAATATTAATAAAATTTATAAAAGGACAAATCCGGAAGTAAATTTTCAAAACATCAATTAAAAAGTAATTTAAATTTTAATTAAAGTAATTTACTTCTGTTCCACTTAAATTTTTTTAGCATTCATAGGTGGCAAGCAATTTTTATGCATGTCATAAAATGTACAAATAATTTTCATGTAATTAATCTTTATTTGAACCTACATACTTTATTATGACAATTCTATTTTGCATAATACGAGCCTAGCTGGGAAGTATAGCTTACATTACGAGTATTAGAATACACCAGAGCACATTATGCAATACTAGGAAAATGAATTACCATAAATGCATTTCTCATGAAGTACTTTGATGGATAACCTGTGACGGTTTCATGTATGTAGCTTTAATTAGAGACCATTACACGGTTCAGATAATAGAATAATTTACTTAATTAATCAATAAAATTAGTGAAATGTATATCCATATCACCATATCTGTATTTTCAGGTTTATCTGACACTATTAAAACTGCCGCAGATTAAGCGAAACAAAACTAATTTTGTAATTTGTAATAGTATCATCTTCTATAATTAGAATTTAAGAATGTAAACTTTCACCATTATTAAACATAATTAAAATATTTAGCTTTTGGATTCTTTAATGGTATATTTTTATATTTATATGTAAATCTATATGTTTCGATAACAATTATAGTTATCATCCTCTGTAAGTGATAATATCTGTAAGAATTGCTTGAGATAGAACAAATGTATGAAATATGAAAAAGATGAAAACGCATAAGCCTACTATAAATATAATGGTTTGATAAACGTATAAAGCCAATTATAATTTTAGTAAAGTATAACTAGACCCTTAATAAATTAAATATTATCAAAATACCTTAACGCCAAAATTTAATCACATTATGATGTAAGTGTAAAGTTGTGAAAAACGTTAATTTAAAATTCACAAATAGAAACTTGACATACCAATTAAAAATCATGTCAAATTTAACAAAGAAATAGTTTTCGTTATCAGTAGTAATTGTTATTTTACAGTGAAAATACAAGGTAGTAAATACGTTAAATACGATTTTTACTTTTAATTTTGATTTTAACTATATATGCTAAATTATTATAATTCTTGATAACTTAACATATAGTTGGTAATGCATTTACTTCAAGGTCTCGGAAAAGACCTCATATAGGTAAAACACCCCATTATATTAAAAATTCTGCCGACGTCATTTGACAAACACATAATTTCAAAATTAAAGAGTGTGATATAACGGTCAGTTTTGATGTTGTTTTACGTTTCAACAGTCCCTCTAAAAAAACCATTGAATTTGTTGATTACAATTTCCCGACCATCCAGTTTACCATCGAGAAGGAAACTAATGGAAGTATACCATTTCTTGGCATAATAATTTAAATAGAACCAGACACCTTGGTCGTCATTTTTTTTTGTGGCGTCACTCTTGGGACACCTTAGTCGCCATTTTTTTTGCGCCCGCGTGGGGATCGTATTTTTTTCACCTGAGAATAAAAAGATTTAATCTGTTATTAATTAGGATCCGTTTTTTATCATAGAAGATTGCATAATTATTATTACATTTTTTTTAATCCCATCTACAGATTGTCATCTAATTTATTTATGCATTAGGGGGTTACATTCTAATAAGGGGCCGTAGTCTTGTAAGACGGGGATCTGTTTGCAGGCTTCTTAATATGTGTTTATAATTATTAAACAGTTACACAACTTCATTTATATTAATTGGAAAGTAGAAATTCCGTAATCGCCGTTAATTAATGTGTTTACAAATATTTTAAAAATTTGCTGCTGCAAAAAAACATTAAGTTCTAAATTAAATATTAGATGAAATAATAATCATTTCTACTCTGACGCAATAGCGTTTTTTTTTTATACAGGCAGATTCTCCATCTAAGCGGTCATTCGAAAAATTATTCCTGATTTATTTGTATGTTCAATTACCCATACACACACTCGCGCGCGCGCGCACGCACGCACACATACACACAAATTACTTTAAAATAAATAAATGAGCGGCAATTAAGTAAGCAGGTACTTAGACATTATAATCAGATATACATCAAACTACAACAACAAAATAGGGTTATCTTGATGTTACAAGGTAAGCACGATAAAACAGAGTAGAATATACTTGTAATTGCAGATTTTTTTTCAACGAAAATTTTTCTGCGATAGATGTTGACCATGCACGCCTCTCTCTTGTTACGGAACTCTTAATTAGAACAACTAAACTACTAAAAAGGCTTTTATTTATTAGAGTAGAATTATACAGTAATTTGATTATCTCATCATTTATAACAAAACAAGTAGTGAAAACTTATTTAAAAATCAAGCATTGGTAAATTAACTCTCATTCTAAAATACAAGAACAGTATCGTATAAAGTCCACACATCCAAATGTTAATCCTGCAGCGTCGTTTTTGTAGCGGAACCATCTAAAATTCTTCTCATAGAAGTAACCTAGCGGGTCGTCTAAAGGAATCAAAACATTCCCGTTACCATTCTCGTCAATGTAGATAGCAGTCTAATGCTGACCTGGCTTGTTTGCTGGATCCGTGTTCACAATAATTGCACAAGGTCTAGGTGCGTGCCGCAGCTGATTAGAAGCACGTACAAGTCGAAATACATTCTTGTGGACGGGATCGATTTCAAACATTTCAACACTTACACCGCATACATCTTTGGCGTTGGTATGCACTAGTAATGCGTTTTCCAGGGCGCACATAGGCTCCTCGATCTTATGGTTTAAACAAATATACGCCTTTGCTTCCTTTTTAATTGTTTAATCGACAGACAGTCAGTCTCGTCCAAGTTTAGTGTTAGTCTGTTAGAATCTTAAAACTGCTGTTTTTCACTACCTTAACGTGAATTTCGTTAAACGAGCAGAGTTCGTATCAGTTCCTCTTGAAAAACGTTATAATACCTGACAGCCATTTCAAGCCGTGATATTTATCCTCTAAATACCTGATCTGTCTTGACAAGGGCTTTGTTATAAAATAATCTCGAGGTGGCTTTATCAGCATCAGCAGTAACGAACCATGATCTGTAATGACGGCAATTTCATTCGGTATGCATTCGTTATCATATAGGTAAAATTTTGCGATGCGGCTTTCGACAAAGGCTGTTTGGCGACACTCAATCCTCCCCGAACATAACCGAGATTGTAAGACAGTGTAGGCTGTCGCAACTTGTTCTCATGTCTTCACCTCTTGTCGTGATCGGAACTTGTTCGTGGCATCTTGTATTGTCGTGGTACCCTTGGCGGAAAATTAAAATTTGTATTATAATACGGGGCCCAAAGCTAACTTGTAAGACAGGTGTAGGACTGCGCAACTTGCTCTGGGCTGCCTGGCGAGAAATTTGAATTTGAATTTGTCTCTGCAGGTTATGACTGTAAATATGAATTTGTATTGTAATAAGTATAATGCTAACTTGTAAGACAGATGTAGAACTTAGCAACTAATGCTAACTTATAAGACCGACAGACACAGGGCTTCGCAACTTGCTTTCGGTCTTAGCCCTGCTCCATTGGCGGAAAATTTGAATTTGTATTTAAGTGTTGACATTCTGATGACGTAATGCGAGAAATTTGAACTTGTACTCTAATAAGGGACCTATTGCTAACTTATAAGACAGACATAGGAACTTGTGTTACGGCCTGCGCCTCCTGTCGTGGCCTTGTTAAATTTGAATTTGTGTCGTCATCTAGTTGAGTATGGGCTAATGAACATTTTTCTGTAATAAAGGAGGCACCACGGCCGTTATATTTCTAGGACTAATCAGGGTTTTGTTTGTGGCACCATCTAGTGGTATATTTTAAACTAGCAATGTTCACTGAATAGAGCGGCGCTTAGCGGTATATTTCTAGAATAATTAGTTGTTTGTGATGCCATCTAGTGGTGTAAACACTAATTAATGCAAACAAAATCCTGATTAGTCCTAGAAATACAACGCTCGTTGGCGTCCTTTATTACAGAAAAATGTTCATTAGCCCATACACAACTAGCTGACACAAATTCAAATTTCAAAACCACGACAGGAGAGCTTTCAAATTTTCTCCAAGGGATCAGGGGCTAACACCGAAAGCAAGTTGAAGCCCTGTGTCTGTCTGTCTTATAAGTTAGCATAAGGACCTCATAGATGGCGTCACAAACAAATTCAAATTTTTGATCGAGGGACGAGGACCTGAAAGTAAGTTGAAAAGTCCACATCCGTCTTACAAGTTAGCATTACCCTTATTACAATACAAATTCATATTTCCAGCCATAACCTGTAGAGACTTAAATACAAATCAAATCAAATTCAAATTTTTCTAGGGACCAGGGGCAGAGCCCCGAGAAAGTTGCGCAGCCCTAACTATCTTCCAAGTTAGCATTAGGCCCTTATTATAATACAAATTCAAATTTTCCGCCAAGGTACCACGACAATACTCAAAGCCCCACTAACAGGACAAAGCGAAGAACCGAGAACAAGTTGTCTTACAATCTCGGTTATGTTCGGGGACGATTGAGTGATCGCCGAAACAGCCTTCGCTGAAAACCTAGCGCCGCAAAATTTTACCTATATGATAACGAATTCATGCCGAAAGAAATTGCCGTGATTACAGATCATGGTTCGTTACTGCTGATGCTGATAAAGCCACCTCGAGATTATTTTGTAAGAAAGCCTTTTTCAAGACAGATAAGGTATTTAGAGGATTAATATCACGGCTTGAAATGGCTGTCAGAGTATCTGCTCTACAACGATTTCCAAGAGGAACTGATAAGAACACTGCTGTCGTTTAACAAAATTCACGTTAAGGGTAGTGAAAAACAGCAGTTTTTAAGATTCCTTAACAGACTAATACTAAACTTGGACGAGACTGGCTGTCCGTCGATAAAAAAATTGAAAAAGGAAGCAAAGGCGTATATTTCTTTAAGCCATAAGACCGAGGAGCCTATGTGCGCCCTGGAACACGCATTACTACTGCAACACTGGGCGGATACCGACGCCAAAGATGTATGCTAAAGTGTTTGAAATCGATCGGTCACAAGAATGTGTTTCGACTTGTTTGTGCTTCTAATCAGCTACCGCGACACGCGTATATTTGTTTAAACCATAAGATCGAGGAGCCTATGTGCGCCGTGGAAAATGCATTACTATAAGACTGGCGCATACCAACGCCAAAGATGTATGCGTACAAGTGTTTGAAATCGATCCCGTTCACAAGAATGTGTTTCGACTTGTTTGTGGTTCTAATCAGATCTTGTGCAATTATTGTGAACACGGATCCAGCAAATAAACCAGTCAGCATTAGACTACTATCTATATTGACGAGAATGGCAACGGGAATATTTTGATTCCTTTGGATGACCCCGCTAGGTTACCATTTACGTTTCCTTGAGAAGAATTCTAGATGGTTCCGCTACAACAAACGACGCTGTAGCATTACCATTCGGATGTGTGGACTTTATACGATAATGTTCTTGTATTTTAGAATGATACATAATTTACCAATGCTTGATTTTGTAAATAAGATTTTTACTACATGTTTAGTTATAAATGATGAAATAATCAAATTACTGTATAATGCTTGTTTTTCAACCATTCTACTCTGATAAATAAAAGCGTTTTAGTAGTTTAATTGTTTTAATTGAGAGTTCCGTAACAAGAGAGAGGCGTGCATGAACAATTCTATTGCAGAAAAATTTTCGGTGAAAAATCTGCAATCACAGGTATACTCTACTCTGTTTTATTGTGCTTATCTTCTAACATCAAGACAACTCTATTTTGTTGTTGTAATTTGATGTATATCTAGTTATAATGTCTAACCACCTGCTTACTTAATTGCCTTTCATTTATTTATTTTAAAGTACTTTGTGTGTGTATGTGTGTGTGGTGTGTGTGTGTGTGTGTGTGTGTGTGTGTGTGTGTGTGTGTCGTGTGTGCTGTGTGTGTGTGTGTGTGTGTGTGAGAGAGAGAGAATAATTGAACATACAAATAAATCAGGCATAATTTTTTCGAATGAATAGGTGATGACCGCTTAGATAGAGAATCTGCCAGTATAAAAAAGCGCTATTGCATCAGGGTAGAAATGATGATTATTATTTCATCTTATATTTAATTTAGACCTTAATGTTCTTTTTGTAAACACGTTAATTAACGCGACGTCGACGACAGATTTCTACTTTCCAATTAACAGAAATGAAGTTGTATAACTGTTTAATGATAATAAACACACATTTTAAAAATGTAATAATAATTATGCAAGCCGACACACACTGATATATAGCTTCATAAATTATCAAACCACCATCCTCGTCAAAATTTGGTGTAATTAAATCTTAGTGGATAAACCTAGTCGAATTTGTGATCCTGAATTTTGAAAGGCTAATGAATATTCGCTTAAAGACATTATAATGTTATAACAACTATTAGACATAACCGTAAAGAAAAACTAGTGCTTAATGTTGGTACTGCTTTTCTTCCTTTTATAACTAATATTACAGATTGAAAAATCCTAATTAATCATGGCATTAGGACTGTTTTTAAACTTACAAGAAAATTAAAAAACATTTAAGGATGCCTAAAGACGTTTCAAACCCACTGTTATTTTCCAGAGTGTATGTTATCTTGTTCTTGTGGAAAAGTATACATTGGAACCACAAAACGTAGCTTTGATGCAAGACGTAAAGAATATGAAATTTTGTAAATTCCGTTAGCCAGAGAAATCTGCGGTAGCTCATCTCGCTTTAAATAATTTAAATCATGACAATCTATTTGATAATGAAAATATTGTCACGACAAACTCATTATTATGTTCGTTTACAACGTGAAGCTAATGAAATTTGACATCTTATAATTCAAAAGTCACAATGCTACGCCTTAATTTTAATTTTAGCTTGTGGTATATCTAGATTTTTGTAGAGTTTTTTCTTAGACCTTGAAATAAATGCTTTACCTTTTACATGTTAAGTTACCATAGCACTATAATAATATAACATTATGTAGATAAAATTAAAATTCAAAATCATGTTAAACGTACTACACTGTATTTTCACTGCACATTAACAATTACAGTTATTAACAACACTATTTCTTTGTTAGACTTGACTAAATCTTTAATTGGTATGTCAAGTTTCTATTTTGAATGCTTTTATCAATTTCAATTTACAGTTTTTAACAACCCTATACTTACAACATAATTTTATTAAATTCGCTCTTTAATTATGACGTTTTTCACTGTTAGCCTTCGACTGTTACAGGGTGTTCTGATTTGTCATCTTCGAGGCAGTTTAGTAATCCTGAATTTATTAAAGATTTAGTTTAGTTATTCCTTACGAAAATTAGATTCTACAGTTGGATTTATAGGTTTATCAAACTGTTATACAGGGTGAAAGGAAGTAATGTGCCAAAAGAAACTGGGTGAAAATAGGCCTAATTTGTAAAAAAATACTCAATTGTTTACTTTTTTAAGAGTTTGTTACCGACCAATCAGTCTTACCAATTGCATGGGTAAAATTATGAGAAGTTGGTGAATAATACAGTTCAATGAATTCTAGAAAAAACAACTTTCTCGTCCCGTTTCAAGCAGGCTTTAGAAGGAGCAGATCTACCACAGACCACCTCGTTCTCTTAGAAAGTGCAATACAACAAGCCTTCATGAGAAGAGAACATCTTTTGCGGTAATGTTTGACATAAAGGATGCGTATGATATGATATGGTGATATGGCGCCATAATATACTTGAAAAGCTCCACGAAGAAGGCCTTAGAGAAATCTGCCATTATTTATTCAATCGTTCCTGTCCAACAGAGTGTTTCGTGTAATAGTGGCAAATAAATTGTCAAACCTGAGAACATTGGAGAATGGTGTTCCTCAGGGTTCAACTATAAGTTGTGCCCTATTTTTACTAGCAATAAATGAGTTAACACAAAACGTCAGTAACTCAATAACGAAGTGCATGTACATGGATGATGTAACAATTTTTGCTCAGTCAAAGAGATGGGGATGTTAAACGTAAATGCAATTCGTGGATCGCATTATCCAAAACAGTCATGCTGTAGGGTTTAGCTTCTCGGTAGAAAAAACACAATCTATGCATTTCTGTAGACTGAGAACTTGACTTGGCTGCTTTAAAATCAAGTTTCTCAACAACCGGCCCATGTTGTTGTAACAAATTAATACATTTTGAAAAGATGTAAAACTTCCTTACAAAAATGCTTGGTGCCGACTGAAATTTGTCGTACGTGGCTTAATAGAGGCTACCAAATTTGAAAATAATAAAAACTTAATTTTTTCATGAACATTTAAGGTTTAGAGTTTATACAGCCATTTTGAGAGATGAAACTAGTCAAATTCCACAAAACCTAGTACCTTGCACAAGCTTTAAAGCTAGCCATCAATGTTCCTTTATGTTGTTTCGCTCAACCTTTATAGTCTCCAAAAGGTTAAAAACGATGAAACAACCAGAATACGAAAATATGAACTTTTATTAAAATCAAGAAAGTTGCTCAAAGTTGTGCCCACCTGTTCTTATGCATATTCTTGCGTTTCCGAATTTCTCCCACCGTTGATCGCATTAGCCTATTTCTTAATTCTTCCAACGTGACCACTTCTGTGGGTATACCTCTTGTTTCAGAAAACCCACATCGAAAATTCATCGGTGCGAGGTCCAGGATCTTGCTCACCATGGAATTGAACCTTCGCGGCCAATCCAAACGGGGTATTACTCATTCAAGAACTCACGAACGGCGTTCGAATAATGGGCAAGATCTTCATCGTGCTGAAAAGTGATAGCTTGATGTTTTCAGGAATGTCATCAACCAGTCTTGGAAGATCATGGTAAAACAATTCAAACAAATTTCACCGCTTAAGTTTCCGTGGAAGGTTGTGGACCCCAGTTACTCTAGCCAAACATTTAAACTGAAAATATTTTCACGACACAGAGAGAAAGAACCATAAGCAGACACTGTTTCATAAAAGTAAGCCGATATTTCTGAAGTTTTGCGTCGGGCGATGATTTTACATTCTGAACAACTTTTCTTAATAACGTTTTGCCGTAGTTAGTACATAACAGCTACTATACCCGAACCACAAGGTCACTTTAATTTGAAACAATCGACAGTATACGTAAAATTAGTTTCAAATCAAACAGCAATATGAAATTCAAGTTCAAAAGTCTTTTGTCGATCATACCTCTTCGTAACTCCGACAAGGTAAATATTGACGATGGTTACATAAGGAAATATTGAATAAAAATTATTAAACATTAATTTGATTATTAATATAAGGAAACGTAAAATTGTACATTTTCTTAAAATTATTTTAATTATTTGCACGTTAGCAACTTGTGTTTAGTTTTTGATAGGCAACAGCATTGTTATCATGAATTTATCTAGGAACTACTTTACTTTCATTTTGTGAAATATGAGGAAATTAAGCGAACGTCAAAGAATTGATGTCCTGTGCATGTTTGGTTTCGGAGATAGGTCGCACTCAATCAGAAATTGTTGCGTTGTTTAATGCAACTCACCCGGATCTACCGTCCAATGCCAAAGCATGGTAAGCAAAGTTGAGGCGAAATTTCGAATTTGTACATGTTCGATATGAGAAATCTGGTCGAAAGTCGATAAATGAAGATCAGTTGAACATTTGTAGAAGTGCAAGATAATTCTAATACCACCATTAAGGGCACGGTTAATAACAATAGTGTGTCGCAATCTACTGTGCATACAGTGTTGTAAAGAGAAAGTTCCATCCCTAGAAGCGAAAGGAATTTTGTGAACAAATGCAACAATTATGTTATGGTAACGCCAATTTTGTAAAAGAATAATTTTTCCGACGAAGCAACATTTGCTTTAAACGGCCATGTGAGTAGACAAAATTGTCGTTATTAGGCAACCGAATATGCTTATTAGTTCACGGAATATCACACAAAACCCTAAAAATTTCACGTTTGGTGCGGCATAGTTGACGGAAGAGTTATAGGTCCTTACTTTTGAGGATACTCTCACTGCCCCGCCACACTACGCTTTACGTTTTTCCAAATCGTTGTATAGGTAGAAAAGGTACAATTGGGTGATCAGCCAGATCGCCAGTTTTAAATCCTCTGTGTGGATGCTACTTATAAATTGCTTGCTATCAGGACACCAGTTTATATTTTCCTAGTGGAACATTCTAATGGATGAAGCAATATTGCATGGTAACAATTTTGTCGCATGAAAATGCAGTCTTAAATGGATGTGTGAATCGTTTAAAAAAAAATCCAGGTTGGGCAAAAGTAAAAACTGTAATGACAGACAAGGATATGAACAAGAGACATATATTTAAAGAATGTTTTCAGATAGTCATGCTTATTTGCAAATTTCATGCTTTAAGAACTTTCCGGAGGGAAATAAGTACAAAATCAATTGGAATTTCATCTCTGGAAAAAGGTATATCTATTATAATCTAATTTATAAAACAATGGCAAAGTGTATTCCAAAGAAAGTATTAGATTATTATAATAAAAATTGGCATTGCATTAAGAATGAGTGCCTTCACTATATGAGGTGAATGCTCATTTAACAACACAACAAACAATCGTTTGGAATGTATAAATCAGAAACTTAAGCCTGTGGTTCCAAAATTTCAACATTACTGATTTCATTAACAAACTTTTCCGTATTTTGAACAGCCTCCAAGAACAAGAAAATTTCGAACTACTCTCTAATTTGCAAAAGGTGTATTACTACATACTACAGATAAAATCTTAAATGAATATAAAAATTTTCTAACGCCTTATGTATATAACTGTGTTTTAAAACAGTATAATGAATCTAAGAATAAGATTGTTGCACTATTAAATGATAATGAATATGAGGTTTCTGGTTCACGTGCTACTTGATCACAAATATTTAACTACTAGTACAAGCTGCTCGTGCACATACCAAAATCGTATGCAATTATCATGCAGACACATTTTGCTGTAAGAATCCACAAATGTCATGATTTATTTGATGAGGCACTTTGTGGAGAAAGATGGTCTCAAAGATATTACATAAAGTGTCAACGCATGTTTCATAATAACAATAATGAAGAACATTGATATCAGAAAAATGGACACGAGAATGTTTTATCGCCTGTGATATCTTCATGACAATGGAACAAAGCTATGAGAAGCATGAGAAATTTAAGCAAGATGCAGTTCTTACAACAGTTAGTGTCTGAAGAATATAATGCAGAATTTGAGTGCACGTTGAATTTATTACAAAATTTGTCTAAATTTTGGAAGTTCAAAAAAGTTACTCCATTGTAGAGATGAAGAAAAGTTTGTTGAATTTGAAAATATTGATATAAATATGGTAGAAGATTTGGAATATGAGATAAATCACAGAGATAGGCACAAGTCATTTGGAAAATGTTGAAATAATTAAAGAAACGTTGAAGAGCCGAGGCAGAATCAACAGAACTGTGATTGGTTTGCCAAAAAAAAAAGTTAGAAGCCCGAATTATATGAAAAACAACATGTAAGAGAGAAACAAAAATTTCTTTTAAAGAAGTTATTAGGGATGATGTTGCATATCAGACAGTATTAAACAACACGATTTCTAACGGTGCAGTTTTAGTCTGGTCTGATGTACCAAACTTATTTACTGAAAAATTATTGATGTCAATATACTAAGGTCCTTTTTACAACTGAAGGTTTTGTTCGATTCAAAATCTAATAAATGAGAAACAATATGTTCGTACTTGTACATTGTGTTATGAAGATGTATCAGACAGTAACTCTATATTATGTAAATTTTGTTTAAAATGGTATCATTACCAATGTGTTTCATTAACGAAGACGCCTAAACATAAATAACTGGGTTTACAATTTTGTTACAACTTATAAGTATATTTAATTTTGTGCAGGTGTCTGATCATAACTGACTATCCCTTTAACTTTCTTATCTTGTGTTATAGAGAAAATGTTCTACACTATATTTGTAGGATACAATAAGTAGTTTTTATCCAAGTAAAATGAATGTATACAGAGTGAAGCAGAAAAGCTGGTAACAAATATATCTTTTAAATTTACAGGGTGTGGCGCGAAGAGTTTTGATTAAAAGTAATGGCGGATACAGTTATGTTAAAATATGAAATTACAAGCTGTAGGTTTTGGATGACGCTGAGTTCAAATATAATATTGTCCTGAATGTGGCACTTCCGGTTATACCGGAAGTACACGTCAACTTTGTTATTTTAAATGGAACCTAATATTTTTATTTTTTTCGAATTCTACATGAAATTCTAGATAAAATTTGTGCACAATGTCCTATACCAAAATGGAGTATTTTCGAGATATTTCGATTTTTTTAAATTTTGAAAAATCCTAGTCCACATTGAATAACGATATCTTCATTAATAACGAAGCTAGTGACGTGAAATTGTAACCAATAAACAACAAGCGCTTGCCCGTTAACTCCATATATCCATCTCATTGATATTTCATACAGGGTGTTTTAAAATTAGCCGCCAACATGCACAATTTAAATCATTTATAAGTTGCTTACTTTAAATAGAACATCCTGTATTTTATTACATTTTCCGATGATTTAATCGAAATATCTAAACACTTCATTTTGGTATAGGATATTGTGCACACATTTTATCTAGAATTTCATGAGAATTAGAAAATAAAATAAAAATATTAGGTTCCATTTAAAATAACAAAGTTGACGTCTACTTGATAACAGTGCCACATTCAGTATAATATTATATTTGAACTCAGCATCATCCAAAACCTACACTTGTAATTTCAGATTTTTACATAACTGTATCCGCCATTATTTTAATCAAAACTTCACACCCAGTATATATAAATGTATATTGTATTAAACATTTTCGTTAGCTATCTTACTTTAGAAGATAATGACCGTTCATACATTTCAGCGACCCTGTATATTTGTTTTCAAAGTTTTCAAATCACCCTGTATATTTAAACATTATTTAGATGAAAATTCTCATTTAAATGTACAGGGTGGTTCATTGTCGATGTTTTCTAATGGAAGTACACTTTCTATTACAGATAGACAAAAAGTAATATGGGGTCCTTGTGCTCGATTTTGGTGTTAATTAAGATCTAATAGTCATAATCAAGATGTCTCTGATCATTATTGCGCAATTAGCCAAAATTGAAAAAATAGCGATTTTGAAAAACTTGAATAACTTTTTATTTCTAAATGTATGGACAAACTGTAAAAACATTCTCAAGGCACTTTTTAAGTAGAATCCGTTAGTGCATTCACATTTTTAATTCCTCTTAATTTAAAAAGATATGACATAAAGTTGTATTTTTTATATGGAAACCATAGTTGGCTGTAACATTTTTAAATGGCATTTTTTGTGCTTTTTAAAATATATAACGCCTCTATGCTATTTTAATATTTAATTGATTTTTAAGTTTTTCTTAATTGGTATATTTATTAAGGATAACAGTTGGCTGAAACAGATAAACCAGTTGAAATGAATGAAGGTATTCTACTCAAAAAGAAATTTCACTTCCAGTAAAATATTTTAGAGACATTTGTAATTCAAATAAGTTTATTTGTAATGTTGTTCTTGTGGACTGATAACAAATTATAAAATCTAAAGATTGAATATAAAATTATCAAAAAACCTCCAATGCAAATTGAAATGAAATGAAAATAAACAATATAACATCATCAGAAAGTATGAAAAGCTAACAGCAAATCAATTTTTATACGTTTTATACTAATTCTATAAACGAACAAAAATATGAATATAAAAAAGCACACTAAAACTACAAATATTTTTCAAACTGTGCGCCCTCTTTTGGATGCAGACTTCGCATCGTCTTCTAATTGAATTTATAGAGTTATATATAGATAATGGTGTTAATTGTGTAAAAGTCACACGAACACTTTCTTTTAACTCATTCACAGTATTATTAGTTCTTTTGTATATAATGTTTTTCAAAAAACCCCATAAAAAGAAATCTAGAGGCGAAAGATCGGTTGAATGAGCAGGCCACAGAATTGGTGCTGTCGTTCCCATCCAGCTATTAGGAAATCGTAAATTTAAGTAGTCACTAACTACACGGGAATTATGTGCGGGAGCTCCGCCTTGCTGAAATATGACATAGCAATATTGTGCTAAAGGAAGACTCTCTAGAAATCCCTCCAAATGAATTCGTAGAATATCGAGATATCTCATTGAGTTTAATGTTCCTTCAGACATGTGGTAATAAAAACGTCCGTTTTTAATGCAGCACCACACATTTATTCCAAATTTCCCTAGCCTCCTGCGGACAGCAATGACATGAGCGTTAGTATCTGCCCAGTAAGGTAAATTGTGATTATTAAAAATACCAGCACTACTGATATTGGCCTCGTCTGACCATGCAATAGAGTTTGAAAAATTAGGTATATTTTGGTACTGACTTATATACCAGTTACAAAATTCAGTATGCCGCCTTCTGTCGTCTATGGTCAAAAAATGTTCCTTCCGAAATCTATAGCAATGTTATTTGTGTTTCTTTAAAATTCGAAGGGCTTTGTTTCGAGACACGCCTAGATTAAACATTTGTCTAGATGAAGTTGTTGGCTCTGCTTCGACTTGTCCGAAGACGACCATTGAATTTTCTTCAGAATTTCGTTTAAAGTAAGTTTTTGGCCTGGGAATTCAATTAAATTTTTCTGTAACCTAAAATTAATTAAGATATTGTTTTGAGCTAGCAAAAATTTTAATTTCTATTAACTATACCGTTTAAAAATATTTTTATTTGGCTGCTGCCTTTCAGGAAAATTTTGTAAATAATTCCGATGCCACATTCTTATCACCTTCGGATAATATAAAACACTTTAACACACAAAATTTTTCTGAAGTTGTGTAATTAGGTATGTTAATAACTAAGTTCCAAGATCACTTCGTTGCACACTTCTAATTTTTAATTAATTGTTTGACATATAGGTATTATTTGTTTTTACTTAAACAAATCTCAGCCTCCTATGCCTACTATGACTACTGTGTATTCTTAATATAAAACGTAAATAAGAAAAGCTTAAAAAATCAATTAATTATTAAAATAGCATAGAAGTGTTATATATTTTTTGAAAAGTACAAAAAAATGTCATTTAAAAATGTCATGGCCAACTATGGTTTCCATATAAAAAAATACAACTTTATGGCATATCTTTTTAATTAAGGAGGTATTAAAAATGTGAATGCACTAACGGATTCTACTTAAAAAAGTGCGTTAAGAATGTTTTTACAGTTTGTCGATAGATTTAGAAATAAAAAAGTCATTCAAGTTTTTCAAAATTGCTATTTTTTTTCAATTTTGGCTAATTGCACAACAACGGGGTCAGAGATATCTTGATTATGACTTGGATCTTAATTAACACCAAAATCGAGCACAAAGATCCCATATTACTTTTTGTCTATCTGTAATAGAAAGGGTACTTCCCATAAGAAAACATCGAAAATGTACCACCCTGTACACTACAACTTTTGTATGAAGCATTTTTCTCTATGACACAAGATAAGAAAGTTATATAAAGGGGTGGTCTATTAATCATAAGACACCCTGTACCTCTGTTGAGTCAGGCATATTTTGATTAAGTAGATAGTAGACAGGTACCTTGTTGTTATAAAAAATGTTAAATGTTATAATTATCAAATATTAAATCATTATTTTTACAACAAATTATGGCGTTTCTTGTTTAACTTATTCCATACAAAACATTCCAAACTACTTCTAGATTTTATGTTTTACAAACATACCGTAATCATTTTAATGAGCTAGGAGCCCAGCTTTTATGTCCCTGAAAGTTTTTTTTTTAGCGAAAAAGACGTCCCGGGAAGAATGATCAGCAATTTCAGAAAAATGTAAATTTAATATTTTAAGACAAAAATTAGCTAATTAAATAGAGATCTTAAAGTATAAATGAATACCTAGCATATTACAGCCTTTGATGCTCTATGCCCGAGGTCGTATGTGGAATCGCGCACCTGAGTATCCGATATCGGGCACGAGCTACTGCCTAGATTTAAATTCTTTTATCAGAATGCGATCACTAGACCATTAATAAATAACTGCTGTAAATTTAGCGAAACGACAAATTTTGTAATTTGTAATAGTATCATCTTCTATAAATAAGAATTTAAATAATTTTAAAAATTTAAGCAACTAAACACTACAGCTTCGCATTTAACGTGATGATGTAACAATCTGTAGATAATTAACACAACCTACACGCACCAGAATTTTAACAGGTAAAGGGCGTATTTGTGAAACTCATATTTCGTCCATGGTTGACAACCACATTAAAGTCGGTAAGACAATTTTGCCACGTGCAGAACAAAGTATTTCCGTCCTTTTTACCAAAATATGCCTAACAAACAGTAATTTGAGATCTATATTTTTCCATATGTGTATCAACTGTCAAAATTATTGCTAATAATAATTAATAATCACGTCATTTCACATACCTACAATTTTATCACTTGTAAAACATTAATTTTATCCACATGAGACAGTTACGTTCCGAGTACTGTTACGTCGTAATCTTTTTTGTAACATGTTAATTAAATCTCATTTATTAGTCTGGATTAATTTAGATCACTTCTACTCAACTTCAAAAAGGTGTTAGTGGGTTGTTCGCGCTTAGACTAGTATTTTGTTAATTTTACATAGATATGGATTATAGTTAATTATAATTGATAGGAAAATTAATAACGCATTTAAAGTAGAACGTTTGATGATTTATTACCTTCATTATATTGCCTTGATAACAATAAAAAAAGGGATAAATTGTAAATAAAAAAGTTTACTAAATGCAGAAATCGTTCTAAATATTAATGATTATTAAATTTTAAATATAGAGTACATATTTTGTATAGCATTAGACAACTTTTAATTATAACGTTTTATAAAGTATTTTGACTGTTCATCAATCTTTGTCTCTTGTGTCTGTATTTAGATCAAACTAAAAAATGGCATTCACTACATTGAAGAGAACAAAGAAAAAGTTGTTAATCTAGATCTATTATAACTTTTTTGTAATTTGTTTCGATTTTGATTCTTTAATAGACATTTCGTCATCATCTCCGATGTCATTATAGCCATTAATTTACGGAACATTTCACGAAAATTTTTAGATTGGCAAACCTTGATCCGGAATTATGTCATGCATCTTACTGTTATAAAATGTGTTAAAAACAGGATGAGTGCAGTGGAATAGTTAAGGTGCTCTGGGGTAACTGGGGCATGGGTAGATCATATGCTTATTTATGGGAATTTTAAGTTTAATCAGGTTGTCACACCTACTTATTCTTCTCTTCTTCCTTGAACAACAGGCCTAACCTCATTTGGAGCCATTTTGTGAGTTTGGGCTGCTGTAGAATTTTAGTGTGGACATTTTTCAATACAACAACCTGTCTCAGTGAGATTTGCTGGTTAGATAGTTATGTGGTGAGTATTTTCAAACTATTAACTACTTTAGGATAAACACGAAGACTGATTTTATTCATATATATGATTGTAATCACTCTTAAACTCCCTGTAGTTTTTGTCCAGTTACCCCCAGAGTTTTAATAGATGGGGTAACAGGGGCATGGGATTGTAGTAACTGGGTCATGACGGACCCAGTTACCCGAACAGTTAATTTGAATAATTATACCACTCCTAATGTAAAAACTCCCTATGCTCCTGCGATATTAATAAACGGAAATTCAATCGAAAATCATGCACCCTATGCAACGTTATCTTCTTGGAACTATGTGGAAAGGACCCAAGTAGTGGTGGTGGGGGTGTGACTTCTTATCTCTGTGCTGCTGATGAAGAGGAACTTGCCAATACAATAAAAAGTTATGGAAAAAATGGATTTGGCCTAACTGGCGAAGAAGTATTAAACATTGTGCAGTGTTACATTGTTCTAAACAAACTCGTAACCAGATTAAAAAATCTGCGACCTGGCCCAGACTGGTTTATTTCGTTTCGAATAAGGAATCGCTTATCCATTAAGTTGCCTCAAAGCACTGAGCATTCACGCTGCGACCAAACTAATCCTTGGGTCATTTATGACTTTTTCAAAAAAATAACGGATCTTGTTGAAAAACTTGGTTTGAAAGGGAAGCCAGGCCAAGTATTCAACTGCGACGAGACTTGCTTCTGTCACGATCCCTCCAAAACCAGAGTTGTTGGTGCTGTTAATCAGAAGAGTCAACACAAAACAAGCACCTCTGAAAGAGAAAACACAACAACATGGTAAGATACTTCCTCTGTGTATTTAAAGGAAAATCTGTAATGGAAAATTGGGTTGACAATGACATGCCCACACAGCTGTATTAGCAAGCGAAAGAGAGTGGATGGAGACTAAACTTTTTCATAATTGGTTCCGGGATGTATTTTTAACTAACATTGGCACAGAGAGACCAGTACTCTTATTATACGGTGAACATCCCAATCATATTTCCACAAACCTTATACAGTTAGCTCAACAAAATGACCTCATAGTAAAATTGCCACCCCACACAACACATATTTTGCAGCCATTAGATGTGGCAGTATTTAAAGCCCTAAAACGGAAATGGGACAAAGAACGGTGTAAGTGGCAAAGGCAGAATCCACGTACGAAAATCCGAAGATCCCTAAAAAAGACTTTATATCTCTTTTAACAAAAGTTGCTCAAGAGGTGTCTTCTATGAGCATCGTTAATGAATTTAGGACTCCAGGAACATGAAATTCAAGGACCCAACAAAAAAGAAATAACTTGCCCTAAAGTCTGCGGAGAAAACCATAGAGGCTGTAACATTAACAAAAGAGCCCGAGAAAACACTGATAGTCGAGTTGCCGTCTGCAGTTAATCCTGAGGTGCCACTGTCAGAGGAGCCCGACCTGTCACTGACGGCTGAACATGAGGAGCCATTATTATTATTAGAATACTCTCCTTAACAGGCATACCGCGCCCAATTACTTAGGAGGAGAACAAGCGGTATCAAGTTTACACTAAACATAAATTATTATTTAACACGTAGAGTCTAAGATTAAATGCTTAACCTCTAAGGATACAAACCTATATTCATTCAATAAATATTCATGAGAAAAGTTTCGAGGTGGATAGTGATCATATTTTCGGAAAAAAACGAATACTTTAAAAAACGTCTTTGAACCTTCTCAAGAGCACTAATGTACACAGCGTAGAAAGGAAACCATACCACTGCTCCATATTCCAGTTTCGCACGAACATAAGAGTTGTACAGAATAATAATAGATTGTATAGAAAAATTCTTACTATTCCGAATTATGAAGCCTAGGCTTTTGCATGCCGAGTTTATAACTTTATTTACATGAGCGAAAAATGACAATTTCTTATGGAAAACGGCACCAAGATCACATACAGTATCAGGTCTACCCAAGACAAACCCATCTACATTATAGTGAAACATATTGTCGTTAAGTTTACGTGAGAACGAAACTACCGAGCATTTAGATTCATTGAATGCCAAATTATGCGAACTACACCAGGTGGCAATACTCTCCAGAGTGCCTTGCAGAATTAAAGCATCATGTTAATTATTAATTACTTTAAACAGTTTCATATCATCTGCATACATTAAATAACTTAATGATGTCAATCAAGTTATAATATATATATATATATATATATATATATATATATATATTGAAAAGCAGTGGACCCAAAATAGAGCCCTGCGGCATACCTGAGATTTGTATATATAGAGCTGAGTTATAACCATTGTAGTAAACTGTTAAACTGCGATTATTGAAATATGAATTAAAAGGGTTGATTAAACTGTCAGCAAAACCAACATTTTCGAGTTTGTTCCAAAGTACACCGTGACTAATAGTATCAAATGCCTTACGTAGGCCTATATATACAACATCCACCTGCTGTTTATTATCTAGACGTTCGGTAAGAAACTGGGTGACACAAAATAGGTTAGTGATGGTGGATGGACTAGAATAAAACCCATGTTGATCTGGAGAAATTTTGTTAGCAACCCAAGACATAAAATGATTGTGTAGCAGAGATTCGGATGCTTTAGAAAAATTACATAACAAGGAAACAGGTCTATAGTTTGTAATTTCTGCCTTGGATATTTTAGCAGTTTTCCATATGGTGGGAAATACGTTTGAATTTAAAATTCTATTGAAAATAGCAGTTAAAGGAGTCGCAAAAATGGAAGAACACTCTTTAATTAAAAAAGAAGGTATCTGATCAGGTCCAAACGTTATACTATTTTAAACTTATTTAATGACTTTAAAACTTTATCCTCGGTAAATGCTTTTATGTAGAATTTGGTGTAGGGGGAATATTAGTAGGAAACACTGAGCAGCTGATGGAAGTCGATCCAGTGGAACAACTCCTGAGCTTCAACAGCCATCAACATCCAAGCGAAAGACTTTTGAAGAATTTTACTGGACCTTTGTAAAATAATAATACCACCCCTGACAAACTAAAGAAAAGGAAAAGGATTGTCAACACCTGTGAAATACTAACGACAGAAAAATATCTACAAATGAAATTAAATAAAGAGGAGGAGAAATAACAAGCTTTGCTTGAAAAAGAAGAGAAACGGAAAAGGGGGAGCAAATTGCAAGACAAAAGAAAGAAAAAAAGTTGAAGCAAATCCTAAAGCCTCAAGAGCTGTTGATGAATATTCTTCAGATGAAAATAGTGACACATTTTCAGTGCAAGACTGTGATGAAGACTACCACGAAAGCTTCTCCGAGTATGAGTATGAAGATGAACTTACTCTAAAACCTGGTGACTTTTGTATCGTTAAAGTGTTTGGAAAAACAATAAGTTGTTTTAGATTGTTTGTAGCCAAGGTTATGGAAAAAGAGAAAGGAGGCTATAGTTTCTTTTTCCAAAAGACGTAATCAAACTATGAAGTTTAAAGAGACAGAGGAAGAGTCCTATATCCCGAAAAGTGACATTGTACGAAACCTGCCCAGTCAATAACTGCAAGTTCTGCTCGTTACAATAACATGGTTGGGTTTACAGAAAACTTGAGTGACCTTACTAACCTACATTAAGTTGATTTATTTGAGTTATTGTTAGAGAAAGTTATTAAGACATGGTACTGGTAAGTTAGCTGACTTAAATTAAATGTTTCATAAACACTTTTATTTGATGCAAAACACTTCTTTGTACTTGTAAGTTACCATATTAAAATATAAGTTCACTATCTTTTGGTAATTGCACGTTTTTATTGCCTATTTTCTGTGAAACCTCAGTAACCGCCCTAATACAACGGCCTTAACATGCAAATTTATCAAACAGTTGGGTAAACCAATATTTTTTCCTGTTAAATTGAATGCACTAAAATAGATCCAGTTACCCCAGACAGCTGTGGCAGTGCTCTAATGGGATTTTCCATGGGGTGATCCAGTTACCCCTAAGTCGTGGGGCAACTGGGGCCAACTGAGACGTAAAAATAATTTTAATAAAAAAAAAATAAAAACTGGTAAAAATTGTATTCAAGCCATATGATGTACTAATCCGATTGTTGATAAATCATTATGTGTTTTTCTGAGCCATCCACTGGTGTTATCTTCCCAAAAAACTATTTAAAAATGATATTGTACTGTCACGTTGTAAAACTATGCTCCGGTTACCCCCGAGCACCTTATTTGTATTATAAGTAAAGAAAAGTATTGTTTTTCTTTACGAATCGCGATCTTTGTAATCGAGGCGTAACCGAGATTGGAAACTCGATGAGTAAAGAAGAACCTACCTTTCTTTAAGAATAATACATAAAATTTTTTCGGACACTAAACGGAAATGGATTACATTTTATAAGAAATTTTTTAAAAAATACATGACAAGCGCGAGAATCAAATTGCCGTTTCCATTACTGCGACAACTAAACAACAATAGGTAAACAAAAATAGGTACACAAAAATTTTGTCAAGCGTTATCGCGTGAAAATGGAAATAAATTATAAAAATCATCCTGAGATATCGTCATTAGCGTTTGAAGCTGTTGCTAGTTTATTGACCTTGAAACACGAGATAAACATGAGAAGACCTACAATATTTTCAATTCTTGGAGGACTTCAAAGAATGTGAGGATATCGACAGAGAAGTTATGCTTGCTTTTTTTCATGAAAAGGTTAGTTTTCCTGAATACATTTACACTGCTCAACATTTGAACTGGTACACTTAGAAGAACATATATAAATAACAATTTACTATTTTTGAACAAGACCTTCTTGCTTAATTGATAGTATATAGTTCTGGGGAAACACTTTCAGGGCGAAGAATTAAACGAGTAAAACTTAAATAACGAATTTCAAATGATTTAGTAGAAAAATAACAAAATCTTCATTTTAGTATTACAGAAAAGTTTACTCTGGAAAGAAATGATAACCAAACACTTAAAGATTAATGATGCGTGGGACCTCCTCTAGCTCTTATGAGCTCTTGGCAACGTCTTCGCATGCTGGGAACCAAATCCCGAATGTAATGCTGAGGAGTACGTGGCCATTCTTCCAAAATGGCAGTTCGGAGCTGATGGTGATTGTTTGGATCCACTCCTCGTGACCTTATCAACCTTTTCAGGTAATCCCATACGTTCTCTATGGGATTAAGATCCGGAGAGTTCGCTGGCCATTCCATGTGCGTAATATTCTTCTCTTCAAAAAATGCATTGCTTTACCTTGTTCTATGAGGACGCGCGTTAACAAACACGAAACAATTGCCTATTTAATTGGTAAATGGCAACACTACAGGTTGTAATACCTCATTAAGATATCTATCACTATTCATTGTAGCATTTCCAAGCATAACTAATTCAGTACGACTAATCGTAGAAATACCTCCCCAAACGATAAGAGAACCACCTCCATAAGCTTGATGGTAAGTCACGTGGTTCTCAATATAGCGTTCTCCTCTGTTTTTCCAAACTCTCACTCTTCCATCTGAGCTATGGAGACGCACTCTGGTCTCATCACTGAATAAACAACGACACCAATCTGCATGTTGGTGTGCCCACTCTTATAAGATATGGTGGTGCAAATGGTAATCGTATAATAAATTTAATAATAAATAAGTAAATGTAATAGTAAAAAGTTCTCCAAAAACAAATCGTTAACTGACTGGAGATACAAACCATTCACCAAAAATAATGCCTTTGTCCCAGTCGGTAAATTAAAGTAGGGCCGATTCAATCGTTTGATTTGCTTAATTACCACAATTTCTGCTAGATTACTTCCACTGAACATCAATATAAAAAAATTGTAATGTAACACTAATAAAAAAGATCTCGGACGCCAAGTTATTTTTAATAATGCTCGGAATAACTAAACCGAGTTCTACACTAAAAATTTTATCAAAATGAAAAATAATAAAAAATATACAACTATGTTTATTAACAGTCAAAATGACAGGGTTATATTAAATATATCTTAAACTAGTTATAGCCTTAAATTACTAATTAAATCGTAAATACCTGTCACTAAATATAATACTTCTCCTTGAGAACCCCTGGTATTATAAAAAATAATGCAGAAGTGCAAACCACGGTGACGTAATTCTTGTGTCAATGTTGCGCAATATATTGCAATAACAATGCTTTTATGTTGTCAACCACACCCAAACTGGAATTTTTTTCTAATAAATTTATCTTCATGAAATTGAATAATCCGTTTAATGCATTTTCTTGAAATTTTCAAATAAAAATTGCATTCATAAAATGAAAGCGTTACAGTAAAATTAAATGCGTACTTAAAATGTAATTAAAGTGTAAATCCAAGTAAAAATAAAAGAAAAGAAAGTAAAAGTGCCTAAAAAGAACAAATGTTTTAATTTTTAGTATAATGAGTTAAAATATCTTATCATCAAATCAATGGCACTTTCACCAAAGTTAGGTGGAAAACCCAAAAAAAGCTTTCTGCTTCTCATAACATTAATCAGGAAGTGAAAAAATGGACGCTTTGGAATATCTGGTGATGACGCGTTGCGCGAATAAAATGATCAGAAGAAAATTTAAAGTGGGAGTATAAACCATTAAGAAGTATATACACTTAAGAAGATATGCACTTAAGTTACACCAAAATGCAAATTAAGTTGCCTACCTCATAGCTACAAATCATTAATAAATAAAATTTTCTTATATTTACCATTAAACTAACGACAAACCTAAATTAGGGTATAGTTTTAATACAACTCAAAATGGATTGTTACACTCTAGCCAACTTCTTTTGTGAGCTCTAGTCAACAATAGACATTTTTAGAAGATCTGGTCCTTAAATTTACCGCATGGGGCCTTCTTTTTACTGTTTGAGGGGATACTTGAGAGTACCTGTTGCATTCCATAATTCAATTTGGAGTGTTTTTGCAATAGAAAATCTATTCCTTCGACACTGAACCGTAATAAAACCGTCCTCTCTGACTGTTGTACTGTGATTTCGTCCCCCACCGTGCCTATGTTTGACAGACCAAGCATCATTACAACGCCTTCGAACTCTTCTGACCACATTGTGTGAAATGGGCAGCAACAGTTCTTAACGATGCACCAGTCATAAGCATTCCCATAGCTTGGCTCATCTCTTCAATACTTAAACGCCTTAATGACAGTTCTAAAATGCAGCAACCACTCTGAATTAAAACTACTCGAGAAATTCGCAAAAGATATTTTAAAACTTAATAAAAGTATAAGCGTGCGCGAGGTCAGTAACTGCACTTATGATGCATAATAACAACAAACAGTAATTGAATCGCAAATGTCATTCGATAGGTATTTGTTTGCATTCCTAAACACAGCCCTGATCGTCCAGGAAGTCATGCCAAACGCCTAAGAAGAGTTGTTTACTTTTGCTGCATGTTATATAAGTGTACCAGTTCAAATGTTGAGCAGTATATCTATTTATTTAAAAGTTTTATCTTCATATTTGATTACAGGCCGGAAAACTGAAATCTTCCACGCTGTGGCCGACATATTCCATGTTCAAAAGTACGTTGAGAGTGAAAGAAAACGTCGCTATATCAAATCAAAGTTACAGTTATATTTAAAGCACCAAAATGAGGGATATGAAGCAAAAAGAAGCGCCTGACGATACCTTTCTTTTGTTTAAAATGGCGTTAGTGAGTAGCTAAGAAAGTAAAATGTGAAGAATATCGGGTATACGGGTTCTATTTTGGTTGTCACCCTCCATGACACTAAGACAAGGAATCTTGTCTATCTTCACCGTTATGACGGAAATGAGAGGAATTAATGAGATTGAGTTGTACATGAAATATGTAAGCTTGCGTCTAAAACATATAAATCACTCTAGATTGATCATATTTTATATGAACAATAAATAACAGTACACCCTGTGGGGATCCACAGTTTCTACAAGATGCCGAATAAAATTGTCCATTATTTGAAATTACCCATCATTTTTTACGTCAAATGAAGGAGTTCATCAGGATCAAAATCGTCACTATCATTTAATAATTTTCAGTTAAAACGTACAAGCATAAGTTTTTATAACGTTAATAGTTGTACGTTTAATATTTATTTCAATAAATAATTAATAACTCTTTATAAAGAAATGGTTATGATGAAAAAAGATACTTTTTTTACGATTTGTAATAAGGAAATATGGTCCATTTCCAATAGGTATCCGAAAAAACGTTTTTTCTCCTGTTTTGTGATAGAACTTGAATAAACCAAAAGGAGACTAGATCAAATTTTGAATTTTAAAATTAAGACATCACCAACCGCCAAAAAAATCCCTAAATCAATTAAAGTAACAAATTTTTTTTAACGAAGCATAAAAAGATAATAGCATATAAACGTGTTTAATAACACTTTGAATCACTCATTCCTTAAATAACTGATTTTTTTAACTTGAATTCGTGCTTCAAGACTGGTCTTATGAAAGTTGTTTTTTTAATATACTACTAATCAAGTGTTAGACATATCTAATTTAAAATTCATCTGAAAAAACTCAATTGGAGGCCTGTCGTATCTTCATCGTGGCCGCAGATGTTAAGTTGCTTGTTTAAAGGGTTAGGAACTTTACTCCTTTAAGATCAAGTTTCTCAACAACCAACCCGTATTTTCGTAACAATTGATCAATGAACTATATACTATGTACCAGTATACAGTTCATTGCAATTAATACATTTTTGGAATGATGAAATTTCCTGACACAAAATGTTTGGTTCTGACTGGAAATTTACTCACTCTGCTTACCAGAGGCTACCAAATTTGAAAAATAATTATTTTGAGAGATAAAAGCGGTCAAATTGCACAAAAACTACTACCTTTCATAAGCTTTAAATTAGACATCAATGGTCCTTTTATGTTGTTCCGTTCAATGGCACCAAAAGGTAAAGAACGATTAAACAATTAGAGTACAAAACATGAATTTTATATTAACATCATTTTTATCTGAAAAACTGCTGAAATCTGTGCCTGCCGCTCGCTTCCGAACTTCAACACCGTTGTTCGCAAAGTCAGATGGTCATTTAACTTGTGAATGGTGTCATCAAGCCTATTTCCTAATTCTTCCAATGTGGCAACTTCTGTACGATGTCTCTTGTTTCAGAAAACCACACACCGAAAACTCCATCGGTGTAGGGTCCGGTGATCTTGCTAGCTAAGGAATTGGACCTCCGCGACCAATCCAAACGGAGTATGCACGTTCAAGAACTCACAAACCGATTATGACCAGGAGCTCCATCGTGCTGAAAAATGGTATCAACTTATTGTTCTTTAGGACTGTCATCAAGCAGTCTTGGAAGATAATTCTGAATAAAATGCAAAAAATTTCTCCGGTATAAATTTCCTTGAAAGATTTGGTCAATAAAACGGTCCCCAATCTCTCCATCACAAACATTTAAACTTAATCGCCTCTGAAAGATTTTGCAAGACAATCAAAAGGATTTTCGTGGGTACAGACTCATCAGGCCACAATAATTTTCTTAAACAGTGGTGGTGGTCGATGTCTTATACCAACAGTCATCGGCGAAAGTCCACCCGCAGTTCAAAGTCATTAAATGACAACCATATCTGCATCTGCATATTCCCTATTTGTAGAACGAGGCATACTTTTGGAATGAAGATACACGTTAACACCGTTAAAAAACGAACGTGAAATAATAATTCCAATAACAGCCACGTGCACAATTGATCTGCTGTACGTATGTATCATTGTTAGAAATAAAATAAAAGAGACAAGATCAAGTACACAAACACAATGAAACTGATACATATCATTTTAATAAGAATTCATCTTTGATTGTTTAATCGTTTTTTAACGTTTTGGAGCATATAAAAATTGAACGGAACGACATGAAAGGACCGTTTGTGGTTGGTTTTAATGCTTATAAAAGTAGTAGTTTTTGTGGAATTTGACCACTTTCATCTCTCAATATGGCTGTCTAAATAAACCCTAAATATCTGTAAAGAAGGTAAATTTTCATTATTTTTCAAATTTGGTAGGGTAAACCGGACTTCTCAAGAATACGAGTTAAGTTAATTTACACTATTTAGTATTTTTTCTAAAATATCATGCAATATTTATGTGTAAAAGCGAAGGATCATTCTGCCTTTAGGTGAAAATCATATTAGTTTACGCTAAATATACTGTTTACACGGTAATATTCGAATATTTTTGGGACTCAGGAGAGCAACAATAATTAAATTCAGTTTAATAACAATTCATTTTTCATATTCTGCTTGTCTTTAACCTTTTGGTACCATTGAACGAAAAAACATAAGGGCCATTGATGGCTTGTTTGAAAGCTAATGATAGGTAGTTATTTTTGTGGGGTTTGACCACTTTCATCTCTCGAAATGACTGTATAAATCAAACCTAAATACCTATCCATAAAAAAATTTAATTTTCATTAGTTTTCAAATTTGGCTGAATGGCAAAGATGTCAGACCTGTATGTGTAAAGAGAGTATCAAGTGCTTGGGAAAAAGTCATGAATTCGACTTAATGCGAAAACAATCCTTCTCAGCACTAAGCCTGATGAGAGCAGAGTCGCTTCCAAAACGTCGCGCTATAACAAAGACTGTGGAAATAGACCAAGAAACTCAACTAATATGACACCATATTTGCAAAACACTTGTAATACAGATTCAAATGTATAACTATAATAGATATAGAAATTTAAGTCAGCCGGCTCAAAAAGTTTTCCCACCTTCTATTATTTGAATTGATTCAATAAAATACTTATGTCAAATTGAATGCAATTGCAAGTTTTAGTTATGGCGAACGAAAGAAAGTAATATCCACCCATCTTCTTACCCCGGAGATCCACCAAAAGCACTCTCACCAAAAATCACTAGGGTCTTAGTCCAGTCCAAAAACCAATTCTTATGTGTGTTTTGAGGGACTTTTTTATGTTTGCAATCAATTTTGGCATGTTAAGAATAAAAAACTTTTGTAAATTTGGCATTTCACAGTCATTTTGAAAAACGGATGTCAGTATTAAATTTTGTGAGAAAATACTTGGACAATTTTATGTTTAGGGTATTGTTAGGTAGATAATAAATATATACATTTCTCTACTTAAAGGGTTTAAGTATGTAAATATTAAAGTAACAAAAACTTGAACATACGAAACACCTCATACCTTCAAACCCAAGCACTGAACTCTTTAACAGATGAGTTATAGACTGTCAGGATAACTTCTTCTTCGTTTGTTTCCCCGCTTCATTTACCAAGCCATAAAAGCCACCTTCCGTGTCACAACTGGTAAATATGTAGACTGCAAGTACATGACTTTGATAGAGTTCTGCATAATTTTTCGACCTCAAAATCAGAAACAACTGGATGAGGATTACGTAACCGATTAATTTGGAAGAACGACCTGGTATCTGCTTTACATGGTCCTGGTAAAAATCTTTGCCTGAAAATAATGTCTAAATTTGTACTTTTCAACCAGAGTTAAATTTTTTTAATGGAATGCCCTATTTTTTGTTACGTAATCGAATTGGCAATAAGATCTTCTACAAAATGATATGTCATATTGTTATATCTAAACCAAACTGTTCTAGAGTTATTTCCAAAAAACGAAAAATTTTAGTTCCTTAGCCATTATTTCGAGAAATGCTATGAATGGTTGCTATGGATACGAGAAATAATTTTTTAAATGTCAAGTTTTTAATGTTTGTGATTTAGTACTTATCCCTTAAGTGCCTAAAAAAGTGCTAAAAAGAGTGAAAATGGATAACAATAACGAAAATAATATTTATACAAATCAAGAAATTCTTAATTTATTTTTTATACACGGAAAATACAACAAGATTCCTAGTAGAACTTGTACAATATTTAACGAAAACTATCCACATTTACCTCCGATGACAAAAGGTAAATTTAGAAGACAAGAAGCGCTTTGGACGAACTGGTCAAGTGTTAAATCGACCAAAAACTGTAGTTGATGATGAAGAGGGAAAGTTGAATACCTTGGCTTATTTAGAGGCCAATTCCAAAGCCTCAGTTTGTGCTGCGGAAGAAGATCTGGGAATCAGTAGGTTGTCAATACATAGGATTTTGAAGAAGTATCACTTCCATTACTACAAATTCTCGTTAGTACAAGACCTTCATCCTCAAGACCCCAACCACAGAGCTAACTTGTGTAAGATGCTAAGTCAAGAGGAAGAGAATTTTTTGAGAAAATTATCTGGACGGACGAAGTTTTCCGTGAAATGATTTTTAATAGGTATAACAACCATGTCTGGGCTTCACCAAATCCGTATGAGATCCGAGAAAGAAACTATCAGGTCAGGTTTAGTTTCAATGTCTTTTGCCTTATGATGGATCACACGTTCTCTTACGTTATTTATGACGGCGTGTTCACGGCAGTGCGTTACCTCAATTTACTACGGACTGTGACCGTAGATGTTCTTGGCAACCTGCCTATAAACTTGAGAAGAGATTGTTGGTATCAAATGGATGGAGCACCACGGCACTGCACCCAGAAAATATCCAAGAACTCACCTTAATCTTCGAAGACAGGTGGATAAGGCGGTTGACCTGCAAGATCACCAGATTTGACACCTTTGGACTTCCATCTTTGGAGACATATCAAGCATCTACCTGACACCGGTGAACACGAGGGAGGAAATAGATGCACGCGTGTGAGCAGCATTCGACAAGCTCTCTCCTCCAAAAGTACGAACAGCAGTACTGGAGGGTCTTTCTTCACGCTTAACGTCATGCTTGAATGCGAACGACCACCATTTCGAACGTTGATTATAATTTGTTTCTAGTTTTTACATGTATTCTTTATCAAAATCAAATGTAAATAAGTATAATAAGCGTGAATCCTTGCGATATTGCAGTCTCGCATTCCATTAATATAAGTAATTTGACTGTAATCTCATTATATTTAGAATTTACATCAGTTCTACATATATAAAGACAAAATTTACGTCGATTGGGGCCTGTATCTCGATAGCGATAGTTGGTTAGAGCGGTACTCTAGCAAAGTACATATTAAGGCATTTAATAGATAAGTACTAAGTCATAAACATTAGAATTCTCGAAATATTGGTTAAGGAGTTAACATTTTTCCGTTTTTCGGAAATAACTCTAGAACGGTTTGATTTAAGTATAACAACATGTCATATATCAGTTTGCAGGAAATCTTATCGCCAATTCGATTACGTAACAAAAAATAGGGTATTGGATTTAAAAAAATTATTTTTTTACATTTTTAACTCTGGTTGAAAAGAGTAAATTTAGTCATTATTCTCAAGCAAAGATTTTTATTTTAAAAAAATGCATGGGATAAAGGCGTCTTTAAACTACAAACTTAATTGGATTTTAACTTTTTTTATCTCAATTCAAATAGGAGATTTTGCAGCTGTCAAGATTTCGGAAAATAATTTTTATCTCAAAAACCATAGATGGGCATGGAATATTTTCAATAAAAAAAGATTCAAAATTATGGTTCCCATCCAAAAATGCAAAAATATATAGGGTGCTCCATTGAAAATAACAAAGTAGATAGCGACTTCCGGTATAACCGGAAGCGCTAGAAACTTCTAATAAAGTGTCACTGAGATACCCTGTATAATTAATTTATCGTTTTGTTATTATTATGATTTATTTAAATTAATGAGTATGGAAACCTTTCTCTTTTGTATTTAAAGACATTAGTATAAAAAATCATTTTAACCACCGTAGTGTTTAATGTTTGTTAAGATGGTGATGTAACGAAGAAATCACATTGGTTCTATCGAATTTCGCATTTAAATTTTCGTTTTACGTAAATAATAAACTTCAATTAAAACTATTTTGTTCTTTACAAAGACTCGTCGATACACGATCTCTAAGAAGCTTTAAGGGTAATAGCCGATTGCAATTGACGCCTGCAATTAACTCCTACCGCCATAAAAATTGTGTGTTTGGAAGCAATAATTTACTTATTAAAAAGTATTTGCTTTTAGTGTTATCAAAAATATACGGTAATACTGTTCTTACAGCGCCTGGGAAGAAGTGTTGATGTCGGTCTTCTTTCTCTAGGGGTTGAAACGGAATTCTCGAACGCCACTCAAATTCAATACCGTCAAAAATCTAGGACTACTAAGCATTTGAAATTTACATATTGTAACAACAATTAATCGATTGTCAAGTAGTAAAAATTTTATCAAAATCCACCAACAATGCTGTAGGATAAGCCTTCAAAGTGAGGTGACTATACTTTTACTTTTACTAATAATTGAATACGAAATAAAATAATAAATATTAGGATCAGGATCGAATGGCTAAGAACTGCACATTTGCTAGCCTTTTGAAAAAAACAGTCGTTTTCCTCCTTCCTAAAAAAACCAAGTTCCTGTTATACAAAAAGGAGCAAAAATAAATGCCGCAACCTTTTAATTTTTGCAAAATAGCATGCAAATGAACATGTGCTATTTACTAAGTTTCTTAAATTTTATTATATAGCCTTATATAAGAGGGATTCCCAAAACCACTAGCAAAGCAATAAACCCTACTGTCTTCAAGTGACTTTACTATCTAATTTTACGTAGTTTTATGCTACAAATATTCGCTAAATGCAATATTATTTTTCTAAATACGTTATCATTAGACATCATTTATAGATCTTGTTGTCATTCTAGTGCTTATATAAAGACAAAAACGCGTGAGTAAGTGCCTATTCATCTCAACTCGACGAATGAGGAGCAAATTTTTCTCGCTAGTATTCCAATTTTGGTGTATATTGAGGTTTAACGAACGAGCAAATAAAATGATCGCACAAAACACTTGTAAAGAGTTTTTGAATACTTTATTTCCATATGACTTTTAGTAAAAGAGTTCTATCTTGTTAGGTTACTTACACTACCCTTTTCGATTTACTATCTTACACACAAGCACACACACGTACGAACGCACGCATGCACACACACTCAGACATACGCACACACGCACGCACTTATGCGCACATACACACGCCGTTATTGCCGAAACTTGGCCAAACGTTGTAAAATGAGCTTAAAGGTCGATTTAGCGATAGTGAAAAAAGTCGATTGCATAACCTTCTAAACCTACATATGGATATATAGGTTGGAAGGTAAAAAATTATCCAAGTGCTCAGCTTTGTGCGGTGGTCGCATATTAAGGTACCAATAACCACGCTAACTGGTTACAGGTTCAATTCCCAGTTGGATAGACTAAAAAAGAATCACGTCTTTGTTAGTCGACACGGTTAATCACTGCTTTCACAATTTCCTAATGGGGTGGAATTTAAAGAAAACGCAGTAGAGAATTACTAACCCTTAAACACTACTAAAAAATAATAATGTATTTGATGTATTTGATTGAGGTAAAAATCTGCAGGATGTTCAAGATTATCCATTTATTATCATAAACTCTGATCATTCTTCTTCTTAATTTGTGTTATTAATCAATGTTAACCCTCATCTACATAACGGTAGACACATAGCATGTGTAAAATCTAAATATTTTTTTTAGTTTCTACTTCTCGTAGTTACAAAATCAAGTTTGTTGAGAGTACTTTAATTCGATTATAAGATATCCGGTGTGAAACTACACACGATGAATAGACATAAATACATGTGAACTTAAAAAAACGATTCCAAAGCTTCTATAAGATATTAATAATACAGTTTAACCATTTTCATTCATATTTAATTAATATTTAGCCTTAGTTTGCGTTATATTAAGAAACTTTATAAACTTTTATAGGTAAAATTATATTTTGTTCAAAAAATATATCTATTCTTTTTCTAATAAAATTAATCGTTATTCAGATATTGAAAACAATTGAACTAACACTTAAATTCTACCTTAGGAATTTTTTTGCCACTAAATTACGCATGGTATCCAAAAATTGCATAGGACACAATTAATCGATATGCTTAACGTCTATATCTAGGTGTTTTTATATCTTTGAAATATGGAGGTGTTTTAGAAATATTTGATAAAAACCAAAACTTAACCTAATAACTCCCCTCTTCGCCGCTGGATTTCTCCCAAAATCTAATCAGCACTAAGCCAAATGAAAGCAAGCTCAAATACAGAATTTTAAGTACGTCAGTATTTTCGTTCTGGAGCTATCGTGAATACTAATACATCACACACACACACGCACGCACGCACACACGCGCGCACGCAAGCACGCACGCACGCAAGCACGCACGCACGCACGCGCGCCCGCCCGTGCACGCGCACGCACGCACGCAAGTAAGCACGTACGCACGCACACGCACACGCACACGCACACGCACACGCACACGCACACACACACACACACACGCACACGCACACGCACAACGCACACGCACACGCACGCACGCACACGCACACGCACACGCACACGCACGACACGCAGCACGCACACGCACGCACACGCACACCACACACGCACACGCACACACGCACGCACGCGCACACGCACACACGCACACACGCACACACACCCACGCACACACGCACACAAGCACACACTCACACACACACAGCACGCACGCACACACACACGCACACACAGCACACACGCACACACGCACACACGCACACACCACACACACACACACACACACACACACGACACACACACACACACACACACACACACACACACAGACACACAGACACACAGACACACAGACAACACAGACACACAGACACAACAGACACACAGACACACAGACACACAGACACACAGACACACAGACACACAGACACACAGACACACAGACACACAGACATACAGACACACAGACAACACACAGACACACAGACAGACACACAGACACACAGACAGACAGACAGACAGACAGACAGACAGACAGGCAGGCAGACAGACAGACAGACAGACAGACACACAGACACACAGACACACAGACACACACACAAAGACACACAGACACACAGACACACAGACACACAGACACACAGGCACACAGACACACAGATACACAGACACAAACACACAGACACACAGACACACAGACACACAGACACACAGACACACAGACACACAGACACTTCGCTTTGCTCTCCGATTTGCTCCTTGGTTTTGGCTTGTTGGATTACTTCAATCTCTTTTGTGCTTTTCTCTCTGTCTGCTGTGGATGTTTCGCTAGTCTGGAATTAATCGTGTTCTGTGCGGAAGCTAACGATTTACTCTCCTAACCGTTTTACCTTACTGTTGGCTACAAGGATGTGCATTCACTGGTGGTGACGACTCGAGCCACTTATAACCTGTGCTCGTTATAGGTCTACATTAACCAGGACAAGTTTGATTAACTTCAGGATCTAAAGTAAAACACCTCGACAAACCAGGTCAGAACATTCCATTCTAGCATGCGATAATATTATAACTTAACTTAACCTTCACGCCATTCCCTTGAAGAGTAGGCAAAACAATCCCTGCCTCGTATTTATTTTTCATTCACAATCTTTCTCCATGCTTTCCTATCTCCTAGCTTCCGCAAGGTTCACACATTGTCTCTGACATGCCCTTTTATTTTTAAAACTCCTTAACTTTCTTTCCTTTATCATACATTCTACTGCATTCAGCCAAGTTTTACGCGGCCTACCAGACCCGGCCTTTCTTCTAACCTCACCCACATATATTTGCTTTGTTAATCTTGCGTTGTTCACTCTCTCAATGTGACCAAACCAACGTAATGTACTACATTTATATCTATCCATCGTCGTCTTTTCCCCGCCACACTCCGTCATTATGCATTCATTCTTTATCTTGTCCCTTCTCGTTTTACCACATGCGCTTCTCAGGAATCTCATACCCACGGCATTTATTTTTTTTTTCGTGCTTTTTTTGTCATACCCATGTCTGACTTCCATATAGTACTGATGGGACAAACACCTCATTATAGATTGCTCGTTTCGCAGCTAGGCTCATGCTTTTGTTTCTCATTACCGTCCACATACTTCCCTTCCAGCAGTGCCCCTTCGTCCAACCGCGCGCCATTGTATCATCTGCAGTAAACATTCTATCCAAATATACCAGCTCGTCCACTTGCTCCACAATTTCATCTTGCAGGGTAAATACTCTACTCTCGTTTCCACCTTCCCGATTGAATTATGTTCATGTTTACCTTTAGGTCCAGGCTCTCACAGACTGTATCAAACTTCCTCAGAGCGATTTGTAGCTCATCCGCACTGTCACTTAATAAAACTGTGTCATCGGCATACACCAGAAGTCGTACATTTACGTCACTAACCATTACACCATTTGCATCGGTACATGCTTGTCTAACACATTTATCCGTGTATACATTGATCAACCACGGTGACATCACACAGCCTTGTCGCACTCCTTGCAGTATTACCCACAGCTTCTCTCTATTCACTCTGTCGCATGCTTTCTCCAGATCTACAAACGCACAGTACAGATTCCTTTTTACCATTAAACACTTTTCGTTCACCTGCTGGAGAGCAACCGTCTGATCGACACATTCTCTCCCTGGCATGAAGCCACCCTGCACATCCCAAATCTCAGTTTGTGTAGTTTTTCGTACTCTTATCAATCAGAATTCTTCAAAATACTTTATCAGGCACGCTCAGCAAACTTATTCTTCTGTAGTTCTTGCAATCACTCTTGTTCCCCTTACCCCTATACAGTGGTACAATGATCGCGCTCTCCCAATCCCTCGGCACTTTTCCACACATAAGGCATGCATTGAATAATTCACATTATTATTCTTCGTATAAGCTTTGTACCCCCATACTTTAGCATTTCAGCAGTGATTTTATCTACGCCTGCTCCCTTGCCGTTTATCAACATTCTTACCGTTTTCTCTACCTCATTGATCCCAATATCCTCAATTTCATTCACCATTCCTTCTACATTCTCCTTATTTAACCCTGCAGTCTTATTTTCCACACTAGTGTACAGCTTTCTGAAATATTTTTTTCAGCATTTCCTCACTTCACAATCGTCCCATACTATTTCGTTGCTCGTATTCATCACTCCTGCAGAGTTCTGTTTTGGGCCATGTTTTGTATTTTTGACACATTTCTAGAAAAATATTTTGTTTCCCTCAAAATCATTCTGCATTTTCTTTCCTTCCACAGCCATCACTTCCTCTTTACTTATTCTCACAGCCCCCTTCGCTTCTTTGTTTCTTAATCTGTACACCTCATACAATCGCTTTTTCTCAATCTCATTTTTTGCAGCAATCATTGCCATGTACGCATCTTTTTTCTTACATACTGCCTTTTTTGCCGACTCATTCCACCAAGCACATTTTTTCTGTCTATTTATCGTCATTCTTGCACATATACGCAAGGCACAATTGGCAACACTATTTTTCAAGCTTATCCATACACTTTCGTTAGTGTGTTTTATTTGTTCGTTCCACACTGTTTCATTCATATCCAACTCTTTACTATCAGCATCTGCGTATTTCATTGTCGCACCTTTATCCACTAGTTTGTCTACCCTAATATTGGACATTCGCACGTTTGCTTTCCTTCTCCAGACCCACTTTTGCCGTAAACACACTATCGATATAACCAAAAAGTGGTCCGATCCACACTCCGATCCGCGCATTTCTAAGCCGTTCATCATACGCTATCAAGTCTATCATACTTTTAGATTTACCTCTTTACCATATATACATATGCACATATTTATGTTTAAATCACGTATTGCATAAAAACAGGCTTCTCTCCACATAGATGTTCACCAGGGGTTCACCATTCTCATTGACTCTTTGGTCTCAGAACTTTCTTAGAACGCGTTCAGTATGCTCTCTCTGTACACCTACACATCCGTTCATATCCACCACTATTATCACATTTTCTTTTGGCTTACATACGCTCAACACGTTCTCTACTTCATTCCAGAAGTTCTCACGCTACTGGTCTCTTTCTCCATTCACCGGTGCATAATATGCAATAAGAAAAATTCCTCGAAACACATATTACCCGGGGAGATACTAATTCGTACTGTTTAACACATTTTTTCGCTCTTTCACGTACGATCACCCCAACTCCTTTTCCGCCATGCGCTTCAGTCTCAACTCCTCTCCATAGTGCTAGGCGCCATCCTCCATCTCCACAGCATCCTTTACTTTGCGCTCTATCTCCGATGCACACAAAATATCAAGGTGTCTTTCGTACATTACATTCGCAATTTTAAATTCTTTACTATGCATACCTCTAACATTCCACGTACCTACTCGTCACTCATTCGTTGCACAATCGTCAGGAACGGTGCCCGCCTGTTTTGACCCTGACCGCTCCTTGTAGCCAGGTCTATCCGAGGCAATTGTATTGTTCTCTTGAGTAATACCTTAGTGATCAGACCGGTTACTGGCCAAATCGTGCCCCGGACGATGTAGCATTCCCTACTAACGGTATCGTCCTACTACCGGACAGTTATTTGTCTACTGCCTCGACACGTAAGGAAGTCAGAAGTAGAAATATAGACAGAGGCAAGAAAGATAAAAATAATAGTGTGTATACTTACTGTATGGATATCTAACTGTACATATACATTTTTCACTTACATACCCTTCAATCACATCACGTTTCAACCAGATTGCTTCCCACGTGATTCCTGGCTCTCGCGCCTGGCACCGGATGCTGTTATTTATTTGCGACCAAATTATTCAATTATTTTTAATTTAGCTTTCCGAGTTATAATTATTTCTTTGTTATTTAATTTAATATTTATTTATCAAATCTGTTTTATTACTGTCGCGAACTGTGACAACTTAAACGTTTACATTCTCTAAGTTTCTTTTTTTCAATTGAAGGGTAACCACAAATAACGATAATGGTCCCGTTAGCTCTCCCGACCTTAATTGTTTACTTTTAGGGTTCATTAATTACAATTAAGATCAAACAAAGTTAGCTTAAATTTTGAATTTGCAGTCAAGCAAAAATATGCAACACACTGTTATAATTAAACTTAGAATCACATATAGTACCAAAAACAAAACTTGGATCAACCTTCAAATTTAAAAACAAAGAGAAAAAAAATGTTCAAAAACTTACCACTTAATACGAATCTTGCCTGTATAGTCACATTCTTTGTATTGTTATTTGACAAAATTCTACTGTTTAGATCATTATTATTTTTTTATTAGTAATAGTCAAACCGATAAAATCTATTCAGTACCTTTCTACTTGTATTTAGTTTAGACTGTTTCCTAACGCGACTTGCTATCATTTATTTTATAGAAGAAATGATTTAATTACTTTCATTTAGAATTTCGATTACAAATTAGAGCCAGTTATTTGTTTATTTTATTTATTTATTTGCTTTTTTTTACTTTGGATTACGGATTCGATCTAGTTATTTATTTTTATCACTTAAGCTAATAGAAAGAGGTTCATTACAAAGATGAATCACATCTGGTATTTTTCCTAAAAACGCGTATTTATGATTGCTTTCTTTACCCCGCGCTACTGTGGCATAAAATAAGTTATTTTCATTAAGTTCTCTATAATTCATTGTTATTGCAAAGATTTTTACCTATTTTTGTTCAATCCTTAGACAAAAGGGTGGTATTTATTTACGCATTAAGTTTACTTAACAATTTTACCGGTTTTAACAATCACATCTTGGTGGGTTTCAAAGAGCCCTCCTCTTCGTAGAAATTCAATACTACAGCAATCATAAATATTATTTCGCGCCTATTTCAACCAAAGAGCCATTTACACGTTACAGAACTTCTACTGGTTAGATTATTATTATCTTTGTTTATTCTTAATATTCAAACCGCTGGGTATAAAAATCTGTTCAAAAGCTTACCCTTATTTTATTGATTTAGAAGTTGTCATTTTAACACGTATTTGTTTCACTTCCGAAAGCTAGAAGCGGAGCAACCTTAAATACGTCCTATCTTAAACACATCCTATCTGCTACTCCCTTATGTAAACACTAAATTGTATTATACACATTACTGTCTTGTAAACTGCCTTCTGCAGAACCGATACAATTTCTACAAACTAAAAGTGTGTGTTAATTAATAAAATCGATAAACTTTTGTAATGTAATAATTTCCTTTTCTTTTTGGAAAGTTGTCATCTGCAGTTGTCTCTGGTTTGCTTAACGATCATATTCTATTAATCACTCTTAGGACATTGATTATTTTTAAATATATATGCAAATTAGAGTTAACGTTAATAATTTTGTGGAAATTTAAGTAAAACAATATTATTATGGGAACTGGTGTTTGTTGTTTTGTTTCTTTCTTATATTTTCTTCTCTGTGGTTCAAGCTTTACAGGGCCTCACTAATTAAATCATAATTCGCTGTTTCAAAAGCTTGTGTCGCTCAAACTTTACTTACTCTCCTCATCGCTTTTATTACCAATATTTCCTTGGTTGTTTTCTAGCTAACCTAACCATATATCTACAGTTTATCAACACTTCAAAACCACCTACGCCAACAAAGTGCTCTGCGGTCATTTGACCGTTAGATTGAGTTCTCATCCGCACTCACTCAATGCCTTTTTTTTTATGTTACGTGGTAGGTTAGACACGTGACAACCTATATGTGTATATGTAGGTTGAAATGTAAAAATGTATAAAAAGTGTATTCCATGCCGCTATTTAAAAAAATTAAATACTAATTCTCCGCCAACAATCAATTAGTAAGAAAATTTCAATACTAAATTCATAAATAACATATGTTTCACGTTTTTTTTTAGATACGAGTATTAAACGCACATAGCCATTTTTAACAAAAAGAAGCCTCTTAATATCAAAATAAAAATTTTTCTCTGAAATGAATTATTTTATCGATATTAGTATTTAGTTTGAGGTTCCAGGTATCTCAAAATATTATGGTTGTGTTTTAATAATAAAGGATGTTAAAAAAATTAGCATTATTATGTTGAACCTAATCCGTCCCTGGCGAACTAGAAAAGCCAAATGTGTATCTAAGACACCATTTTAATAAGCACCAACTAGCATTCATCATACCATAATTATAAAAATTACACCTAGCACTTTAAAAGTTACTTAAAAAAACTATTCTCAGTGGCGTCTTTTCTCTTCGTTCAGAGAGCCTGTAGGGAAAAAATTATAGGAACTAATCATTATTTTAACGTACCTATTCTGTAGAAATCCGGGATATTGCCCACATTCTCTGTACATTTATCGGTACTCTGTATCGAAAAAAGTTTTCATTTATTAATTACAAGTGCTCTCTATTAGTGTAAATAGCCAATTAGCAAAAATAAACATAATTATTCGATGTAGAAATCGTTCTATATCTCTTTATATCCAGTGTATACTAATCGTTTAATCAGTTTAAGTAGTAATTATTTAATTAAGATATTTCCTAGGAAATACATATTTAAAAGTGAATGTTGAGTTTATTTTTTTAATGTTTTTACTGAAGTTTGCATAACAAAAAGTAGGTTAATTTACCAAATAATAAAAATAGATGAATATGGATGTAGTAATGTTAATGGAACAAAAAATATCTAACACTTACATATTAAATAATTAAACTGTGTTTCAATGTCTCATGCCATCAGTCTGACAATATGCGTTTTTAGGTCGTAATAACGCAAGATAAATTAACGCTCCATATTTCCATCGTATCTTTAACCTAAATCATTTTTAATCATATTTAATATAAATAGATAAAATAAAATTCAAGTTGCTACATAAGTGTACAACTCAGAAAAGAAACCACCGTTTCAACAACAATAAAAAAGTCTATGGTCTGATCAATCGCAGGTAGTTTTTACCGTTTTCATATATGAAACATGAATACATGGAAAAAATTTTAAACCCCAGTTTTTTCACGTTCTGAACGTTTTAGGACTCCTGAAATTTAAAAACGTAAAAAAATTATGGATCTAAGATTTTACGTCGTATACCGGGAGTCTGCAAGCAGGTGGTTCGCCCCTATAACTTTTTTATTTGTTTATATAAATAAATGAATTTTGGCAGGTAAATATATCAGATAAATCTGGATTTTTTGACATATTCAATTCTTTTCTGTCATTTCCGTTTTGGCCAGAAATGACTTAACGTTCTTATTTTAAATGAAACAACCGATATATTTTTGCTTATTTTGATAGAAAACAACATTCTGAAAATAATAATACGCCACTAGTCAGTTTTTGACACATAACCTAAAGAATATTTAAATTTCAATCTAGAGTACCTGGTTAATTTGACATCAGGTAGTTGCCTAAAATTAAACAATATCGGTGTTTATTTTTCAGTATCTTTTTATGTTCGCTTAAAGTTTGCAAATTCGTATTTACAGCCCTAACTCAATTTTTTCAATAGTAATGAGGGTGCCTAATTAACATATTAACAATCATAAATTTTTAAGAACATTTCGATGCCACACAATCCGTATTTAATCAGTATTAAATATGAAAAAAACCCACAGTTATGTCCCACGACCGACTGTGATCAAGTTATTCTGGAAAACGAAAGTAATAAAAAATAGTATATTATTTTATAAGGAGCTAAAGTGACAATTTTTGTGGCGAATGAGCCACAAAAAGTCACTTTGTTCCGCATAAAATATACTATTTTCTCTTCAGACGTTTTTTACACTTAAATGTGAAATAAGGAAAAATAATTAGGTTGTGAAAATGAGGCATTCTCTGGCAGCAGTAGACGTTGCTAGGTTTCGTTGAAAACAATGCATTAAACAAGTTGAAAATTGTGAAGATTCTCCGTGTTATTGTAAGTATTTTATTAAACTTTTTGTTCCTATTTGTGTAAATTAAAATATTACATTGTTAGGAGTATAATGGATTTGGAGAACTACACGCCGTCAGAAATTAAATCATTAGTTCTCATTTGATTAATAAACCAATGACAAAACTGAACGGGTCTTTCTTGATCTCCTGGTACTAGTGTCTGTGTAGGTCGGAACTTATACGGCACAAACTTATACTTTTTTAGAATATTGTGGATGGAACCCAAACATAGTCCATTTTCTTGCACTAAATCATTAATTGAGTTGTTGGGATGTGCTTCAAAATAAGCTAACACATTAATTTCAGTTTCTTCACTAATTATACATTGTTTATTAGATCTGGATTTCTTAAACACGCTCGAATTAGATCTAAATTTACGATACAAAACCAAAAAGTATCTTCTGTTCGGCAAATGACGCGTAGGAAACAAATCACTGTAACGCTCACGCGCTCGATAACTGTTTATTTGACAAACGATGTAACATTCTAACATATCACACTTTTCTGAATGGGTGAAAGGCATTTTTCTATTCAAAAACACAAACTCTTAACTCTTTATTAGCAAACTTCAATTTGACATATCAATTCTGAGGACATTTGTGAAAATGACAAATATTGTTCACGTAATACCAGCCACCTTGACGAATTCAATAAATGATCAATAACTTTGTCATTTTTAACATTAGGGTAAAATGTCATAGGAACTTTTTTGTTCAGAATTTAATTTTCTATCGATTATTGCATACTGGGTGTGCCATTTAAAAAAATGGAAATTTTTGACATAACTCGCGAACACGAAGTTCAATTTTTGTTTTGATTTCACCATCGTAACGAGCGGAATGCCCATTTAACCGACTTCGTATCACCAATAATAACGAAGGTAGCAATAGTGCCGACTTAACTTTGAAAACCCTGTGTGTATATATATATATATATATATATATATATATATATATATACATGGTGGGATTAAGGATGGGTGTGGTCAGGATAGCATCGGAAGGAACGGAGTTAGGGTTCTGAGGGGGAAAATACTACCCTAGCATTCGCCTAAGTAGCCGCACATGGTGTGCATATACGCAGTGACCATGCCGCTACATGTGTATGAGGAAAACCCCTGAAAAGACCTCACACAAGGTAGTCGGTAAGGGGAATCGAACCCATTACCTCCCGAATGCAAAGCAGGTCGTGTCACCACTACGCTATCAGCTCGGTCTAATACAGCAATAAATGATCTATTACCTACAAGATCGAGCAAAATCTATGAACGCGCTTTTCAGCAATTTATAAAATGGTGCGATGAAAAAAATATTAAAAATTACTCTGAAACCGTAATGTTAGCTTATTTTGCCGAATTAGCAACAAAAATGAAAATGAAAAGCTCGACAATGTGGTCCCGATATTCGATGATAAAATCATTATTGAGCATTCGACATGGCGTAGATATAAGCAAATACTTGAAACTTCGTGCATCTCTAAAGAAGCAGAATGAAGGATACACCCCAAAGCAGGCCAAAGTATTTACAAAATATTTCATATTTGCCAAAGACCGACAGCACCACCCTAGCCACCTACGCGGGCGATTAAGGTAAGTTTTAGAAATAGAATGGAAACAAGTCTTATATTTTCTATTTTTTTAGATAGTTTTAATTATTGGTATCTCAGGGGCATGTCGTTGCGATGAATTGGTGAAGATGAAGGTAGACGACATTGAGAACCTGAAAACTGCTACATATTAAAATTCCAGAGAGAAAACAAAAAAAATGAATCATTTACAGTTGTAGGGGAATCTTTCCTAAATTTATATAACAAATATGTTGATTTGCGCCCACGAGATATGAATGATCCCCGATTTTTTTTTAAATATGGAAGTGGAAAATGCTCAAGAGCGGTGATGGGAATCCATAAAATAAGTAGTGTTCCTAGGGAGGGCATTGTCTAAGAAGAACCTCAGCTACACTGTTGGTGGACGGCGGCGCAGATTTAATGCGCTTGAAGCGCCATGGTGGCTGGAAATCCAGCACTGTAGCTGAGCGTTATATTGAAGACTCTCTAGCAACAAAAAAAGAGGCAGCCTTGAAAATTTTTGCACCTACTACAAGAGCTACGAGTACAGAAGTTCATGTAGAAGAGGAAGAATTAAAGAACATTTCCTTAGAACGCAGCGAGACCTCCACTGTTACCTCTGGCGGATTTTATTTTGGAGAAAATGTTAGTTTTAATCATTATACTTTTAATCTTTATAACTCTAAACAATAAATTTGTTTTCGTTGTTTTCCAAATTGAGTGTTTGAGTTATTAACTTACATTACTTTTGTATCCGCAGCGAGGGGATGCAAAAGACTTTTGCAGTCGCGGGTGAAAATGTCATACTTTAACGTTGAAGTTTAAAATGTCATCTTTTATTGACGTCTGAAGAAAAAAACATTTGCCTATTACTACGGTACTTAATCCGTCAGTATTTTAATCCATTATTCTCAATATTCCTTAGGGTTCTTTTTTTATTATAATTATATTAAAGATCTTTCAAAGTGGACATTTTCGACGTAAGTACTAACTAAAATAATTAAAAAATATTTGTATTTTAAATCGGGAGCGCTAAAATTAAAACGATTTATTATTGATTATGCCTTAAGTAAATTTTTATTAATTTTTTTAACGAAAAATGGCAGCGTAGTAAATTTTTTTTTGTACCTAACCTATTCAGTCACATTAACCAAAAATAACGGAATACACAATAAATAGGAGGAATGTGCCTTTGATGGGCCCCATAAGGAAATTCCATTATATATTTTTTAGTTTTGTAGTTATTAAATTTCTTTGTATGAAGATTTATACTTAATTTCAACTTGATTATAGTACAAGGTCAATTGGTTACCAATTAGTTTCCTGTATAATAACATAAGCATTTTAAAAAATAGTCGAGGGATCCATCACTGGCACATATGCGCCCATGTGGGCCCCCCTATAAAATAAACGAATAAAACTGTATTTTTCAAGTCTTATTCGACAAAATTATCCTTGTTGTAACAAACTAAAATTAAGTGCATAATTCACAGGTAGATATTTACCAACAGTAGCTAACACCAGCACACTCATTGTGGCACCAAAATTGACAGATCATACAACGAATACACTTCTCTCTCGCACGTGATTGGGAGTACAACTCATTGCAGTATAGGCAACTAGCATAGGAATCGTCTTTTTCTTTTCCTAAAAATTCTTCTAAGACGGATTCATCTTCGTCAGAATTCGTCGTTTGCAATGACAGTTGCCGTTTTACTACTCTGGTTTGTTGTTTTCTTACCTTTATTTCCTTCTCAATTACTCCTCTTTAAGTTCATATATTTCTGGGGTTGAAATCAAATGACCAGTGTTTCCACGTCTTCTGCCTTTTCCTTTATCGCCGATGGCTAAACTTGAGGAGGAGGTAAATCTTATTTAATCGAGATGTCGAGAACTGACGATGAAGATGAGTTATGACCAGATGTACTTATTTGTTCTTGAATGATGATATCACATTGGGTCTCGCGAATCTGCTTATCTGTTGCTAAATCTGGTGCAAACTCCCAGTCCTCAAAAACATGAGGATTGAAAGGATGGATGCCGGTCTTTATCGCAGTGCTACCGCACTTTTCAAATAAGCTTGATTGAGAAGACCTGCTATTTTGAATTGAGTCACTGCCTTTCCCTGGTTTTGACGCAGCCATAATTGGATTTCTTGGTCGAAATACGTATGAGTAGGACGGACGGAAGAATCCAATGTCGAATGGTTAAACGCGATAGGAACAGTGTGCCTGAAAGAAAACACCAGTTTCTTTTGCAAACTGCAGAGATTCAAGACTTATGACTACTGTGGCCATTTAGGAATAAAAGAACCCTTTGACGTACCTTACAAAATGCTTCAGCCATTTACAAAAAATTTCACCGGTCATCCAACTTTTTTCTTATGCCAAAGCTATGCTACCAGCGGGAGCACCGTTCATAACCTCATCGTTAATCCTTTGACGAGGGTAAATAAGAACAGGAGGGACCTAAGTGCCTATGGCATTTATTGCACACACTACGATTACGTGTTGCCCACGCTCGGCACTACTAAGTGCACCAACTTGCTTACTACCTTTTGCAGCGTAAATTTTTTGACATTTATTTTGGACTGTAGTCAAACCCATGTTTTATTTAATTTTTTTTCCACTACTTCAAATGCCATCTGACGCAAATCTTTAGATGTTAGTCCAAAAGATCGTGTTTCCATATCAATTATATCACTTGCAATCTCCTCTTCTATAGCTCTAGAGAAACTGGCTCTTCTTCCTCCCAAAATTACCCTTGTAATTGTCATATTTAGCCAAACGTTTTCGTAAGGTTGTTTTTTGGTACATTGAAGGTCTTTGCAGCCAACTTATAGCCCATATTGTGGTTTTGTACGTTACGGATCGCCTGTAGCATGTCATGTTTGTTCCACTGTTATCTTTTCTTGGGTGTCATATTCTATAAATGAAAGAAAAATCTCTCAAAAGATATAATTAGAGCATTGCCAATGATGGACCCCCGATCGTATGACACAGTTAAATGGTCCATCATAGGCAACATTGCATAAGTCATTTAAAAGTCCCAAGCTCTCTCGATCTTTGCCATAACCTCAATTTGTGCCCGGTAATTAACAAGCAACCGTTCCTTTAAACTGCTGTAACAAAAGCAGATTCTAGCTGAACGTAAACAAAAAGTTACCTAACATCTTGCCAAGCTACTTCGTTATATCAAAACAGTTTTAACTTTATGGTTTATTTTTACAAAAAAACACTTGTATTCGCAGAGCGTTTGTAAACAACTGACTATAAACTTCGATCACCCTAACCAAGAAAGAGGGCACATTTACTTTATACTAAGATACAGTAAAGTTTTGCTATTGGGTTTTCAAAATGACAACCCATTTGCTGTTGACAAAGCTGCACCCTTTCAATTGTTGTTCGAACGACTTTTCGTAATTGAATACGAGTAATCCCATTTAGTTCTGCTCTGACTGTGTTCTAGATCACCCCGTGTAGCTGACGATGTACTGTACACTTTATTTTTATTGTTCCCCATAAAAAAAATGTAATGGGGTAAGGTCAGGTGCTCTAAAACATTTAAATAAATTAATAAAGAAATGAGAGAAAAATGAAAAAATTTAACTTTGCCTAGGTGGCCATCTAACTGGTCCCGCGTTTCCAATCCAATTTTCCCCATAGAGATTATTTAAATAATCCGAAATAGCACTTTAGTTATGCGGTGAACCGCCATCTTGTTGAAAAAATAGGCCCACCCTATTTACTATTGAAAGGTCGTCTAAAAACCCATCGATTTTCTCTCTTTAAAATCCAAATATCTTTCCCCCGTTAGATGACCATCAAAAAATATTGGTCCTAAAATATTTTCCCCATCAATCCCCACACAACAATTAAATCTAAAGCGTTCTTGAAAATTACGATTCTCCATTAAATTTTGTTCTTATTATTCCTGTGGAAGACTCCCAAATTTGTAAAACGACTCTAATCTGAATAAATCATTTTAAACGAAAAGTTGTTGTCATTAAAGTATTTGCCTAAAAACCAATTACAATATAGAAGTCTTCTTTTTTCATTATTTTCGTATTTCGTATGACGTCAATAAAAACAACGAAAGTCAAATAATTTATTTGGAAAACTGACAGTTCTACCATGGCAACATTCATTGTTTATTTCCAAGGCACCTTAGTTTTTCTAAAAATGCAGCCGGCGTCGTATCGTCGCACGGCATGGAACTTGACACTTATTACTTAGGGTTTAATAAAAATAGTCGATAAAAAAATATCCTAAAAAAACGTAAGGTGAATGAAAAGGTATCGAGCTGTTTATTTAAAAAATGCTTTTTTAGCTATTCTCGCGAGCTTCTATTAGATTGCCTAAGGTCGTACCTCGTTCATCAACAAGGCGTCCTTCTCTCATATAGGTCTACCGTCGTCCTTACTACGCCACACTCATTAATTTTACTTTCGTGTTTTTTTTTTCTGGCATACCCAAGTCTCATTTTCCTTATGGTCGATATACTGCTAATGATGTTCGTTCTTGTGTTGGCACGCTACTGAATTTCACCATTCATTCTAGCATCTATAGTGAACCTTCAACCCAAATACACCAACACACTACCCTCTTTTTCATTTTTTCGATTAGACACTAACACTTTTGTTTTTTCCACGTTTACTTTTAGATCCACAATCTTATAGCCCTCAACAAGCATTGTTTGCAGTTTGCTCGCACTTTCGCTTATTAAAATACATGTACGATTACCCTCATATACTGTTTTTCTATCCCACGTACTAAACATTTACTCACTCGATAATACGCTTTCCTCAAGTGAACAAACCCACAGTACAGCTTAGTCTTTATGTTTAAACACTTTTGAATCACTTCATGAAAGGCAACTGTATGATCCACATCCCTTCCTGTCATAAAGCGTCTTGTGTTACGGGCCAAACGTAAAGTAGCAGCATTGAGTAAAAATGATTTTGGTAGCAGCAACTTATCCCAAACACAGGCGAGGTGCATGTTTCCGAACTAACTAAGTGTGTGGTTCGTGATTCTTACTTAACCAACATACCTACTATGGCATCCGTTGTTGTTCACCGAAACGTCAAAATCTGGAAATAAAGGTCACACTAGCGAAACGTTTTTGGAACTTATATCAAGAAAACTCATGAATATGATCTAAAATTGTTTACCTTAACCAAGAAAGCAAAATTCACTCGGGTCTAACCTGAAAATTGACGTGAAAATAGCTCATATCAAACCTTACTAAAATTCACGAATAGTTTTAGACGTCCTTAATAAATACGCTCCAATTATTAGTTCACAAAAAAAAAGTATATCATAGATTGACTTCCGCTTTACGTTAACCCTAAACTTTTTTTCTATAAATGAGAACTTAGTTGTTCCATCTTCAAAATGGGCCATTATAAAAGTTGAAAAATACAGTAATACTAGACAAGAAGAAGAGAATGGTTAGTTATGGTATCGATACGATAATGGATTATTAATCACTATAAACGGTAATGCTTCACTGAATTTAATACAAAATATTTGCCAAATTGCAATCTAACTTACAATTAGCCACAAAGTAAAACACCTATAAAATCTACTGACGTGCTTAAGATTTGGTGTTTACAATTTAACGTCACAAGTTTCACCATTATTACACTTATCTTTTGTATTGAAGCTATACAAATCTAAATGTTTCGATAACACTTACAATTATCTTCGTCAGTAGTAATATTATCTTTCAAAATTGTTAAGATGTCAAATAAAACGGTAAAGCCAAAAATGGGCACTCAGTACTCCACATAAAAAAACGGGTCCAATAGGATACGAAAAAAATAATATTCATTAGATTCGTAAATGCACCTAATATCTGCAACACGCGAAACACTAAATTGTTTGCCACTAGACTCATACGCTTTTAACAAGCAAATGACAACTACTTCTATTATCCCGATGCTTAAAAGTCAGCCGCCAAATTTTTCAGGTTAAGGTACTACTCAACATATGATAAATAATTAAATTTAACAAAATCTTCCTAATGACGTTTTAAAAACATTCACCAACTGCAGTCTTCTTGTTAAACTTTTCAATGACCTAATTCTCACTCTCACTTTCGTACAATTTTTCAAAATATTTTTGCCAGCATTTCGTTAATAGCAATCTATCTCGTTCATACTATTCAGCACTCCTATTGCGCCTTGCTTTGCACCACATTTTGAACCAATTATTAACCTAAGAACTTTGTTATTTCGCCCAAAATCATGTTGCAATTTTTCACCTTCTGGCGCTCCCAATTTCGCTTTACTTATACTAACTAGATTGTCCTCCTTTTTCTTTCCCAATTTGTACACTTCAGATTTAATACTATTTTTATGTTACATTTTCCTAGCAATGACTGCCACGTTCGTGCCTTTTTTCGCTCTTCCTTATATCTGTGCACCAAAACTGACAATAATGTCTTTCAAGTGTATCCAGGTATTTTCAATGTTATTTTTTTTCATTTGCTCATTACTAAAACTTCTTTGCAACATGCATTTTTGCTTTAACCATTGACCATAGGGACAGTCTAACATCATCCATCTCACTTCCCTTGCGCTTTTTCTCCCACGAAGCAGACTTTATTGGGTCACTGGAACTGGGAGGACATATCGTCGCCTTTACTTAATGTACTTTTAGGGTACCCGAGTAATTAGGTTTGTTATTGCACTAAGCTGCTAAGCTGGTGAACCGTTAGTTTACTTGGCAACGTATTTTCTTTCAGTTTTCTTGTCGTGAAAAGCAAAAGTAATTGGTCTTTTATTTTTAGTCGTGCAGATCATTAAAATCGTTTCTTAGAATGATTAGAGTTGCGAAGGTTAGGGGAAAATTAAACATACGGAAAGGTTCGCTTCCGTACAGGGTAGTAGTTGACTTAAAAACTCATCTCAAAAAATGTCGTTCCAACGTAGGGAACATAAGGTTCTCATTGTCCATTCCGGTTGGCAGGTAAAAATTACCGTAATAATTCCTTCCATTTTTAATGAATTTTATACATAAACTTTCAGTGTCTTCCGAAAAATTATAGTTCTTGAGAATAATTGTTATCATTTTGGAGTTACATTAGTGAATTTCCGAAAAAGGGGATTCGTAGTTTGTAGCGCCTATCTACTACTGCAGGAGTAATTTCGCCTTATGCAGATATCGAATTATATCAGTATGAGAATGATTTGCCTGTTGTAGTGGGCCTCACATTTGCGCACCATGTTGTAATAGTTCTCTTTGCTCGCCCTACTGTTGGGGATATTTTGTAATGGGCGTATTACCTGCGATTATTACCTTGCTTGCATACACCTGGTTACAAAGAATAATGTTTGGGTTCTATTTCAATCTTCCACAATTTCCAAAGTGATTGAGTAAAAATGAATATTGTTTTTATGAAAATGTGAAACGGTTCAACGTCAACTAAGTGATTTTAATTTATAAAGATAACGTTCCTTAACTAAACTTTACTTTTATTATTATCACGTTGCTGTTCGTGTAAATGAACTTTAATAATTACACAACAAATTCCTTTTTCCTTTTATCGGAACGCTCCAGCTAGCTTAACAATGGGTTAAATGCTTATCGTTATCATTCAATAAAATTATTCTCAATCTGATGTTATTAATTACCTATACTTTGCAATTAATCCTTTCTTCAGTATTTACACATGCAGTGTTTGTATAAACTTTTAAGATTTGCAACAGTCAATAATAAAAATGAATCAAAAGTGATACTATTTAATTAAGTCAAATTCTAAATGCAGACTGTTTTGTTTACAGCATTATATAAAAATGATTCTAATTCTATGTTAGTATTTTTCTTAATATTAACATGTAAAAACAATCGTTTACAAATGATCAACGAAATATATTTTCGTTCAGCATTTGTACATAAACATATCTAAACATAAACTTAAAAATAAATAAAACACCAATTTTCGTTTATTTATACTATCACAAGGTTCTTACTCGTTATCACTTTGTTCGAACTGGTGACGCAACTGTGCGTTTCTTTGACCGGTGAAGGGCCTCGTTTAGGTGGATTACGTCCTCCATCGCCAGGCTGAAACCGCTCTCCTTTGTTTTCTCTATCTTTTCTTATACCTTTGTTATAGATGAATACGTTTCTAACTCTCTTTCTTCAGTTTAATGATTTTAGTAAATAATTGCTCGATATATTTACAGTTTTTACATAATTGTTCAGTTTTAATTACAAACGGAGTGCTCAACAAACTGCAAGCGAGCTACGAAAGACCATGCTTTAATTGTCAATGTTTTTTTAGTTATTACATTTTATATATCGATCTATTAACTGGATCGATTGTCTTATTGTACATTTATCACTCGCCATCAAAAAATCAACTTGGAACACTTTCAATACGCACTTAAATTACCACCAAATTGATAGAATTTACAATTTAATTCGTTTTAGCTTTCCTTTCTCACTGATAAGGAAAATATACTTATATTCTCTTAACACAATACTAAATGAATTTTCGTTATAAATTCGCAATTTTAATTGCAGCACAAATCAAGCTGCAGCAATCGCTTTTCAACCAATTCCGATTGCTAACTAACAAATACACATCATTATAACAGCGTTTCCATTTGCTCCCTTTTACAAAACAGTCATATCCGCAAATTGCCGCGTATATTTAAAAGCTTTCCAATTTACTATGCAAATACTCGTCGAAACAAACTCAAGCTTTTTATCTTAATATTAATTATGTTCAAATACAAATAACTAATAACCATTAATGTCATATAACGGCGCGAAATTCGAATTTCTAATGCCTCCATTACAATGTTAAAGACCTGCGCTCTGTAAAACATCAACTAAACTGCTAACTTTATTTAGTGTATATTCCAAATTAATATTCAGAACTATTTTATAATTGTAGAGCCATTTTTTTAAAGATAATCCAATTTTAGATAAGTTAATAAAAGGTTTTACCTGGGCAATAAAAATGCATAAAACCATACATTTCACTAGGCATATTGACAAAAGATTTTGTAAATATGTATTTACTTTTGAACAAAAAGTAAGCACTTTAAGATAACTGAATATTATAAATATATTTGCGTACGGTGATAAATAAGGCCTTACTGCACTTTTTGTGAAAATGTCAAGTTTGTAGCAAAAAGTTGGGAGACCACTTTTTGAAGATAACTCAACTAGAGATTAAAAAAAGGTACTTCACAGCGTATCCTTAGTGTACCTTTGTAAATATATCGAAATAAGTTAAAACATGCATTAAACATGGAAAAAATCCTTTTCTTCGCAACATATTTGAAACACAAGTAGCTCGGGAAATAGGAAACTCTAATTTATTTAAAATATAAGGAAGCATTCTAAAAATTTGACAAAACTACTTATATCCCTTATTAATATCTATTGCAATAATATTATAAAATAAGGTTGAGTATAAAATGCTAAATCTGCCAGTACTAGTAATGTACCATAACAATTAATTAACTACATTGTGGTGTAATGTCATTTCGACATAAAATTTCTAATCCTTCAGTGCAGAAATTAGCATATTGGCCAAAGAAAAACTATCTTTTAACCAGTGAATGACCGGTGCCCGAGCGTAAGGGATTAAAAGTTTTACTTTAGTATCGGGTATAGACTATTTACTCTCTCCGGGATTAAAAGTTACAGTAAACAAAATTTGGGACAAACGACAAATGAAACTTAATAATGTATTTATATGTAAATTCTTACAATTAACGGAATTATATAAACGATTAAACTCGTCCGATCTTTTAAGTGAAAGTGTTTCAAACTGATTATGAAGGTTTGGGAACATTTGCTTCTACACTAAGTTGTAAAGTATTTTCTGTAATGTTTATTTAGCCATTAAGGGGCTTTTCAACTTCATCAGCAACTACGATAGATTTCCACTTGCCGTATCTCTTTTCACGTCCTACTTTTACTTCACAATCAGCTAAAAGGGATGGGACTGAAATAATGGCTGAGTAGTCGGCGAAATTCATAAATGTACAAACAAATTGCTTTTGACAATATCCTCAATATATTTTTCCAATATGGTAACGTGTGTGTTTACTACCCTTGCACTGAACAATTAAACCGCAAGTGGAGTGTGTCAATTTTTGCAGGTTAAAATTCTTTCAAATAACTTGCCAGAGTCAAATTGATTAGTTTCTACGTTTTTAACAATGCCAGTTTGGATTGGAGCATCCTTCGCATATCTGGTGTGGAACAACCTACAAAGTGAAAATTAAAACGAATGAAATAGTTTTAATGACTATTCAACTCACCCCCTCCATGTCAACTATCAACCAATTACAATTTAGTATTTTTATTATTTAGACCAATCAGAGCACAATTGTGCGACAATTCCACTAGCGGATTATTCCCGACAATTTTTTTCTCTTCCTGTAAAATTCAATTGCCTTCCGTTAAAACGTCAAATTGACATAAACTTTGACGTTTATTTTGTTCGTCAAAGTAATGCAGACTCCGACTACCATCGAAACCATTATATAACCTTCAACTTGTTCTAAATCAAAACTAATTAATTAATTCATGACTTGTAGATTGACCGTCAATTTTGTTCGTTGAATAGTCTTTTAAATACCACTCGTGGCCGACGAATTGCATACATTTTTGTCAAAATGCTTAATCGTGTCTATTGCTTCACAATTGGTCTTAACCAATTTATATCGAAGCAATAAACACTCATACACTTTGACAAAAACTTTCAGCAATTCATCGGCCACTTGAGGTATTCTATATGATAATTTTTTAAACTTCTTTCTTTAAAACTTCATGTCAGATAGACTTTAATAGACATATAGATGCTAACTTAAAACAATTCCAAAGCCGCCCGTTACTGTAAAATAATCGATAATACTGTTTAAGCATTTTCAATCATATTTAATTAATTTTTTACTTATTTGGCTGTATATTAAGAAACTTTATTTAAAAAATATGAGAATTGAAACGTTCACCATTTGACATAATTAACGCTTTATTTGTAATTATTTATATATTTATTTATTCGCAAGTTTTCAGACAGAACTATTTTATAATTATTTAGTCAGGCGTAATATTCAAGTGACAAATATTGACAAGTTAATATCAAAATTACAAATATTAATAAGGTAACGAGAATTAAAATTAAATCACAGTAAAACTTTCGGTTCTTGAAAATAGACATCCAGGTATCGGACAGCTCATATCCATTATCCCTGTTGAAATTGTTAGGTTGTTTCAGAATTTCAATAGTTTCTCGAATCTTCCTTGTATACCAATTCCTATCGTTAGCCAGAATTCTTGTGTCTTCAAATTTTATATTGCGCAGAATGTTTAAGTCATGTTGCTGATTTAGTAGGATGAAGTAAAATAAGTGTCTTTGTGTTCGGTTAACCTAGTGTTAATACTTATTCCAGTTTCACCAATGTATACTTTACCGCAAGAGCATGGTACTTCGTAAACACCACATGTATGTAATGGTATTGGGTCTATGTTACGTTTTCGTAATATTTTACCAATTTTATTCGTTGTGTTTGCAAAGAAAGGTAAAATGGCAAACTTTCTCGGTTGAAATGACTTGTTTGTTGAAGCCATTCTTTATAAAAACCTTTGCAAATGAATTAATTCATGTTGTAGGTGATCTGGTACTGTTGTACAAAGTTCGTATTGTACTAAACTTTTGTGCTCAATGTTTGTGTGACGAAGCATTAATATAATGATCTGTATGAGTTGAATTCCGATATACGGAACATCAATGAATGAAAGATTGTAAATGTAATGTTTGTATGTGGATTGTTTAAATGGTGTATGAACACTATTAATTCTTCTGCCACAAAACATCAGATAGCGAAAATATCAACATATCTAAGCCAAAGTTTTGGTTTCTTAGGTGTAGTTACACAGATTAAATAATTTGATCTCGTTGTGGTTGAAATGCCTTTCTAACAGTTGTAGGGTGTCATTTATTGGTACTATGATGAACAAGTAATCCAGGTCAAAAGTAATTAACGAATCATCTGGGGATAATGTTAATTTGCCAATCAAGTCAATAAAATGTTCTGAATTGCTCAAATCAATGAACTTTGCCAAACGCTGTGGAATAAGTCGATTTACCGTTATTGAAAAAAAAAGTTGAGTGCACAACCTTCTATACTTACATATGTATACGAGCCCAAAATCATATCATTTGGCCCAGTCATTGTTTTATTTTATTTTAGAAGACTTTGGTAAACATAAAATAAAAATCTATTGAATGAAACTATTATTATTGTAATTTGAAACATTCATGTAAACATTTTTTACTAAAACTAATATTAGAAAACTAGAGATATGCACAGAACACCAAATTTTATAATATAACATTGAATCATTTCGTTTGGCTCAATAATCATATTAGGGATTCAGTGATTTTACAGTGTTCAGCAGTAAACGAGTTCCAAGTTTGAGTTAGTCTCTCTTTTAATTCAGGAACGGTTCTAGCAGGTGTAGCACGTAACTTCTTTTTCATGTTATGCCAAAGCGTTTCAATAGGTGATAGGTCGGGGTTACTGGATACCTAATCTAACATCTGAATATTAATTTGCAACATTCATTCTTTTACCTACAGTTTTAGCAGCATTAACAGTCCCTTCTATCAGTTTTCAACCCCTTGAGCCGACATGCAGTCCCAAACTATTACAGACGCCGGAAATTTTACTTTATGATACATTTTGGTTCCTTAATACCCTACTTCGGTAATTTCCAACACATATCTCAAACCTTAACTCGTCACTCCAAATAACACTATCTCATTTTACTTGTGACCAGTTCCGATGCTTTTTTGCCCATATTAGCCAATTCTTTTCGTGTCTTACAGGTAACAAAGGTTTTTCTTTGGCCTACGAGTTATAAATTCTCCATTACTGAGTTTGTATGATTAGAATTCTAAAAAATAACTTGCTTCATAAAAATTACAGCTAATCGTTTGATAGCTCTGAGACAAGTTGACCTGGAGAAATGTTTACCCGTTGCTCTATTCCACGTTAAACTTAATTCACCACAAGTGGCACGTCGGTATTGTTTCAAAATACGACGTAAAGCTCTCATATTTATCGGACTTATTTTTGAAATTCTACCCAAATTGGGCTTTTCTTTAACTGCTCCTGTCGTTTTATATAATTTAACCATAACTTGCACAGTATAGAGTGATAATTGCAATTGCTTAGCAATTTTAGCACAAGAATTACCGAACGTAAATCGGTAGACAATGCAAAGTAAAATATTGGTAACTATTTACTGATCTGTCATTAACAACAATCAACAACTGTCAAATGTTTTTTTATCCCAAGGCTAATTTGATGATCAAATGGCTATGTTTATTGTATGGACCTAACGAAATGATTCAATGTCATAAGTAGAATGAGGACAGTTTGGTCCCTGACGTCATCAGTGGTGGAGGAGGTCACGCCCACGTGGCCGTGGCCATTTCTCAACCCTATGATTTCTTTTCGGGGGCGTTTTTCAACCCCTAGACGGAATTTTCAACCGTTGATGATATTGTTACCCTAATTAGTGACCTTTGAGGGTGGGGACTGCTTCTTTACGGGGGCAATTTTCAACCCCTTGATATAATTCATAGCCCTTGACGGTATTTTCAACCCTAATTAAGAGCCTTTTGGCAGTCCACCCTGGTGTTAGGGGTGTGGGGGTGGTCACGTAACATTTTCACCCGTTAAGGCGCTTTTGGCAACCTCTGGAGGGTAGGCAAATGCGCGCCCCCTAGTTTCTGATTGGTCCACGGACTCCGCCCCGTGGTTTCTGATTGGCTGCGGGGTGTGACTTAGGTATGCCGGGAAATTTGAAATTGTATTCTAATAAGAGGATCCTCATGTTATCTCATAAGACAGGTATGCACTCCGGAGTTTGTTCTCAGGCCTTAGCCCCGGTATAGGACTCGAACCTTGTTCATGGTCTTCGCCTCCTTGTCAACTATGGATCTGCAGCGGCTGCCATTTTATTGTTTTTAATTATGAGGTCATTTTGCTTTTAATTATGAGTCACTATTAAATTTTGTATGCTAACTTGTTTTGTCGGCGAAATTGAAATTGTATTCTAGTAAGTGGGGCCCTCATGCTATCTCATAAGGCCCGGATAGGACGCCAGAACTTGTTCAGCAATTACATTTTCAAGGTCGTGTCACATATTTGTCTAATTAACTGACCTTCTAAAATTCCTTACAAATTTTTATAGATAACACTGCATTATGAATTGTTTCAATCTCTAAATTAATTCATGGGTCTTTGACCCCAAAATTCCACAATCAATTTGCTTTTAATTATAAGCATAATTAAATTTTGTAACTACTTGTTTTGACGGCCATCTTGGACGCCATTTTTTGTTTTGGCGGGAAAATTGAAATCGTATTCTAATAAGGGGGGCCATACTAACTCATAAGACAGTTGCAGGACTCCTGAACTTGCTCTAGGATCTTCGTCCCTTGGCGAGAAATTTGAAATTGTATACTAACAAGAAGTTCTAATGCTAACTTGCAAGGTATACGACGCAGGAACCTGTTCTCGGGCCTTTACCCCCTTGTCAAAAAGTAGATCAATTAATAACCCAATACAATCAGCCGAAGCATATCAAACAAATCACTCTCCATCAAATCAAACAACCAGATCAATCTTCAATCAATCAAAGCAATTAACCAAATCATTCAAGCTGGACTAACAATTCTTCACAACCTTCAGGTAACGATTCCCCCACTGTATATACCTAGCTCCTATGGGCGATCGCTTACTTTGCAGATAAGGCTAACCAACACTTAGAGCTGGTACTCTTCCTAAACGTGAGGGCACAGGCCTGGGTAAACAGTCGATCGTTTGCAAATACATCTCAATCAATTCAAACTCAATCAACCAAATCATAACTTACAATTTGCAAAAATCACCTTACAATTCAAAAATACCGGTTTGGCTTAACTTACAACTCGCTAAAACCAACCACAATTCAAAAATACATAGCCTCTGGTAAAAAGGGCCCTAGATTTATGAACAAGGTTGAACGTGCTATTTCGTCTTTGAAAATGGACAATTGCCTGGGGACAAATGAACATGCTGACTTTCATTTCCAATTTTGATAATACACATGTAATTTGAAACTAACAACGATTTCATCTCGTAAGGCATGTATAGGTCTCTGTGTTTTATTTTACCCAACGCATTATCATTAGACAGCCACAATAGTAATATCACTCAAATTCGTAAATACCTCTGGTAAAAGGGCCCTAATCTCGTCTCACCCATTTCTCTCGTTTCTCTCGTTTTAGGTTAGGTAAATATTAGGTCAGATTAATAAACGCGCCGTTTTTAGGTTAGGTCAATGCTCGTGAGAGTCCCAATCAACTTAATTAGGGGTGAAAATGTAGTCAAGGACTGAAAATTCCATCAAGGGGTTGAAAATTGCCCCCGCAAAGAATCCCACACCCTCAAAGGTAACTAATCAGGATATAAATAGCATCAGGGGTTGAAAATTCCGTCTAGGGATAGAATAACTCCCCAAAAAAGAAACCATAGAGGTGCTAATTAGGGGTAAAAATTAACATCAAGGGTTGAAAATTCCATTTAGGGGTGGAAAAGCGACCCCGAAAAGAAGCCATAGGGGTGGGAAATGGCCACGTGGAAGTGACCTGCTCACCATTGACGTCGTCACCGACCAAACTGTCCTCATTCTACTGCTACATTATTAATCTGTGCATATTTCTAGTTTTCTAATATTAGTTTTAGTAAAACGTTTGCATGAATGTTTGAAATTACAATAATAATGGTTACATTCAACAGATTTCTCTTTTGTGTTTACCAAAGTCTTCTAAAATAAAATAAAAAATGAAACAATGACTGGGCCAAATGATAAGATTCTGAGCTCGTATGTAGGTTGGATTTATTTTTTGAACGCCATTAATCACTAATTGTGTAAAATTATTTGTACTACAGGTACACTAGTTACTCCCAATATAAATCGAATACCTAATACATTAGAAACCATAAAATTATTCTTCAGCATTGAATACTGCGACCAAAGCATAGAAAAACGAATATTCATATATTTTTTGTAATAGTATGCAAAATTTACTATTTAACTCGTAACAATATTAATGTGATTCTGAATTTTATTTTTAAAAGCCCTACACCTTTTTAAAGTAATTTATATGTTAAGTAAGCAATAGTACGAAAGGCAGCATATTACCACGGAACTAATGTGCATGTTAAACCTTGGGATTATTTAGATGACCAAACTGCCCAAATAAATTACTTCAGTGGATAAGCTCTTTCTGTAATAAAGTAGTTCCACGCCGAAAATTGTTACCAACTCGAAAAAGAATGAAAAGAATGCACTAAAAACTTTGGTGCAAACATGTTTGAAACACAATGAAAGCTAATGTAGAGTAGAGTAGTCATACTTAACTTAACTTAACCTTCACGCCATTCCCTTGCGGGGTAGGCAAAACAATCCTTGCGTCTTATTTATTTTTCATTCGCAATCTTTCTGCATGCTTTCCTATCTCCGCATAACTCCCTAGCTTCTGCAAGATTCATACATTGTCTCCATGACCTTTTATTTTTAAACCTTCTTACCTTTCTTTCCTTTATCATACATTCTACTACATTCAGTCAAGTTTTTCGCGGCCTACCAGACACGGTCTTACCTCTAACCTCACGCACATATATTCTCTTCGTCAATCTTGTGTTGTTCATTATCTCAAAGTTTCCCCGCCACACTCCCCGTCATTATGCATTCATGCTTTATCTTGTCCCTTTTCATTTCACCACATGCCCGTCTCAAGAATCTCATACCCACGGTATTTACTTTTCTTTCGCGCTTTTTTGACATACTTATGTCACACTTCCATACAGTACTGACGGGACAAACACGCCATTATAGTTTGCTCGTTTCGCAGCTAAGCTCATGCTTTCGTTTCTCATTATCGTCCGCATACTTCCAGCATTAGCCCTTCGTCCAATCTCGCCTTCCATCGTACCATCTGCAGTAAACATTTTACCCAGATATACCAGCTTGTCCATTTGCTCCATAATTTCATCTTGCAGGTTAAATACTCTACTATTCTTCCCACCTTCCCAATTGAACACCACAATCTTAGTTTTGTTCACGTTTACCTTTAGGTCCATGCTTTCACAGACTGTATCAAACTTCCTCAGAGCGGTTTTAGCTCATCCGTACTGTCGCTTAATAAAACTGTGTCATCTGCATACACCAGAAGTCGTCATCAACCATTACACCATTTGGATCGGTACATGCTTGTCTAACACATTTATCTATGTATACATTGATCAACCACGGTGACATCACACAGCCCTGTCGCACTCCTTGCTCACCGTTGTATACTGCCCTTAGTCCATTTATTAGACCTTTATTTACACCATACTCATTTAATATTTCCCACAGCTTCTCTCTATTCACTCTGTCGCATGCTTTCTCCAGATCTACAAATGCATAGTTTTGTTCACGTTTACCTTTAGGTCCATGCTCTCACAGACTGTATCAAACTTCTTCAGATCAGTTTGTAGCTCATCCGCACTGTCACTTAATAATACTGTGTCATCCGCATTCACCAGAAGTCGTACATTTACGTCACCAACCATTACACCATTTGTATCGGTATATGCCTGTCTAACACATTTATCAATGTATACATTGAACGATCACATCACACTGCCTTGTCGCACTCCTTGCTCAATATTAAAGTATTTACTCACACCTCCTCTTACCCTAACACATGTCCGGCTACCGTTGTATACTGCCCTTATTCTGTTTATTAGACCTTTATTTATGCCATATTCATTTAATATTTCTCACAGCTTCTGCTTACACACTCTGTCGTATGTTTTCTCCAGATCTACACAGTTATCGTCCTTAGTAAGTGGTAAAATCTTAAAAAAATTAATTGAGATGTGAAATATGAAAAATATGAAAACGCGTTTTTTCATATTTCATAAATTTGTTATAACATACAATCTAATCTACCATATTAGTCGTCCGAAAATAAATGTTAAACACCTGCAAAGCTGGAGAAATTATGATTATGGTCATTTGAAACATGATTCAACAAAACCATTCGACTCGATTATTTATTTTTTTCCGAATTAAATATTAAAATTCTGCCGTTTCTACAGTTTTAATTATTTTAAGCTGAAATTTGGTATTATTGCTAACGAAGACATGCAGTTTTTCTTAAAGTTTAAAAATTCTTCTTTAAAACTTTTTTACACTTGAACACTTTACGATCGCCTGCTGTAGAGAAACCATCTGATCGACGCATCCTCTCCCTGGCATGAAGCCATCCTGCACATCCCAAATCTTAGTGTGCGTAGTTTCTCGTACAATCAGTATTCTTCCAAATACCTTGCCAGGAACGCTGAGCAAACTTATTCCTCTGTAGTTCTTGCAATCACTCTTATTCCCCTTACCCTTATACAGTGGTACAATGATTGCGCTCTTCCAACCCGGAATTTTTCCATCGGTAAAGCATACATTGAATAGTTCACAAAATCTTCGTATAAGCTTTACATCTCCATACTTTAGCATTTCACCAGAGATTTCATCTACGCCTGCTCCTTTACCGTTTTTTCAACCTTCTTGCCGTTTTCCCTATCTCATTTATCTCATTATCCTTCTCAGTTTCGTTCACCATTCCTTCAACATTCTCCTTATTTAACCCTTCAGTCTTACTTTCTTAGCTACTGTACAGATTTCCGAAATATTCTTGCCAGCATGTCCTCACTTCACAATCGTCCCATACTATTTCGTTGCTCATATTTATCACTACTGCAGTGTTCTGTTTTGGGTCACGTTTTGTATTTTTGACCCATTTCCAGAAGAGTTTTTTATTTCCCTCAAAATCATTCTGCATTTGCGCATCTTTTCTCTTACATACTGCTTTTCTTGCCAATTCATTCCACATTTTCTCTGTCTATGTACCGTCGCTCTTTCACATATCAGCACGGTATAATTAGCAACACAGTTTTTCAAACTTATCCATGCACTTTCAACGTTAGTGTCTTTTATTTGTTCGTTTCACAATGTTTCATTCGCATCCAACTCTTTACTCACAGCATCTGCGTATTTCATTCTGGCACCATTATCCACTAGTTTGTCTACCCTAATTTTGGACGTTCGCACTTCTTTCTCCACACTCTCGATACAACGACATAATGGTCCGATCCACCCTCCGATCCGCGCATTACTTTTGTGTCTTTCACCAGGTTTCTAAGTCATTCATAATACACTATCATACTTATAGATTCACCTCTTTGCCATACTATCTATCCTATTGACTCTTTAGTCTCCGAACTCTTCAAGGGGGCGTTCAGTATATTCTCGCTGTACAACCACCCATCCGTTCATATATCCCATGATCATCACCCTTTCGTTTGACTTACATACGTTCAACACGTTCTCTATTTCATTGCAGAAGTTCTCACACTCCTGGTCTCTTTCCCCATTCACCCTCAATAAGCTGTAAAAAGCTACTTTGTACTATTGAAGTACTTTTCGTAATATCTGAAAAACTATTTACTTTATAACAAAACTATGGAAACATTTTTAAGGATAATTAAGTTTCATTGAAATTTTCGGTATAAAAGATGCGGAGCTTTTACAGTCCATTTCAGGAATCATGTAAACAAAACGTAATTGAGTTTTTCCAATTTCAAGGTTCAACGTCCACCTAAGAAGGCATTATTACCCTTGTATAATATGTATGCAATAATATTTTTATATGATGTCCCGATTTTGCGGTCATTAGATAAAATATCTAAAATGACTAAAACAACGAATTCTTAAAACAGATTTTCAGTGTGACCTGTTATACACATAAACAAATCTACCGTTTTCTAACACACTCTATTATTTTAGTTCATCTGCTGGATAATGTTTTAATAATTTACAAGGCCAACCGTTCTTTTATTCTGTTTAGTAGGTTCTTTACAGAACAGTTATGCTCTGCTTAACTATTTTTATTTTGTTTAACTAATTTTTATGTTTAATAACAAGATTATTTTTGGACACTTAATTTGCATTATAATCAATTAATTACGCTAGAGACTTAAAATTGTTAGTTTAATTATGTTTAAATAAATGTAAAAAAATAGAAAAGATAATCATCAGATTTCGTTCATACATTTTGTGTTAATAATTTCAGCTAAAGGAATTAAGTAAGAACTAGCTTTAAAAAACGGAAATACATTAGACAAAGTGGGGAAATTAAATCCTGGTAAATACAGGCGTAAATTTTATACACGTAACATTAGTTTAACGTACTTCAAGCTGTAAATGCCATCATCTGCAAGAACTTTCACTTACCCCGTTCGGGTTCGCTTTACTATCGCAATATAACAAATGTGTTTATGCAAATGACTTTCTGCGATCTTCTCGGTTTTCTGTTCGTATCATATTGTGCACCTCAAAAAAATCTGGAAAAAAAAATATCAGAAAAATTTGAAGTCGAATATCAATGGAGTTATATTAATTTTACGTGGCCGTCACCGATGGATTATCATTATGCTGTTTCGAATGCAAAATATATACCGGAAAATAACGTAATGGCCGGTATTAAATATTACAATAACAAAATGTACATGGCTTTACCTAGATTACGAAAAGGAGCTCCAGTTACGCTAGGATTTATACCGATTAATTCAAAATCGAACAGTAATCCTTTACTACGACCGTTTCCAAGTTGGGATATGAACGTACAAAAAAATTGTTCAACTCTGCAGAATGTTCAAACTATGGAGATTGATCGATATGGTGTTATGTGGGTGGTAGACGGTGTTCGCATAAACGGTTTAACTAAATGTCCACCTAAAATTGTGTTAATAGATTTAAAAAATGGAGGAAGACTGCTGCACAGTTATGTGATTCCTAATGATGTGAGTTTGCATCAAGGTGGTTTTTTAAACGATTTAGTGGTGGATGAAAGTGATGGTGGTTTTGCGTATATCACTGATAATAGTATGCAAGATCCGGGGTTAGTAGTGTATTCCCGTGTTTATAATAAATCGTGGAAACTGCGAGATTCTTCTATGTTTGGTGAAATGGATGCGTCCGATTTTATAGTGGATGGATTGAGACATGAAGATTTGGTACCGATTAGTAGTATTGCGCTAGGGCCAATGCCGGTTAGGAAAAGAGACGATAGACAAGTCTATTATTGTGCGTTAAGTGCTTATAGTTTGTATGCAATTAATGCAGCAATATTGAAAGATGAAGAGTTTTGTAAAAGTGGAGAGTGGAGAAGAGAAGTGGAATATGTCGGAAAAAAGCGAAGCCAGAGTGATGGGTTGGTTATGGATAATAAAGGCAATCTCTACTATGGACTTTTAACCCGTTATGGTATTGCTAAGTGGAATATAAAAAAACCGCTACAATCTGCGCGAAATCTTGATGTTAACAAGAAAAAGTTTGTGTGGCCGGACAGTTTTGCATTTGACTTAGATGGTAATTTATTTGTACTCGCAAATGGAATTAATAAATTTTTTTCTAGTACATACGAATTAAGACTGTCCTCTGACATGAAATTTAAAATTCTAAAAATGTATACTGGAACCAATAGTTATTTATATAGTTAAATTTGTAAATAAATTAGTAAATATCATAACATTACAGTGTTTTTTTTAGTGGAAAAGTTGGCTTTTCCTCTGTCAAAATTACGTGCATTAGGTAAGTGACAAATGTTATAATGAATTATTTTCTTCAAGGATGTTGTTTTGTAAGTAAACATGAGAAAAATACAACTCCATCGTTTATGGAAGAAATAACTAATACAGAAATTATTGATACAAGGTATTTAAACATTTCTATCACAATATTTTCTTTAACACCTAATTGCAGCCCTTCTTCTGGAAAACCTAATTATAGCATTGAAACCTATTACTTAAAACCAATCCCTAATGATGCATGCACTGATTCAGATGGTTATAAACATTCCTAGCTTCTTAAAACATGATAATATTGATTAATATTATTTTACAGTAGCAACAAAATTGAGCTGGACAAGTAGTGGGTGGGGTGCAAATACTCAACTTAGCAATGATTCGACCGAATCAAAAGAAGAACGTATGTCATTTCGGTTACGCAATACTTCAAATCGCTATGAAAACTCATGTAAGTATCCCCAGAATTAGATTAGGAAGATACCCGATAAGAAATAATGGGAAGTGTCAATCTCATAATAGGCTGTTTTTAAGACTTAATTATGATTTTGTCAAATAATGACTATTAAATTTTAAGAAAATTCGCATTACTACTTTGCGTAACACCAGGCAACTTCATTTTTGAAATAGTATTTTTACTGAATTAACCCAGATTATTTGTAATAGTAATAATTAAGGTTAATAATGAGATGTTCTTATTGTTAAAACCCCAAATCATAGCTTTTTCTGCATTCTTCAGTTACCAAGATGCGTTTTAAAAAATCTATGCCCTACTTATGTTTCGATTAATTTGTTTATTCGGTTGTCCGTTCTTATTTTTGTTTTGTTCTTGCAGACTTTCATTTAATAACATTTCAAACGCGGTTATAATGTTTTTTATTTTTTATTCAATATAAAATTACATTTTTGGTTTGAACAATGTGTACGCTAATGTTACTTCCGCTTTAACGGTAATATTCTCATTAGTATAAATATGATAACTGTATACATTTTACAATATTTTAATTTGAAATAGTTTTGTTTATTACCTCATAATTAATAAGTGTATAATTTATAAGAGCATTCAAAATTTCAAATTAACTACTTCAACCTACTCGTTTTAAGTCCTACTTTACCGATATTAAGAGTTAAAAAAGAAAACATTTATGTAGGATATTGTGATAATTGATAAATTACACAATTTTTGCAAAATTAACTATTATGTTTTTAATTGAGTAAAAACACAACACCATGTATTTAATAATGAAAAGTCCCCCACTTGAATGCATGAAATTTCTTTTTTTAATTGAGCCATGTCCACTATTTCCCCCTGGGAGTAATTGTCGACATCACAGGTATCTCTCATAAAATGCATGTAGGATGAATGCGGTTAATAGGAAATGTCCACAATTAAAATGCAATTAGAATTTGTTCAAAAGAATTTTAATGAAAAAAGTTATAATTCCTAAAAAAATTAAAAGACTACTTCGACACAAAATTCAAACAAAATATTGCATTCAAACACAGTTAGGACTTAAAATTAATCCCTGTCATTCATAGGTTCATATCAGATATGTCCCGCGATAACTGTCCTCAACAACTTGTAGTAAAATGAAGGTGTCATTACATTCCTTATAATTTCCCATGCATTTAATCGAGTACTGTATTTACTTGAACTTGATTCCACAGTTTTGTGCAACGAATCAGGGCCGGATTATTTATTGTCTTTAGCTTCCTTAAGCTAACCAAATTTTGGCGCCTAAAATACGGTTTTTTCAAATAAAGGTTTACTAAAACAATTCATGGATCATAAAAAAATGTTTATTCACAGATTCTAACAATGTTATTTACAAGAAATAACGGGTGGTCTAACAAGATTGCAGCATTTGATTCCTGAACTCGGATTTTTTTTTTCAAATTGGAAAGACTTGTTTTACATTCCTTGTGGTTAGATGGCATAATATTGGTGAAAAAAGATTACTGACGTCAATTTTAAACCAAAAGACCGCCATTTTGAATGGGACATATATATCCCATTCAGACATTTATAGTGGGACCTAATTAACCTAGTAGACATGAAGAAAATATTTTATTACGAAAATAAAACATCAAAACATCAAAAAAAAAACTATAATTACTACTTCTAAAAAACTAAGAAAGGTAAGAACTCATAACTTATTTCAAATGATATGGTGTGAAGCAAGTTTTACATAATGGTATGTTACAACTCTGACATATAGTTGTCCGTTTTTCTTTTTTGAACTGAAGGGAACATCGTTGGCATCTTCTGCGTGTTTTTGCTTCTACAGGTAAATGACCGCCAACGTTAAACATCTTCCATTTTTTTCATTGTAGGACGACCCAAAGATACAGCTGACCTTCTTTTAACCGCGGCGTTTTCTCTACCCAGTGATATTAACCCTTCAGCTGTAGTAATAAGAAACGGCAAAAAACATGATTTTTCTTTCCTCTGTAAATCGTTGAACAAGATATGAGAATTTAGAACAGATGTCATCAAAAGCCTGAAGAAAACTTTCTCCCACCATTTAGCCGACTTTCGATCGAAATAATATAGACCGATAATCTGGTCGGCTAAATATACTCCACCCATGTATAGGTTATAGAACTCCAGCATTTCAGGACAAGGTATATCGTTTCTAGAACCATCCTTTCCTGTCCGTTTTACAGTTGTTACTTTATCACTAAAACAATTACTTATGCCAAGTAAGTCCTTAGTGTCCTGCCATCTGGTGATTACAGTCCCATTATTATTTACCCTAAATTCAGAATCACCCCGCTTCAGTTTACTTATAAATTTAGGGACATTCTTTCTATGTTTCATCAATGTAGCTACTGCTGGATATGGCATTGTATCCAGTAAATAGACAGAAGCAAAAAATCTATCAAAACATAGTGCTACTTGCGGATGCCTAATAGTACTAATTAATTTTCCCACCCCTCTTTCTCCTAAAGTTGCTTCGGAGTTTTCAGTATCCTTGCCTTCATACACACTCATATCATAAACATAACCGGTACAAGAGTCACTGCGAACCGATATCTTGATACCTCTTTTGATGGGTTTCATGGGAAGATACTGCTTGAGCGCAGATCTTCTCATGAATTTTGCCATGGATTCATCTATACTTTGGAAGGTTGCTTCAGTCCGAAATTTTGGAAAAGTAGTTTTGAGGCAATTGACAACATCTTCAATATAATATGATTTACCAGCATTTGTAGGTTTTACAGGGTCATTGAAATACATCTTGGACAACAAAAGCTTACATCGATCTCTGGAAATAGCTTTTTTGATTGCTACATTTCCAAGCGATTCATTTTGAGGCCAATAGTCGTTGAATGTAGGAACTCGGTTATAAGACATTATAAGTGTGACTCCTAATACTACCATAATTTCAAGATAATCGGTTAAAATTCGTTTTTTCTTAGTCTTTTTCAAACTGTTCTAAACGTAAATTTGTACAACGCGCAATATTCATTAAAAGACTTTTTGGAAAAACTTTCAGAAATATTTGGACTTCGGTCAAATTTCGAGGAAGATTGCAATTTACTTGTTGTTTTTGAGGAAGCTGAAGGCGAGATATAAAACTTCCATCATTAACAAACCATATATTTTCTGCTTGTTCTTGTTCCTCATTAGCCCCTAACTCTACTTCATACACCCTGTGCGCGACCTCTTGTTCTTCTTCTCCTTGCAACTGATCTTCATCTGACCCTTCGGTTCCGTCAGAGATAATTTCCATTTCATTTTCTTCGACCTCGCTATCTGAAGGAGCATAATCGGAATCTGATGAACTACTTGGCATGAAATGGATCGATTTCCGAATCATCATCACTTTCAAATAATTTTTCTATTTCCTCCTCTAGTTCTTTTACAGAAAGCGGTCTTCGACTCATCTGGAACAAAAATGCCTATTGGGACAAATGTAACCCGAAGTAAAAGGCTAATGGGACATATGTGAACCGATAAAATATTGACGATGATTTCGGCCAAATACTTATACCTAATTTATTTAGAAATATGTTATTATCTTTTTTGTCACGTATTTCTTTCAAATAAATACACACTTGCAAAAAAATATGCAGATAAATAATAAAAACTTCAAATAATCACAGTAACCACGTTAAATAGATGGTAGACGCTGAGTAACTGACTGATAAAACACCGATATCAAGTTTATGCTACGTAGCCACTTATTTTTTTTGTAGCCGGTACCTCAGAAAGCCTAAATTAAAAATATTCCATACAAAATGGGTTAAATATTAACCAGTAGACAGTTTAAAAATTTGTGTGGGATATATATGTCCCGATAGTCTTCAAAGGGTTAATAAAATACATATTTTTTGAAGAATTGTAAAAAATTTTACTTATGTTACACAGATTCCGATTAAGTATGGAACAAAATGTCCGTCACGACGTTGCTGGTACATTCTTGCTGTTTTAATGAAATTTTCGAGAACAACTTCGCACTTTTGGTGATCAATTTCTCCGAATTCCATAACACGACGTCGGTGGCCAATTCTGGTTGCCCTTGCGTGAGACAATACGGTCGGGAAGTATTTCTTGCAACAACTGGATTGTTTCTTGTGCAGTGTGACAGGTTGCTCCATCCTGCTGGAACCACATGTCCAGATCCATAACGACCAATTCAGGCCACAAAAACTCTCTTATCATGTTTCGATAACGGTCGCCCTTCAAAGTAACTGCATTACCAGCTTCGTTCTCAAAGAAATATGGCCCAATCACTGCTCCAGCCCAAAATTCACACCAAATAGTGACTTTTTGTAGGTGCATTTTTTTTAATGAAGGATTCTCAGCAGCCCAGATCTGACAGTTCTGTGTGTTCACATACACGTCTACTATCGGTTTCAAAAAGCAAGGTCCGTTTGAAAGCTTATAACTTTTTTATTGTAAGCCCAATTGATGTGGAACTGGGCAGAGATCTTCCCTGTAGACATATAATAACACTCAGAAAATATAAATTTTTTAGACGCTTAACTTTGAAAATTAAAAATTAAATTATCATGTAGTTTTGCGGCCCGTGTTTTACATACGATCGGTTTCAGTGCTCGTAACTTCCTTATTTTTGTCTTAAAATGTGCAAAACTTTAACCAGTGACATATCAAAGTAATATAAGGGTAACTGCAATTTCACATTTTGAAAAAATATTTACATTTAAAAAATTTAAAAAAAATGACGTGTTCTCGATACGTGCAAACTTCGCTATAAATGCAAATATTTTCGTTTTAAGTGGACCGACAGTAGGTTTTAATTGTTCTTTAACGTTCCGTTATTATGTAGATTAATCCCAATTAATAAATAATTAAATTCTCAGACGAGAACAACACGAACAAGCTTCCGATCGACGACTCAATACGAATGCTGCCGCATGCACAATGCACGAAATCGAGCTTCACACTGCTAAAATAAACGTTCATTAAAGAATAATATTAATCAAAACATCTGGTATGAGCACAAGGTTTTTTTTTTATTTATATTATATAATTTAAGGTACATATTAAACGAGGACAGCAGAAACAATAAATAGTAAACTGCAAAAATCCACAAGTAATTGTGTGGAATGTGAAATTGGAAAATATCGTAACAATAATGACTATTTAATGCACTTTCTGTTATATTTTTAATTTGTTTTAAATGTAAACTATACTATGTATTATTTATATAGAAAAATTACATGCAAAAACTGACAAAGACCTTTACATTTCAGTTGAGGAGCTTGAAATGTTTAAACTACTATCGGAATCTTCTCCTACATTTATTATTAATTGTTCTACGTGCACATCAATTATATAATCTTTTTGTTGATAATTTTCCTCAAGTTTTTTTACAGGTTCCACGCAGTTGATCCACAAATCGCTCGGTAAATTATTGATTACTTCAGTACATAACGTTAACACGTCTTTTATTGCAAATGTGTTATTTTGCTTTGCCACTTTATTTTTAACGTAAGTCTAAATAAGTTCAATTGCGTTAAACTCACAGTGGGTAACTGGTAACCACAACAATTCAACATCATCGCCACGCATTTCTTTTGCTATTGTTTCAAGCAAATACACTTTTTTGTGATGATAGGATATCGCCCTGATTAATAATTCCGCTCTTGTCAAATGGTTGAAATTAGTTGTTCTTTCTGGTAAGGGTATCTTTTGTTTCTCCATCCAGGAAGTGATGTCTGCCTTTCGCCAGGCAGTAGTACGATTTCTAAAATTTTGATCCAGCATAGTATGGTAAGGTCGATCACAACTACAGAATGTTTCGGCATTTTTCTAAAACAGCCCTAAACCACTCCTCCACAATCATTACTGCCCTTTTGTCCAATGAAACACTTATCAACAAATCCTCGACAACTTCCAATATGAAGAATAATTACGCGTTTTCCAAACCGCTTGGTGTTTTTATACCTCCTCGAAATCCGTTTATTTCCTATAAATATTTAAAACAAGAATATAAGTTACATGCGTACTAAAAGAAATATCGTATTTTTAGTAGGCTTTTATGTGATGAAGGCGTATATATGATAAAACATACATTTGTTAAGTAACCTGCAAGACTCCGTAATAACGATTGAAGTATCATGCCTTTCCTCCGTTGGCACATCCACCTGCCATCCTTTGGTCTTGGTATGATTTGCTCCACACTATGTTTCATCCGTGTAAAAAAATCTCCCAACCGTTATCTCGAAAATGCCTTATTCGTCTCAAAAATTCGGCTCTTTGTGCCGCAACTGAAAGGCATTCCATTAGATAGGTTTTCTTATTAATTTTTTTGTAAGTAAACTTTAGACTTGTTAACCACCTGCGTAGGGTACTTGTGCTTATACGTGGGAAATCTTCAACTTCCTTATTTAATCTGGTGTCCACTTCTTTTACAGTAGGAAACTTTCCTTCAACGTAAAAGTCCAACACCATCGATCTAATAACATCTGGAAGATACTCTTCTACAGTAATAGTAGGGCGTCCAGTACTGGTCCTTGGATTAGACATACCATTTTCGTTTTTTTTCTTCAGCCAATACTCGATAAGCGGAGGGCTAGGAGATGTTAAGAAACTTTACCGTGTGTTCAATAATTTTATTCACATCTTCAGATAATCCACGCGATTTCTCTTCTTGAAAATATTTTTTGGCATTTAATATTAGCTCCTTTTCCGCCAATGTAAAAGCTTTTGGCATTTAGAAAATAAGTTCATCAACACAACCGAAATTCTACAACAGTACTGTGGTAACTAATAAGTAATTCGTAACAATTTTACGTTATTTCCGAAAATATATTACTCCTAAGAACATTATAATTAGCTGTAATATAACAGACATTGCATTCAGAGCTTGCTTGTTAAAAAGATGAATATTTTAAACTAAAATTGCAATTTTGTTAAAAACAATCAATTTTAGAGAGTACATTATACAGACATAATTCGAAGGGATAAAATAGTTTTACAAGATGGTAAAATAATATACTGGGTGTTCCATTTAAAAAAATGAAGTTTCTGTTAATTGAAATCTCCTGAATTAATGCTTATCCAAAAAACACCCCGAACCCCAAACGAAACTTCTACTGTGTTCAGACATTTCAGCCATCCTTTACCTTCGTACCTACCAAATACGTTTAGTTGCTTATCACTGATAAGGTTTATTTGGCAGCATTTATAGTGCACCAATTTTCGTCAAATCTTTATATTTTTCGCACCAGCTTGGCAACGTCGCAATTTATGGGAAAAGATAGGGCTAGGTGCAGAATTTTACGCTGAATTTGATGGTAAACAAATATACAGGATGTTCTATTAAAAAAAGTAAACTTCATGTTGACTCGCTTAGGCTGAACACCCTGTATATCTCAAAATATTTTAGAAATGTGTATCTGCGCAAACATAACTTTTATTTAAAACATTTGTTTGTATTTTTGATTCTAAGTAGGTTATTGCACTTCCACACACTAATGGGACATATATATATATATATATATATATATATATATATATATATATATATATAACTAAACTTATTTGGCAGGTACGAAGGTAAAGAATGGCTGAAATGTCTGAACATAGTAGAAGTTTCGTTTGGGGTTCGGGGTGTTTTTTGAATAAGCATTAATTCAGGAGATTTCAATTAGCAAAAACTTCATTTTTTTAAATGGAACACCCAGTATATTATTTTACCATCTTGTAAAACTATTCTATCCCTTCGAATTATGTCTGTATAATGTACTCTCTAAAATTTATTGTTTTTAAGAAAATTGCATTTTTAGTTTATGATTTAAAAATATTCATGTTTTTAACAAGCAAACTCTGAATGTGACGTTTAGAATACTTCTACTTTCGACACTCTGCTGCACATGTTCCAACTACATTTAGGGAATGAGCTGCACATGGCACATCTCTTTCTTTTATCCTAGTTTGTAATCCTGTATATTGCCCAGACACATTTGTAGCGTTATTGTATGACTGTCCACGACAATTTTTTACTTCTAAAGACATTTCTTTTAAAATGGTCGAATGTGACTTTATAAAGTGGGTCCAACTCCGCTATTAATTCCAGTGCACCCAAATATTTATCGTTATTTATGGTTCCAAATAATTCGCTAGTTCCCCTAAATGACAAATATTTTATGACTGCAACTACACGTTTTAAAGCTTTAACTCAATATTCTTTTTCTATCAGGTATTATTTAAGAAGCTGCGTGTCAATTTTTCCCAATACTGAGGATCACTAGGTAAATATGCGCAGATATGTTCAGGGGATGTCTCGTCAGCAGTAATTCTACTGGTGGTTTTCTGGTCACTAAACCCGGTTACAAAAGACAGTTTATTATCGTTATTAAATAGTTTGCAATACAAACCGAAAACATCTCCGGTTTTTTACGAATATAAAAGCCATTGGCGGCGTACTAGCTCACCGTTATGGAGTCTTCTAAAGAATAGTTGTCGGGAAGCATAATGATTTTGACCTCGAAAGCTTCTTTTAGATTTATCAAAATCAAATGTCGTTATACCTTGTTTCAAAGGATTTTTGATTAACTGATTAATAAGGTTTTCGTTTATATTCCAACAAGCGGGATCTTCGGCCATTGATTTCACTGTAACCATCTAAGTTACTTGATATTGGATCATCTTCACTATTACTACTAGTAGTAGCCTCGATTGAACTTCTACACTCGCGCCCGTCTAGTCCATTTTCAGAACGTCTGCTGGTTCTAAAAAAAATTCAAATAGACAACAATAAGCAGGAATGAGCTAATTTAATTAATTATTTAATTAAATTACTATCAATAATATTGATCAGCTTTTTTATTGAGCGATTAGATAAAACAAATGATAACCGTTTATTTCATTATTTTCATTACTGCAAGTAGGTAACTATTTATAATATACCTATATTACTTATTACCTGTAACAGTAGATATTGTCGAAAGTTGTTCCTTTGTCGAAATACTCAAAATGCTTTTGTTTTTGAAAAAAGGAATCGAGCTTAGGCACTTTTTTTAAACAATCTTCCATTTTAAGCTTCTTCTCTTTTTCTGCTTTTTTTCTATCCGACCCACTAAGCTTTTTACTTTTATCGCCCATTGTTTATTTTAAAATATAATAAATAGGATTATTAGATAATAGGAAATAATATCACAATAATATTATATTTATTAAGGTAGCACACAGCCCTTACATACAAGAATTGCCTTGACTTGTGTAGTGTAGTATGAAAAATAAAATCAATTAGGCAGCAAAACAAAGCACCGGTTAGATTCAATGAGTTAGTTAAGGGCAATCGTGAGTGGCCGAGCAGCGGCTGTGCTGAACAACTACATTATTATTTCGCACACGGTATAATGTAACCGTTTTGTAAAGCGTAGGTATTTTGAATTTTCTAAAAAATAAATAAATTGTTACATATTATTCGCTGTAGACCACGCGGTGGCTTTCTTGTGTAAGGCGCCTAAGGCTATAGCCTAATGGTTAATCCGGCCCTGCTGTGTGTTTATTTTGTTTGGAATTGTACATAAATTCTACAAGTACAAAACTTCTGTATTTTCCCATTGTTGACTTAGGTATATTGTAACATTCAGCAACGTCTCGCAGAGCATTTCCGCGTTTTACTTCTTGTAGAGCCATACATGGAGTACTCAGGTCATAAATTACCCTCTTGCTTTTTGACTTAATTAATATTTCGCAGCATCTGCAATGAAGAAGGGTTTTCAAGCATGTCCACTAATAAACACAGAAAATAAATTTATAGGTCAACTATTATCCACAGTGTGTGAAATTTAGAGGGTAATTGTAGACTTGCTCCTATGTGGAACTGACTCGAAGTTCAGACTTTACTGAATGAGTAATCGTAACCTAAAACTATAAAATACAATTTGTGAAAAAAGATTTTGTTTGGAGCATGAGAAAATATTATATTACTAATATTTTATGTGCATAACCACCAACTTGACTTCTCAATTCAGATGTTAAACAATTTTCTAAGGAAAATATTCACTAGGTTTGATCAACTAACCTAGTTTATTAATCACAGCACAACATTCTAAAGACTAAAGTACGGTTTACACTGAATAAAATATTTCAAGCGCCAAATTTGAAATCCACTATTACCCAGGCTCCTCTATTTACACAGAATAATCAATGAAAATTGAACACAAAAAAAGGTGCTTCTTATCATTTGACAATTGATAACGTCACTGACAACTCCAACATTCGATATCTTGATCTTATTGGTTATTATCGATATGCAACAGTCTCGCCACTATTTTGAACATTGAAATTTGAATATTGAATTTCAAAGGGTAAGTCGTATTCTTGCAACCTTGTTGGGGACCTTCTAACTCGTCCGGCTCTTGGGGACACGTTATGGTTGAACCTCATCTAGTAGGGCGAATTCTGATTCCTCTGAATTCAATGCTACTTGCCATTGGCGGATTCGTTAGGTTTAGTGACGGAATAAATGTCACTGTCTTTTTTGGTTTATCGTGGTTAAAGGCGCGCAGTAACTGATTTATGTATCTTTTTAGACTGTAACCATCCCCATCTAGCTTGGCGATATAATGGAGTTTTCACAGTCTTTCGATAATGGTCCCAAGCCTCCAGGTTTGCCTATTACCATTAGAAGGATACCATCTTGTTTGCACACGACCTCCCACGCTTAACTCCCGTACCTTAGGGGGTTGTATTAGAAGTGGATGGTTCTGCTCACGGTGGGGGCCCCAGAAGGTCTAATTTAATTCGTAGTCTTCGATTTAGGTACAGTTCTAATGGAGATTTACCACAGGAGAGTGGTATCGGCCCGTATCGAATTAGAATTTCTAGAATGTTCCTTTGCAGTGGTAACTTGGACGAAGTCATGGCCTATAGTTTCTGTTTAAGAGTCTGTACATTCTTTTGGGAGAGCGCATTGTTAGAGGGATATCTCGAAGATATAAACTTCCTGTGTATACCCTGGTTTGTACAAAATTTTGTGAAAGTTTTACTTTTGAAGATGGTTGCATTGTCAGAGACCAAGATTCTAGGTAATCCATGAATTGAGAACATGTCTTGAAGGTATTGAATAGTTCAATCTGTTGTCGGTGCATTCTTGGAGAAACGGAGTTCTACCCATCGGCATTTTGCGTCGACCACAATGACGTTCTTGGAATGGTCCAGCATAATTCATGTGAACCATTTCAAAATTTCTCTAATGGTTCATCCCAGTTGCGTATCACTACTTACTCGGCCGCTCCCTTGAGAAGCTTTAACCAGGTTCTGAATAACTTTATCTGTTTTTCCAATAAACGTATTGTCTGACTGGTTGTTTCATTTTTACTATACCTACGTGAGTGCGGTGAAGTGCATTGAGCACTATTTGGTGCATGGTGGTCGGTACAACTAATCGCTGTCCTTTAATGATAATGCCATTTTGAAGATAGAAGAGGCTTATTCTTCAAAATATTGTTTAATCTGAGAAATATTTTCTTAAATGGGAGATCTTAACAAAAAATCAATACAGAAATTTTCTTCGGCATTTTGATGTCGAATTTGGTAGTAGAAGTGAACTAGCCAATATTGCGTATCGTAAGAGTCTTGCGGACGCCATAGCTGGAAGTTTTGAATTTTCATGTAAAATGTGAGTTAGTGGACAGTTATCAGTAAATAGGGTAAATTTCCCACCATAAATGTAATAATAATTTCGTTTAAGGCGAACACAATCGCCAATGCCTCTGTTGAGTTGGCTGTACTTCATCTCGGTTGTTAATGACCTTGACGGAAAAGCGATAGGTTTATCTACGCCATTTTGAGTGGTACGTTACATTCTAACAGCACTTAACAATTCTGTATATTATTGTTCCTTGGATCTGGTAAAAGCTTACCTTCACGTTCCAGTCGATACAAAAGTGCCAAACGATTATTAACCATAACGGCCATTTAATCGACTCTTATCTGGCATTCAAACACTGAAAGATCAAACATCAATATATACACTAATAATTAATTAATTATAATAAATTAATAAAAACCTTTTTTCTATTTTTACCACACAAAACATACACCAAAATTGAAACCTCAAGCTGCTGCAACAACAGCAACAAAACTTTCTATCAGTGATTAAAAACTTTGCAAATTTAAATCAAAACCCTCAGACCATTCAACAAAAAGTAAGTATATTTGATAATTTTGATAAGAATAAAGAAACTTTCCAACAATTCAACAGTTTTCTTATCATGACAGGATCACAATCAGACGAAAATGCATCAAACCCAATTCTTCGAAATAACCCTGAATATTTTGAATTACGTAAGTTATCAGTAGCCCCAAATGAACTTAACACACTAACTCTGGAAGCCCTGAACGATCAGAAAAAAAGAAAAAAATGTTTTACTTGAAAGACACAAATTTTTATAACAAAAACAAGAACCTGAACAGTGTATTCAAGATTATGTAACCCAGTTACGTAAATTTATTTCATACTGCGACTTCACTTGCGCATGTAAAATGTCGATAGCAGATCTCTTTTTTCATTCACAATGTATAAGGGGTTTGTCCAATCAACAAATACGTCATCAGCTTGTTATTAGATAACTCAAAAACATTTCAAGACGCAGTTTCAAAAGCCCAAATGTTACAAGTTTCATCATTAGCTAATCAACAGTTTGATCATCAGTCGAAAACGCGTCAGCCAGTACAAGTAGTTTTGACACAATAGAGAGTCAAAGTATTCAAAGCATAAAGAAGTCCTTCACCACATTACAGACCTCGTCTAAACCTAAAACATCCAGGAATCGAAGGTCTCTGTTCAAAATGTGCAAAAAATATTCATAATTCAAAGCAATGTAAAGTTGAGTTAACTAATTTGCAATGTGGGTTATGTTCAAAATTAGGTCACGTTGAAAAAGTTTGCCTGAAAAGATTAATGGATGAAAAAAGAGGAGTAAAGACAGTCGGCATAGAAGTTTCATTCTTTCAAGATCTACTCACAATATATGAAATCAACAGCCCTGATCAAGATACAGCTGCAAGAATATTACAATTTCCTTCAAATTAAGACAAAATGTCAAACCCGTAGTTTTGAAAGCCAGAGAAGTCCCACATGAACTCAATCTAAAGGTAGAGCAAGGCATTATCTCAAAAGTGTTATTCAAAAACCAGATGGCCCCGAACGTTTGTGTATAGACTATAAAGTGGGAGTAAACCCCCAACTGTAAGATGCACACTACCCCATACCAACAATTGAAGACATTCTAACAGCTGAACTGATGATCAAACTGTTGATTAGCTAATGTTGAGACTTGAAACATTTGGGATTTTGAAACTGCGCTGTTTTTGAGTTATCTAATAACAGCTGATGACTTATTTGATGATTGGACAAACCTCATACTTTGTGAATGAAAAAAGTGATCTGTTATCGACATTTTACATACGCAAGTGAAGTCACGGGATGAAATAAATTTACATAACTGAGTTACATAATCTTGAGCACACTGGTCGGTCTTTCAACTAAAACGTTTTTTTTTCTTTTTTCTGATCGTTCAAGGCTTGAACTACTTTCTCCCGAGTTACTGTGTTAAGCTCTTTTGGAGCTACTGATAATTAAGTAATTCAAAATATTCAGGATCTTTGTCCGAACGTTGAAATGTCTATAGTAAGTCTGTAGTGTGTATATTCTGTAGCAAGTTTCGATGCGATGGATTTTAAGTTAGTTTTTTAGGGTGGCGTACAATGGCACACGATAGTCTAGTAGTGGTCTTATGTATGTCTTGTATGTGTGTTGTAAGGTTTTTGGGTGGCTGCCTATGTCGTGTACTCGGAGGACTTTCAACATGTTCACACGGTTGCGCACCTTGTCTCGAGTCTCCTTTAAGCCTGGTTCCCAGTTAAGTGTTTTGGAAAAGGTAACTCCTAGGTATACTATTGTGTCTTGGAATTGAAGTTGTACGTCTTTTATGTGTTCTGTAGATTGTCAAGGGAGTCTTGTTAGGTTGGGATGTCGAAATAGTGTTGTTTGTTTTGTTGGGAATAATGCTAATTCTCCACTGGTTATCCCAGTTAGAAAATTGTTGAAATTGTGTCTATTTGCGCTCTCACTTTTCCGGCGAGTCACCCGGTCAAGGTTGTGTCGGCAATTTAGATTACTGTGACCTCGTGCTTTGTAGGTAATGGAATGCCAGGCTGAACCTGTTGTAAGTGTGGTTGTGCCGATCCTGACCTTTACAGACCTGTATTACGAAAAAAGGAGTTGGATGAAGTGCATTGGGACCTTTAGAGCTAGTGTTTTAGTCCGACCTGCCAGACTTTGTCGAGGGACTGCTTGATATCGAGAAATACTGATAGGTGGCTGTTGTGATGGTTGAGGGATTTGGAAACGTTGGTGTATAGTTTAGCTAGTGAATCATGACGAGTGGTTTGATCTCAAGCCGAATTGGCTGTCTGGGATGAAGTTGATGGATTGTAGATAGTCTCTTAGCCTTCTGTACATGACTGTTTCTAAACATTTGCCCATACATCTTAGTAATGATAGTGGTCTATATGAGAAGAGTTGTGTGGGGTCCAAACGTGGTTTTTTAACCTTCATAACTGTGGAAGCCGATTTCCATTCCATTGGGAAACATGATAGTGGCAACCATTAGTTTAATATTTGGGTTAATTTCGTGTTGGTCTTTGGTGGTAAGTTGCGTAATATAAGTCGGCTGAGACCGTCTTATTCGGGACCTGAATTCTTGCCTTTGCGGGGTATGTCTAGTACTGTATCTGCGGATATCGGATTAAACAAGTGATCCTCTTGTGTTAGTTCGTTGCGCTGCTGCCTGCGACCCTCAAGGTTTTGTTCCAGTTGGGATATGGAGTCGCTATCGAACGACGGATCGTCTGGAGTAGAAAAAATGTCTTGTAGGTGTAAGCTGAATAGGTCAGCCTTCTCCTGATCGGTAGCAAGAAGTTTAATTTGAGGGTCTATTAAGTGGGAACGTGGTATTTCCGAATTTATCGCGTCAGTGATGAGGTGGGTAAGTTCCCGTATTGCTTTGTCCATGTTGTGTGGTAAGTATAGGTTTTGGTTGGATAGGTTGTTCCCAATGTGTTCGCTGATAAATTCCAGTTTGCGTTTTTAAAGTCTCGTCGTTCAATCGTCATTGGGGTAGGTGGAGGAGCTGGCCCTAATGTGGTATTGATAAGGAGTGGGAGGTCATCTAATGTGATTGTTGTTCCTAGGTGGAATTTGTAGTTGAGATATTGGATTAGTGGTTCGGAGCATATAACGTAGTCTATTCTAGAGGTTCCCTGCTAACCAAAAATGTCGAAATATTGTTTTCCGCTCGTCAGTCGGGCAAGGAAATAAAATCGGTTACTAATTTGTTTATACTTGGGTTGGTCGTTGTGTCACCGAATTGGGTGTGTCTGGAGTTAAGGTCCCCTAAGAGTACAGCGTTGGGGAGGTTGGAGATTTATTCTAACAGTTCAACGGAAAGGGTGTCGATTTGGGGTGGGTTGTAATAGCAGAAAACTATGATTAGGGTAGCTGGCAAGTGCACCGTGGTTGCAACACATCCAAGGCGTTGCAGGTGCTGTGGTTTGCTTTAAGGATATCTAGCGTGAATTGAGAGCTGTACCTCGGGTTCCTCTTATTTACTTAGGAATGTGTGGTATTGGGAGATGATTAGTGTACTTTGGAAAGGTAGTTTCGTTTCCGTTATGATAGGTATTTGGATGCTGTCACTTGTTAGTGAGTTTTTTAACTATTCGTATTGTCAAATCCATTGCGTTACTGGATTAGGTATGGGATGGTGTAAGAGGAGATTGCGGGTCTGTTTAGGACAGATAATAAGAGTGGAGAACACGACCCGTGTACCTACCCAGACGGAATACACGCGTCGGTTCAGATAGTCCGCTGCTGCTCTGTCAACCAGTTTCAAAGCCCGCTCGTGCTTCTCAGGAAAGAGTGACACGAGACCAAAGGAGAGCACTGTAAGGAATTGGTCTGTGCGAGGGAAGTGTTCAATGGTAGGATCGTCGGGTTCGGAAGAGGAATCGGTAGTGGAGTGGGTTTCGAGTGCGGTGATATCAGCTTAATGTTTCAAATTTGACAGAGAAAAACTCGCTATCAAATAATTATCAAGTAACCATTTAACTTTGATACACTCTGAATATTCCTTGAGTATGAAAATTCTTTATCATCTAATACATTGCTACTTTGCTCAGAGACACAACAGTAGGCATCTGTAATTCGTGGAACTTCCTTAACTGATTACATTACATATAGGGTTATTCAGAAGTGTAGAAACATTTATTTCACGAACTGTAGTATTTATAAAAATGTGTTTCATAATTGTATATTATATAACAAATGCGAAAAGTAGCCCATTACTCATGAGTGCGTTATTACAATCACGAGCGAGCGAGTGTCGTAATTTAAACATAGCTAAAAAATTAGTGTTTTGTGAGAGACTGATGGAAATGACATATAATACCCAATTTGCTAGCCACATCTTTTATGGCTAAGTAACAATTCGTCAAAATGGGAATGTGGACATACTGGTACTGAAACATACCGTATCCAGCAAAAGTTTGGACACGGATAATAGGTAGTCCGATTTTAAGTCCTTTCTTCCTTGAAGGGGCACTTAATAAAGATCGCTATTCCAATTTTCTCAGAAACGAAGTTAGCCCACCAATGAACAATTTATTTCCCGATGAAGCTGAAGCATTAAATAGAAATATTTGGTTCCAACAGGATTATGATACTCAAGTTAGACGTTTTTTAGACGAGATGTTTGAAAATCGGTGGATTTGAAGGCGAGGTCATATTAAATGGCCAGCACGCCTCCGTAGTTAAACGTCATTTGCTCAGTTTTCTGGAAAGAGTTTTATTTGTAAAAACCAGTTAGTGAGAAAATCACAATCTCTCCTAACTTTGGATAAGAATTTAATCTCCATTCAAATCTCTAAAAATACACAGGATGTTCCATTTAAAAAATCAAACTTTAAATTGTCATTCTTTTATGCAACACCCTGTACATAAACCAGTATAATTAAAATATGGCTTTCGCTACGTAGTAAAACTTCTTTATGAACGCTATAGCGGAAGATTATTATTTTCCAGTGGATTTCTTACTCCGTCTATGATTTTCTTGTTCGCACTTTAACCTTTGATGGAATTGAAATACTAGCTTGAAATTTTCACAGTACGAAATAAAGCTTTGTTAACCAGCTAAATCTCCCAAGCAACATCGAAGATGTGCGTAAAAGGTCTCTAAGCAAGTTCATCAACATCTTGAACTTTATTACAAAAAGTGGTAGAGTAGAACAAAATTTGGATTTTCCCGAATCATATTTAGGAGCCAGTGACAATGGTTGAGTCTATGATCGTAATCAGTATGATTTAATGCCTGATGTAAAACAATGTGGTAGGGATGCATATTATTTTTGGAACTCCCAAGTCGTCGGAAATTTTTATGGTGCTTAAGGTGGGATCGTAATGCACGTAGGCTAAAACGTTGATAATATTTTCCTCGGTGCGTGTTCCACGAAGTACTTGAATCAACACACGTTGCCAGTTTCCCGTAATCGATTGCGGTATTAAAATTTTTAATATTTTCTCATATAACTCGAGAACGGTTATCGCGAAGGGGTTTTTACTAAAAGTTAGGTAATTTATCCTGCGTAACGGTTTGTCAAATAAATAGTACCATTCTATTTAGTTTTTTCCAAAAAAATCACAAAAATGTGTAATCGCTGCAGAGAACGCCCTTAAAACTAAACCCTCCAATAAAAACACCCTTAAAAAGACTATAAATTGCTCTTTCAAACGAGACTAAGAATATTTGAATCTGTTGAGTGGTTCAGGAGATATTAAAATGTAATTAATGGAGAATGCATTGGCCTCTACCTATTGGCCTATTATGAGAGATACGGAAAAATGTCGCAAAGCAAAATGATGCAGATCACCCAAGCTCTCAAATGTTATTTTAAAAGTTATGGCGTAAGCAGTTTGATTGCATTTTGCTACCAAAAGAATAGTAAAGAAATCGGCAACTAAAAGAGCAGTTTCAAATTTTCCTTTGTGAACCAATCCGTGATGACCATTGATAATGTGAAGCAGCAGTATCATCATTTGATTAAGTAGATCAACTTAGCGAACCCTGTTAGTAATAGGAAAAAAATGTTTGCTAAACATCCATGTGCCTTCAACACTATCGTTATAGGATCTTCTTATGGAGTTTTTCCTTCCTCCTGCCAGATTTCTTATGGTAATAAAATTCTGCCGCTCAGGAAACTGTCGTAAAAGTTTTATTGTTTGGTCAATAACCTTTGTTCATAACCTATCTAATCTAATTACAATCTGTTCAATCGATTTTTAGTTTTGCAAGAAAATTTGTAGATGAATGTGTTCTAATAGCCCAGGAAAGAAATGAAGTGCAAGTGAAAATAGAGAAACTAGTATTTGAAACTCGTTGTAAAAAATACTCAGACATTGATTTAAAATTTGTATTGCAGCCCTCGTCTTCAAATTTAAGAAAAAACCGTAAAAAAATTTGTTATACGGCGAAATTTGAAGTTTTGCGCAGAAATATTTACTTTAATACATTCAAGTCAACGTGTGTGTCCCCCTTAACCTTTTTATGGACCAATTTTGATCAACTATGAGTGGCTTTTTTGGAAAATAAAAATATAATAAAAATAATATATAAGAATAGATATTAGATTGATTGAAATTTTTTTATTCATACATAACAGAAATGTTAATTTAATTTTGTCTAATTTCACTGTTAATTCCATTTAAAAATAAATGTGACTCAATTCATTCTGATAATTTTGTGTATATTCTGATTGTTGTGTAGAGGGATTTCTGTAACGGCACTTGGATAGATTTTTCTTAGTCAATACTTTTTAAAATAACACTCCTTTAACATAATGAAAAACATTATAGATGTAAATAACCGCTATAACCGCATCAGTGTGCAACAATCTCACCATTACCTAATAGTACTTAGTGCTAAACCTGTTGTAATCTATTTTAGAGAATACAATTACCTAGTTAACACGTTAGCTTGAGTAATTTATGGATTGCGTTATTGGAAGTACTAAATAAAGTCAGCTAATTCAAGACTTCAAATCTAAAAAAACTTGAACGTTACTGATTCGTTGAAAAAGAGAAAAGGTACAGAATAGTAAATACTTAACTGTTCTGTGGTTGTTGTAGAATAACTTTTGAAAACTATAGATTGCTTCCCTGAACATAACCACATAGATGATTTAAGAAGCTACCACTTTGTTTAACAATCATGTTTTGTAGAAAAGGCTAAATTCTATATTTGCACAAATAACAGTTGTCTAGCCACAAGTGATTTTTTTTTTTTAATCTGTGTGGCCAACACCACAACTTCTTATGCCTATCATGTTAATTAGCAAAGAGCATATAAGGGAAGGAGTTATGTGAAGAAACGATACAATCCGGCTAGAAAACTGATTAAGCACCTTTCGCTCTACATAATATACAGGGTGTGGCAACTGTCTGTATTTGGTGGATAATGGCTCGGATATTGAAAATAAATAAAAATTATTTATGTAAAAGTTGTTCATAGTCAAGTTTTCTATCACGTAAAAATATTTTTGAGTATACAAGGTGTGTCGTTCAGCCCAGGAGCGACCAAAATTTTTTATTTTAAATTTAACACCCTGTATATTATTGCATACTCTGATTCTTCGTTTCATTTTAGATCAACTTTATATATTACACGTAATTCGACTTTTTTTGTAAAAATTGACGTCTGTTGCAGTCTTTAAAAAATCGAATATCTCAGGAACTGTGTAACTTAGAGATGTACGGTTTGAACTATCAGATTAAGCATGAATTGGCCAAACCTTTTCATCTGTGGAAAATGGTACCGAAGGTAGCGGCGCCGAATTTTAAAATTTTCAAATATACGTTACTCCGTTTTTTTAAATAGAACCCTAACATTTTTTTACATTTTTTAATTCTTTTTTAAATTGTCTATCAAACATCCATTACATTCCCTATACCTAACTTTAACCGTTTTATTGTTATTTTAAGTTTTAATATTATTTTAAAAATTTTTCCAGTATACGACGTGGTAGACGTTTTAACAAATGAAAAAGACATGGAAGTAACTGTCAGTTTTCAATACTTTATTAAGGTTTTCAATAGGCATATTTCTTTGTGATCAAAATTTTTTTCAAAATGTATTTATCTACAGAAGAAATGGTAGACATGATTTTTATCCTTGCCGAATGCCAAAAAAATTGTTTATTGGCATCAAGAATTTATAAAGAGAGATTCCCAGATAGAAGGAAATGTAAAATACACAGCTCGTAATCGAAATAAAGCAGTGACAACTGAAGACAGTTATTGATGACCCACAAGTTAGTCAACGGCCATTAAGTTTTTATTTGGGAATTTAATATAAAGTGCAACTACATCAGGAACTACTCCTATCCAATTATGAAGCACGTGCAAAATTTCTGTCAGTTGCTGATGAATAAACTTCGAACGGAACCCCAATTTTACAATTTCGTTTTATGGACAAATGAATCTGACCGGCCAAATTTTTCACAATTTCTTGAATACCACGTTAAATGAATTGTTAGAAGGTGTGCCTTTAATAATAAGACAAAAAATGTGGCTGCATCTGGATGGCGCACCTGCACACTTCAGTATTATTGCGAGACAATTATTAGACGAACGATTCCATGAACGATGGATAGGCAGAGGGGGATCGATTGCTTGGCCTCCAAGATCGCCAGATTTAAATCCCTTAGATTTTTTTCTATGGGGTTATGTGAAAAATCTGGTGCATCACGAACCACCAACTAATTCTGACAACATGAAACTGCGCATAACACAGGCTTTCAGACAGGTTACGCCAGAAATGTTAGCGCGTGTGCAAATTTCTTTTCACGAGCAAATTCGCTTATGTTTACAAAACGAAGGCGCCCACATCAAACAGATACTTTGGACCTTTGATTAGTACAATTTTGTATATTTATTTTTAAACCTTAATCCTAGTTTTAAAAATTTATCAGAGAACAAATATTTTCCATTTGTGTAAACGCCTACCGCTCTGTTCACAGCAAAAATTGTTAAAATAATATTAAATCTTAAAATAACAATAAAACGATTAAAGTTAGGTATTAGGAATGTAATGGATGTTTGATGGACAATTTAAAAACGAATTAAAAATGTATCAAAAATGTTAGGGTTCTATTTAAAAAAAAACGGAGTTACGTATGTTTGAATATTTTAAAATTCGACACCCTGTATTTGGTACCCCCTGCCTTCGGTATCATTTTCTACAGATGGAAAAGTTTCGCCAGTTCATGCTTAATCTGATACTTCAAACCGCACCTCTCCAAGTAACACAGTTCCTGAGATATTCTATTTTTTAAAGACTGCAATAGACGTCAATTTTTACAACAAAGGTCGAATTTTAGACCTTATATGTGATACATAAAGTTGATCTAAAATGAAACGTAGAGTCAGAATACGCAATAAGATACAGGATGTTAAATTTAAAATAAAAAGTTTGGTTGCGCCTGGGCTGAACGAAACACCCTGTATACAAAAATATTTTTACGTGATAGAAAACTTGACTATGAACAACTATTAGATAAACAATTGACACACTCTGTATAACATTCTTGATTTAATCATGTTTCGTTTCATTTGTCACAGTGACAGTAAAATCACAATTAAAATAGGCAACATCGTCAAAACAACAATAATGGTTTATGTCTGGTAGACGTTTCAACCAGTGTGTTCGATAGACAGTAGTAATACATTTGAACATCAAAAAATTGCATGTGGAACATATTTTATAAAGATTTGTGTAAACATTTTCCCGATCTGAATTTTTTGTACAACCTATAAATATCGATGGTATCGCCTTCCCAATTAACGGTTATGTGATCTCCTACTAATAACTTTTACGAAGTTCACTACAATCATTAACGTACGTTCCTACACGATTAATAGTACTATAGCTATTGACCCCATCACCTGCAGATTTCGATGAGGTGCATCTGACTTTGCTTACCTACTGAGGTATATGTATTAAAGCGTAAAGGATTAAGATTACATTTACATCAGGTCAATTAGAATGTGTTAGCCAATTTTAAATCAATCTAGTGCCGGTTTAGACCAGTAAAAATGTTGTAGATTATGTATCACACAATTAAACTATCTCGTTGCTTCGTGCTTGTTGCACGTTATATTAAAGATTATTAAAACTTTGTTTGGACTATTAAGTACATGTTTTGTTGAAGCTGTCCGTCATTTGACGAATTACTTTGTCTGTCACGTATAAGTTTGTTAATTGGCAGAGTTACAGTAATTAGTCTCATTACATAAACTGTTCTATACAAAGTAGTTTAATGTAAATTTCGTAATTTATTTTTATATTATGAACATTCATACAAGTACACAATCTATTCCACGACTATCTACTTCTTACAACATTTGAATATAGAAGGACTCTCGCTCGTAGTTTTACAGTTTACTTTAACTTATATCGTACAACCTTATTTATGCTAAAATCAAATACACGATTTCTCAGAAGAGTCCCCGGATGCGATCGTGTATTTCAATCTCCTACACGGGCAAACAACTTATTATTTTAGCTATAATTTTTCATCTTTAGTAAATTAAACATCACTCAATAGTCTAGTTTTTAATTGTAATTTCCTTTCATTGAGTAATATCTATAAGAACTTTTTGTTTAATTTAATTCTTTCTTTTCGTAATATTATTCGTGGTAACAAAGGGAAAACGTTTTTTATTTCATTTTCAATTATTTCAATATTTAATAAACAAGTTCTTTTGGAGTTTATGACAAATTAAATTTATATTTACGTTTATACTGACTAAACAAGTTGTTTTGGGTTTATTTAATGAAAATTCAAATTTACTTTAATCTCAGTTTAAATGAATTATATAACATCATTTCTTGTCTTATTTATATCAGTTTCTTTGTGTATATACTTATATACACAAATCGTTCTGGGGGATTACAAAATCCATGATAAACAATATGCTAATTTAACGTTTGAAAGTATAACTAAAAATCACTACAAATGGATGAACTCGGATAAGATTAAATGGTCACCAGATCAAAACAATTTAAATCTTACGTAAAGGTTTTATTAAAAGGCAAATTCGCACTAGGCGAATATAATATAAACCTTGCGGTACTAGCTGACTAATAATGATTCCGACAAAGGAGGTAATTAAAAATTTTCTAATACAGTACTGTAACTGTTTGGAATTTCTAATTAAATAGTACAAATTAAAATTCCATACTAATAGTAGATGATCAACCGTTGGGAACACCGTTTCCAGAACGTCATACAGTTCACATGTTTGATTATTTACCCTGGGTTGTTTATAACACACTTTAATTCTGAAACTCACATTTCTATATATTAGTTTTATCCAGAGTTCTTAAGCACCACCATCAAGTTTTTTATTATTTTAATTCACTATTTAATACTCAAAAAACTGAATTAAAAGAAGCCCACTCCACAACTTCTAGTAAGTCAAAAGAAATATAAGAAAACTATATATCATATATATATATATATATATATATATATATATATATATATATATATATATATATTATATAGTATTAGTATTTGTGAATCTTGAGATATTGCAGGCTCGCATTCCATTAATACAAGTAATTTGATTGTTATCTCATCAAATTTAGAATTTACAACAGTTCTACATACATAAAGACAAAATTTACATCGATTGGGGCTTGTACTTCGATAGCCCAGTTGGTATCGCGGTACTCTAGCAAAGTACAGGTCGTAGGTTCAAATCCTACTCGAGGCAAACTTTTTATTTATGTATTTAATAAAATTAATAATAATTTTTAATTACATATTTAATTTTGAACTTATTCGTTCATAACAAAACTTATAATAAATTAATATTAGTCAAGTTGCTTTGGTATGTGTTAATCCTTGCGATATTGCAGTCTCGCATTACATTAATACAAGTAATTTGATTGTTATCTCATTAAATTTAGAATGTATATCAGTTCTACATACATAAAGACAAAATTTACATCGATTGGGGCTTGTACTTCCATAGCTCAGTTGGTAGCGCGGTACTCTCGCAAAGTACAGGTCGTAGGTTCAAATCCTACTCGAGGTAAACCTTTTATTTATGTATTTAATAAAATTAATAATAATTTTTAATTATATATATATATATATATATATATGTATATATATATATATATATATATATATATATATATATATAAGAAGGCTCTTGTTCCGACGGAAATGACAAGATAAGCAAATTAATTTTCTCAGGTGCGCGGTCAATTAAAATGGCGATACAAACAAAGAAAAAGCTCTCTGTTTACAATGCCAATATTTCGCAACCGTTTGACTGCTTTATCAAGGCTTTAGCATTATATTAAACAAGAAAACTTACCACTGACAATAAATTACTGTCACACATAATAGTTATTTATATATCAAGGCAGTTATGAGGATGTTAATTACCGAGGGCAACAGATTGTAAGTATACCGAGGTTATTAACGTACGTAACTTACGTAATACATAAATAACTATTATTTCATACTAATACATTATAAATGGAATATGAAAACGAAATTTTGTTGGTTATTAAAATTAAACGAACGTTGTTTAAAAATTAAGTAGGCATAGTTACCATGGATATATCAACTGACAAGTTTTCAAATATTTGTCAAAATACATTAGAGGGAGTTACAGATGTATAACTACCTAGTATAACTCCCAAGGGAGTTATGAACATGTTTACAGTTAAGGTAACTAAGGGTTTATTTGTTTATAATGTATTAGTATGAATAAAACACGTTAATTAATATCACATATCTCACATACAGACTAGATCTAAATGCTTAACAGAATTCATAACAAAAATTTATGCATATTTGATAATATTACATTTACTATCTGAGAAGGTAAAGTAAAATTATTTATTTCAATATACCAGGCTATTCCAATATTACGTTAGAAATGTCTTATAAATGTTTAATAAATAATTGTGGAATTGTATCAAGGCTCATCGATGTAGGTGATACTGTTATCGGTTATCGATTTAAATAGTGTGAATATATGCGCAAAATAAACCAAGAAAACGGTGTTAAAAGTGACAGAATAAAAAGCAAAAGTGAATGAAATAAAAGAAAGAACAAAGGAATAGAATACCTGGAAATAAGCAGTAATTGTTACTACAACGTGCATGTGAGGCAGGTAAAAATAAACGCGCCAAAAAGTAAAATTTAAATAACTACGGAGCTGTGAGCCAAAGTCCAAAAAGGAAGATGGAAAAGTTATTAAGGGAAATAAAGGATAAGCTAAAAAAATGAAGGAAAGTCACGAAATAGTGGAGCAGAAAATGGATGAAATGCAGAAAAAGGTAAAGAACATAAAACAAGAGAACGCACAATTGAGAAATGAAATGAACCTACGTGATGAAGCAAAGAATGATGCAACAAGAAGAAAAAATAGAAGACCTGAAGAGAGAAATAAAAAAGAAGAGAATAGTATTGAAGAACAAGTAGAGGAAAACGACTTGTAATTGAAGAAGATGGTGAGAAAGACGCTAAGGAGCATAAACGTAAAGATAAAAATAGAGAAGGAAGTAAATCAATTAAGAATAGGAAAGTACAGTGAGGGGAGTAGTAGGCCAGTGATGATGGAGACTGGTAACTCCTAGTGAACGGGAAATGCTTCTCATTGGAATAGCTAGGATCAACGGAAGTGAAAGAAGGGGGAAATAAAATAGGGAAGGAAGTGGACATAAAAGAGTAGGTATGGGAGTGAAGGCGGAAAAAAAGGGAGGAAACTAAGCCATACATCACCTGCAGGTACTGAAGATAAAACGATAGGGGATAAAATGATGAAAATAACAAGAACATGGCGATATACAAAAAACTAGCAGAAGAGAGAGGAGGAAGGAAAATGATGACAACGCGGGCAACGAAAAAGGCATACGAGAAGAAAAACAGAAGAGGAAGAATATCCTTTGAATAGGAACATCAAACATATGCACGAACTACTGCAAGAAGGAAAAATTATGGAAGTAGGGAAGGAACTGGGGAGATACAAAATTGATATGGCAGCAGTGCAGAAAACAAGATGGAAAGAAGGAGAAATTACAAAGAGTCAGTTAGTTTTCTATACTCAGGCGAAAAAAATCAGGGCAGGAATGGAGTAGGTTTCTATATATCAAAACAGATGAAGAAAAATATTCTAACATTTAAACCGGTAAATGGGATTGCTTATTTACGAATTAGGGCAAAACTAGCGAATATATCGTTATTGAATGTGTACGCATCTACAGAGGATGCGGGGGAAGCAGATAAAGGCAAGCTATACCAGAAATTAGAAGAAATAATAGAAAACATGCCCCAACATTATGTGATTATGGTTTTGGGGGATTTCAACGCGCAAATAGGCAAGGAAGAGGCAATAAGTAGTATAGCTGGCAAAGAAGCAGTCCATGATGAAACAAATAAAAACGGAAGTAGATTATGCGAAACAGCTGCAGCCCACAATCTGACATTAGCTTACAGAAAATTCAGACATAAAATAACATGAAAAATAGCTGGAACAGAATATAGTAAAGAAGGAAACCAAATAGAAATAGAATAGTTAAAAAAACTGCAAAGTCAATCCATAATGTGAGATCGTTTAGAGGGGCAAACGCCGACACAGACCATTTGATAGTAGCGATATGAAAACAGAAATTCCAAACAAAAATGCAAAGAAAGGACAGAATGAACAGAGGCTGAGCGGTAAAAAATTTAGAAATGATCCAAAAGAGGGAAAAATATGAAGAGGAAATAAAATAAAGGTTAAATCAGGAAAATGGGATGTCATAAAAAACACGCTTAATGAAGCAGGAAAGAGGACGATCGGACACAAGGAAAGAGAAAGGAGGGTAGAATGGTATGATAAAAAATGCGAAGATGCAATAGAAAGATAAAATGAACAAAGGAAGAGATGGCTGAAGACAGGAAGTGAAGAGGACCTCCAAAATTACATAGAAAAGAGAAAGATAGCAAACAAGATATGTAAACGAAAGAAAAGCGAGTGTATAACTAAAAAAAATGATGAGATAGAAGAAGAGAGCTCGAACCATAACATGAGAATTAAAGTAAGGGGAGAAGGAAATAAGACACGTGTGGAAAATATACGTCGAAAGCTTGCTAACACAACTAATGAGAATAGGAGAAAGGAAGGAAGGAAGGAGCGGGAAGGGTAAAAGAAGAAAATGAAGTAGAAATAGCAGAACCGACTTATGGGGAGATGGAGGCAATTATAAAGAGACAAAAGAATGGAAAGTCAGCAGAAAGCGATGGAATCTGTGCAGAAAAACTAAGGGAGAGGATATATGAACTATTAATAGGAATTTGGAGAGAAGAAACAGGCAGAAATGTAATAACTACGGAGGAATAACTTTACTAAATATATTATATAAAATAATCGCAGCCATGATATAAAAGAGAGTAGCAACTTTCTCAAACGAAACAATAGGGGACTACCAATATGGCGTCAAGAGGGGGAAATTGACAATAGAGGAGATATATATGTACATTGAAGCAAATATTGGAAAAGAGCATTTAATGTAATATAACAGGCTTTTGATTGCATAAACAGACGAAAAATCCTTCAAATAATGAGCAGAAATAACATACCACAAAAACTGATACGGTTAATACAGCTAACATTAGAAAACACTAGAGCTAAAGTAAGGACATTAGTAGGAGGCACAGATAGTTTTACTTTTAACATAGGTATAAGACATGGTGATGCATTATCTATGACATTATTCAACACAGCACTAGATGATGTGATAAAAAAGTAGGTCACACGGGTACCGAAATAACTAAAGACCTGCGTCATTGCATATGCGGATGATAACGTCATAATAAGTAGAACAGAAAAAGGACTGAGGGAGATGATGATACGAATAGAAAAGGAGGCGACAGAAACATGGCTGCAGATTAATGTGGCTAAGACCAAATACATGAAATATGGCAGAAACGAGTGTAAACAAGAGCAGTACTTCAAAGTGGTCCAATTCGTTAAAGTGCTAAAGCACACGATTTCGGTTTCACCTTAGAGTCACTTTTGTGGTAGGTGAATCTATGTTTTAGTTTTTGTGAGGTGTGCCCAATATAATATTTATCACAATCTCCACAGGGTACCTTATAGACAAGATCATGTTGTTGAAATGATGGCGTAGTATCTTTAAAGTTAGTAAACGGACTTTGTGGCGTGTCAAAATTGAATTTGGCTAAATTGACAGGCAGATTTCGCACACATTTAGCTAACTGTGGTGTTAATCCATCTATAAAAGGGAGATTTTTATAAACAATCTCTCCACCTTTGGCTTTTTGTAGTCGTTGAGAGATGTAGGTGTTCTGATGGCTGAATACAAGTTTGTTGAGAAGTGATCTCGGATAACCATTATTTATAAGTTGGTTTCATAGTGTATCACATTTTTATAGATTAGAGAAAGATGAGAATTTTTTTTAATTCTATTGCATAATCTGAGCACTAAATTTATTTTATCATTGAAAGCATGATGGGAGTTGAAATTGAGGTAACGTCCTGAGTTGGTAGGTTTTTGGTACCAATCTGAGAGTACGTGATTATTTTCATCCATAATTACTTTACTGTCTAAAAATGGAATGCTACGATCAATTTCTTCTTCCATGGTAAACTTGATATCATCTACATATTGGTAGAGAAACAGAAATTGGAAATCAAACTCTTTGACACACGATTTCAACAAATCATCAGCCAATATGGGACTGAGGTTAGATCCCATAGGTGAACCAAAAATTTGATCAAAAAATAGATTTTGAAAAGTAAAAGAAGTCGTGTCAAAGATAAATTCGTTGCAATCCATAGGAGCCCGCCCCTACTAAAGGGCAAGGGGTGGCGCCCCCCTGGGATTTCATAAATCGCGTAAATCCATTTTAGAAAATGTTAAAAGTTCACAACAATACTCTAATGGTTTATTGAGCATATTATATACATTACCCCTATGTCGGTAAAGTGTATAGTCATTAACCGAGCAGTGGCCGTTTATTTCTGTCAAGACAATGCGATCATCGTGTCATGTCACCTACATCTTTCGGCGCTTTTTATGAAATAGGTTATAGGTACAATTTACTTCAAATATAAACAGGTCAACTATAATGTACCACAAACCGTTCAGCGCGCGCGAGATTTACAAGATTAGCAGTGCTGATTCAGCAGAGTAAAGAAAAATACATTTCAACGGCCAAAATGCGTATAATACAAAACATGAAATATTTCGTATTTCATTTCAGTGAAAGAGTGCAAAGCAAAGTGTATATATTAGGCTGATGCACACGTAATAGCGTTTTTTTTTAATTTCAAAGTTGGCTCTAAAATAAAATTTTGATTACTCAATATTCAGGTTGTCAGATATAGATCACCCGATCTGGCTTTCATGGACTATTTTTTTTGGGGCTCCATTAAAAATGAAGTTTATAGAACATCGCCGACTACTGTAGAAAATATGAGGGAAAGAATTCAACAAGCGTTTCGTAATGTAACCCAACAAATGTTGCATAATAAACGTTCCTACAAACAACGATTGAACCAGTGCATTAAGAAAAGTGGAAAAGTGCACGTTTGCATATGTTTGACTTACCTTCTTCTTGTTCTTGTTAATTGTTTGTTTATTATATTAATATTACATTGTTTAGTTTATTGTTCAAAATATTTAATAACATTAATTATTACTATTACTAATCTGGTATTGTGTCTTGAAATCATAGCACTCTATTAAATCGTTACGTTATAAAATAATTATAGAAAAATTAAAAAATGGGAATATTTTAAAAACTATAAACTTTAGCGGTATCAATGTATTTAGATAAAAGTTAGGTCTTCAAGAGTACTATTCGCTCATATCAAAATATACAGGGTGTTCCTTTGAAATAAGAGAATTGATGTACGTTGAACATGCTAAAGTTTCACATGGAGTCTTCTCTCCCCTATTCAATATATCAATAAAACGTTTACATCTTTTCAAAGTCTATACCTAGCTTAATTATATCCGTGAACTAATTTGTCTCAATTTAGATAATAAACCAAGAATTAATTTGTATTGCTAACCTCACATTCACGAAAAAACACATTTTTGTTAGATAACTTGGCAACGTTGCATTTTATATGTACAAATGTATACATCGTTGAAAAGCTTATTCATTAGGCTATCCAAAAATGTAATGATATACAGGGTTTTCCATTTTAAATAAAAAAGTTACTTTTACGAATCACCCTGTAGGTGCTAAAATATTTTTAAGTTGTGCACGTATTGGAACCATATAACTTTTGTATAAATGATTTTAATTAAAAATCTACAGCGAAGCCACAATCTTCCGTCGCGTGACGCTTTGGACACCCGGTATATAGATATTCCTTTTAAGTTTAAAATGTGTTTTTTGAATATTATCAAATCTAACTGTTGCTATTTCAATTCCAAATTTTTAGACGAATTTTAATAAAATTGTCATCACACATCACATTCTCATAAAAAATCGCAGTTGCCATGAACAAATGAAAGTTAGATTTCAAACAAACACAAAGTTCAGCACGCCATTAACACGGGTGATAATCTACATTGAATTTAAACCAAAAGTGAGATTTTTATAAAATTATGGAGGAATAAAATATTGACAGTGATTTCAGTAATACCCCGCCAGAACTTGAGAACATTGCTACTACTGTAACGCTTGAATTACTCCCACAAAAATCACGATTTCTGTACGAAAAGTAATATACAATTTTTAGAAATTTAACAGAAAATGTACTTTTGGCATACTTTTCATCAAAAGCAAAAAACTGTAAATCTTTGATATTATGGTCTACCTATTCAGTGTTAAAATCTACATTAGCTATAAAAAATAACATTGGCATCAGTAAGCACATTAAACTTATTGCACGCCTGAAGAAACAAAATGTGGGATATAAACCTAAAAAATCTAAGATATTTAATCGACACGAGATAAATCACTTTCTCCCTGGCGCTCCTAATGAGTTATGTGGAAGGCGAATTGATTATAATTTATTTACGTATATGTAACATCACATTAAATACGTTACAGATTTGTCTAATAGGAATTGCCGGAGCTTGCCAGAGAGATGAACTCCGTAAAATGAGAGTTCAGGATGTTGCTGATAAGGATGACATTAATTATATAACCATTCCAGATTCAAAGAATAGCAAAAAAACGAACTTTTACACTCACAAATGACATTTTGCTGAAATAGATCCTTTATTGTAGTCACACCACGTTTTTCATTAATTACAGACTAGGAAAATATTCGACGCAGGTTATTGGCGTTCATACTTTTGCAAACATTCCTAGTCGTATCGCCAAATATTTAGATTTACCTAATCCAGCAGATTATACTGGTCACTGCTGTCGTCAAACTTTCACTTCCCTTTTGGCCCATTCTGGGGCGGACATTTTAACTCTAAAAAGGCACGGAGGATGGAAGTCTTCCACGGTAACCGACGGTTACGTGGAAGACTCCATTGCCAACAAAATTAATATAGGTAGACGCATATTAACTGGTACGTTGACACAAAATTTCGATACTAACACCAATTTTGGTGTTAACAACAACCCTCAGTAGATAACCGAAACAATTTCCAACCCAATTGCAGCTGTATATTCGACAGTTTGTAAGAAAAATGTCGAAAATAGTTCACCTTCTGCATCCACATCAGGCGTTAATATTTACAACTGTTCCAATTGTACAATAATTATAAATAAATAATACTTTATTGTTGATTTTCGCCCATTATAAATAATATGTTAAATATTTATTTCTCAGTTTACTGCATTTTTATAAATGTAGAGAGATTACTTGCCAAAACGAAACCAAATTATTAAGGTTGGCGGAAAAATTTAATAAGCACCTCGACAAAAAGTGCTTTTTAAAGTCCACCTGTTTACTTGCCTCGGCTAACGCCTAGTCTAAATGTACACTTTTTTGTCCTTTGTACATAAATAACTATTACGATAGTTTGTGTGGTGTTTTGAAATAAAAACAGTAGTATTCATCACTTTCACTTTAGGATTTTCTATAACATCACTGTGTTTCGGTGCATTTGATTAAAAACACAATTTTTCTTTATTTAGAGATAAGCAAAAAATGGACATTGGAAAGTTATTTAACTGTGTATACCACAAACTTTCGCGCTTCGCGAAAAAAAAGACCTAGGACTACGACGGACGATCAGGTGGAACAGACTAGCGCTAGTGTAAGTAAAATAAAACATCATGCGGTCATGGCAGTGGAACATGTCTCGTCCAGCACAACACCGTAAAACATCACTGAATTCCCAGATTTTACAAGAAAGGGAAAGTCATGCTCATGATTTAGGTGACTTTATAAGGATCATATTCACTACAAAGCATTAGTGATTCAGAAAAACATATACTCCTTAACCGTCCATTTATACCCTTTGAAAACTACAATTTTAAAAAAGATGCTCCCGGAAAGAAACGTTTTTGTCAATGAGAACATTTAAGTACATGCCAAAACGCCAAATACACGTCACATATGGTTCGCAACAAGTTAAGTGAAATTTGTGGGGATGTTATTCGCGGACGAATTGCAGATGAGGCCAACAAAACCATCGGTTTCTCTGTATTGGCTGATGAAACCGCCTATATAGCCAGGAAAGAACAATTGTCAATTGGTATCAGGTATCTAAGCCCAGATAATATTGTTAATGAACATTTTATCGGTTTCGTGGAACTAACAGCAATGGGCGCTGTAAGTATTTCCACTTCAATTTTGGATACCTTGCAGAAATTTAATTTAGATTTAAGTAAACTTATAGGTTTAGGTTTTGATGGGTGCTCAACTATGTCAGGTAAAGGTAATGGGGTGCAAAATTAGTTCGAGACAAATATCCCACAGCCTCATTATTTCATTGTGCCTCTCATAAACTAAACTTAGTTATTAATGACTTAAACTCCGTTCAAGTGGTCCAAAATTCAGTTAGTATTATTAAGGAAACAATCAAATTTTTTAGAGAGAGCCCACAAAGACGAAATCTGGTTAAAAACGTGCCTTTATTGTGCGAGACCCAATGGTCTGCTAAATACACAGCAATAGGGCTTTTCATTGAAAACTTCCTTTCAATTATTTCTTCTTTGGAAAGCGTATCAACAGATGGGGATTTCAATGGACAAACAAAATTTAAAGCTCAGCAAATATTAAATTCTTTATCATCTCCCCAATTCATTGTTTGTCTTACTATTATTGATATTGATAAATATTCTGCGTTATTGGAACCGATTGACAACAAATTGCAGGAAATTTCAGTTGATTTACTGTATGTTAAACATCATGTCGATACCCTCATTTCTATGTTTGAAAATGACAGACAAAATGCTACAGATAAATTCTCATATATGTTCAAAAAATGTTTACAATTTGCCAACGAACTTGACATCGAAATTAAAGTACCAAGAGTAACCATCCGTCAAAAGAATCGGGCAAATGTTCCAAGTTCCTCTCCAGAGGAATATTTTAGAATCTGTATTTTCATACCATATTTAAAATCAATAATAAGTTCTCTCAAAACTCGATTTGCACCAAATATCGCTACAGCATTTTCTCTATCACGTTTTCATCCATCACCTGTCAAACAAGGGACATTTGTATCGTTAAGCGATTTGAAAATATTTACAAAACTTTTAATATTGAAAATTTAGAGGCCGAATACGATACATGGAAAAAAATTTAGAAAGAAAAAGAAAGTACTTTGGATGATATTATTAAAATTATTAATGAAGAATGCAATTTTTTTTCCCAACATTAAAAAATGCTGAAAGTATTTTGTTATTATGCCCCCTACTACTTGCTCAATTGAGAGTTCTATTCTTAGAAGAGTTAAAACCTGGATTAGATCAACTATGGAAGAATTCCGCCTCTCTGGTTTGTGCGTTATAAACGTACACAGAAAATGTTTTTTTATCTATGATTCTAGCTTATTTTCAAAAGCTTTTGTTAAAATTAACGAAATGAACTTGGCTAAATTTTGGTTAGGTGCTCCAATATTTGCCTCAACGCCCCTAAGAGGTCCAATGCTTTCATTTTAAAACATATATATATATATATATATATATATATATATATATATATATATATATATTTACATTCGGAATAATATCTACAACGATACAAAATAAATGCCTAATAGTTCCTGCTCGGTGTCGGTTCGGTGGCTCTCCGAGCGAGGATGATGTAGCGCCATGGATTCACCACCGGGATACTATAACGGTTGATATCTTGATACATTCGTGGTACTGGTATTGGGCGTACCACCCATGGCAGAAATACCCGTGGCAGTTACTTTGGCGTAGGAGGTGGGAGTGATTCTTTTCTTTTATCACTATTAGTCAGACCCATTTAGAGGTAATCATCCAAAAAGCATGTCAGTATGAACTAAACGTAATGTACTTATAAGCTGGATAATGTACGCGATACGGCCGGAGAAAACTGTTTAATGTCGACGGACTTTTTACCCATACACTATCATTCATGTTCGTACATACAAGCACACTAGTATATGTCTTAGGCATATTGGGTTTTGTGTATCCAGCTATAAAATTAACAAACCTGTTGATTAGTGAACAAAAAAAAATTAAAAATTATTATTAATTTTATTAAATACATAAATAAAAAGTTTACCTCGAGTAGGATTTGAACCTACGATCTGTACTTTGATAGAGTACCGCGCTAACCATCTGTGCCATCGAGATTCAAGCCCCAATCGATGCAAACTTTGTCTTTAGGTATGTAGAACTGACGTGAGTTCTAAATATAATGAGATTACAATCAAATTACTTACATTAATGGAATATGGCTTGCAATATCGCAAGGATTCACACATACCTACTCGAGGTAAACTTTTCATTTACGTATTTAATAAAATTAGTAATAATTTTTAAATACATATTTACCTTTGAACTTATTATTCGTTCATAACAAAACTTATAACAAAAAAAAAATTGTCTGTAATCAGTTGGTACTGACAGTCCTACTTATTATCGCTGTTTTACGAAAAAAAGATTAAGCCGAGATGAATCTACAGAGCGATGTTATAAAACGAAATGAACGTTTTAATTGTGCTATTTCTTAAGTTAAAATCTGGAGTCTTTCACACTTACTTGCATTCATGTACTTACGAACATGAATGATGGATTATGGGTATAGAAGTCGCCGTACATGTTTGTAATAAATCTTCGCACGTATACGAATAACTTAACTTAACCTTCACGCCATTCCCTTTCGGGGTAGGCAAAACAATCCCTGCCTCCTATTTGTTTTTCATTCACAATCTTTCACCATGCTTTCCTATCTCCGCACACTTCCGTAGCTTCCGAAAGATTCATACATTGTCACTGACATGCCCTTTTATTTTTAAAACTTCTTATCCTTCTACTACATTCAGACAAGTTTTACGCAACCTACCAGGCACGGCCTTACCTCCAACCTCACCTACATATATTTGCTTCGTTGCGTTGTTTATTCACTCAACGTGACCACACCAACGTAATGTACTACTTTTATATCTATTCATCATCGTCTTTTCCTCGCCACACTCCGTCATTATGCATTCATTCTTTATCTTGTCCCTTCTCGTTTTACCACATGCGTTTTTGAGGAATCTCATCCACAGGATTTATTTTTCTTTCGTGCTTTTTTTGACATACCCATGTCTCACTTCCATACAGTACTTACGGGACAAACACGTCATTATAGATTGCTCGTTTCGCAGCTAGGCTCATGCTTTCGTTTCTCATTATCGTCCACATACTTCCAATCACTTTCCTTGCAGCATTGACCCTTCGTCCAATCTCGCCCTCCATTGTACCATCTGCAGCAAGCATTCAACCCCGATATACCAGCTCGTAGAGCTGGGACGATTACAGGTAAACAGTAATCGATTATATTTGCTGTAATCAGTAATCGCCCGCGAGTAATCAGTAATTGCTAATCAATTACATTTTGCGTGTAATTTGTAATCGTTTTGGAATTTGTAATCATGATTACCGCACTCTCGCAATTACTTTGTCTAAATCACGATTACTTTGTGTAAGCATATTTTGAATTTTCTATTAATGTTGGATACTATAGCATACTTGATATCCCACAATAGGTTTGTTCCAGATGAACTCCGAATGTTACGCATGCGTAATACGAAAACAATAGAGTTTTAAACTAGGTAGCTAAACTTCTTTGAAAAATTTAGGTATTTTTTTGGTATTACGCATGCTTAACAATCGAGAATTTGTATGAAACAAACCACGTATTACCACACCAGACTATATCGCATTATTAAAATTTTCCAAAATTAAAAATTTCCTACTAATCTGCGAACTGCAAAGCCTTACGATTAGATGAAAACCTAACATTCCCCAAGTGCCCAATAAAATAATCGTTTTTGTAATCGGTGTTGCGATTATTTTGCGATTACAAAAGTAATCTGTAATCGATTACAATTTTGAAGAGTAATCTGTAAAAGGTAATCGATTACTATTTGAGCAAAGTAATTGTAATCGGTAATTGATTACATTTTACTTGTAATCGTCCTAGCTCTGCCAGCACGTCCACTTGCTCGACAGTTTCATCTTGCAGAGTGAATACTCTACTCTCCTTTCCACCTTCCCGATTGAACACTATAATCTTAGTTTTGTACACGTTTACCTTTACGTCCATGCTCTCACAGACTGTATCAACACTTCCTCAGAACAGTTTATAGCTCATCCGCACTGTCACTTAATGACATATCGGTACATGCTTATCAAACACATTTACCCATGTACACATTGAAAGACCACGGTGACATCACACAGCCTTGTCGCACTTCTTGCTCAATATTAAAGTATTCACTCACACGTCCTCTCCCTCTAACATATGCCTGGCTACCGTTGTATACTGCCCTTATTCCGTTTATTAGACCTTTATTTACGCCATATTCATTTAATATTTCCCACAGCTTCTCCTGCTTCACTGTTTTCTCTAGATCTACAATCGCACAGTACAGCTTACTTTTACACTTTTCGATCACCTGCTGGAGAGCAACCACCTGATCGACACATCCTCTCCCTGGCATGAAGCTACCCTGCACATCCCAAATCTTAGTGTGTGTAGTTTTTCGTACTCTATCAATCACTATTTTTCCAAATACTTTACCAGGCAGGCTGAGAAAACTTATTCCTCTGTAGTTCTTGCAATCACTCTTGTTCCCCTTACCGTTATACAATGGTGCAATGAACGCACTCTTCCAATCCGTCGGCACTTTTCCACACATAAGGCATCATTGAATAATTGACACAATCTTCGCATAAGCTTTACACCCCCATACTTTACCATTTGACCAGTGATTTCATTTACGCCTGCTTCCTTGCCGTTTTTCAACCTTCCTACCGTTTTCTCTACCTCATTTCTCCCAATATCCTTCTAAGTTTCATTCGCCATTTCTTCTACATTCTCCTTATTTAACCCTTGTCTTACCTTCCTCACTACTGTACAGCTTTCCGAAATATTCTTGCCAGCATTTCCTCACTTTACAATCGTCCCATACTATTTTGTTGCTCATATTCATTACTCCTGCAGCGTTCTGTTTTGTGCCACGTTTTTTTTATTTTTAGCCCATTTCCAGAAGTTTTTTGTTTCCCTCAAAATCATTCTACATTTTCTCTCCTTCCACAACCATCACTTCCTCTTTACTTATTCTCACTGCCTCCTTCGCTTCTTTGTTTCTTAATCTGTACACCTCATAAAATCAGTTTTTTGCAGTAATCATTGCCATGTACGCATCTTTTTTCTTACATACTGCCTTTTTTACTGCCTCATTTCACCAAACTCATTTTTTCTGTCTACCTACAGTCGCTCTTCCACATATCCGCACGGCACAATTGACAACACAGTTTTTCAAGCTTATCCATGCACTTTCAACGTCAGTGTCGTTTATTTATTCGTTACACACTGTTTCATTCACATTCATCTCTTTACTCACAGCATCTGCGTATTTCATTCTCGCACCATTATCCACTAGTTTGTCTACCCTAATTCTGGACGTTTGTTTTTCTTCTCCAGACCCACATTTGCCCTAAACACACTCTCGATACAACCAAAAAGCGATCCGATCCACGCTCCGATCCGCGCATTACTTTTGTGTCTTTCACAAGGTTTCTAAGCTGTTCATCATACACTATCAAGTCTATCATACTTTTAGATTCAACTCTTTTCCGTGTATACATATGCACATTTTTAAACATGTTTAAACCACGCATTGGATACAAACAGGCTTCTCTCCACACAGATGTTCACCAGACGTTCACCATTCTCATTGATTTTTTGGTCTCCGAACTTTCCTAGAACGCGTTCAGTATGTTCTCTCTGTACACCCACCCATACGTTCATACGCCGCACTATCATCACTCTTTCGTTTGGCGTACATACGTTCAACACTTTCTCTACTTCATTCTAGAAGTTCTCGCGCTCCTGGTCTCTTTCTCCATTCACCAGTGCATAGCATGCAATAAGAAAGAATCTTCGAAATTCCACTTTCATTCTAACTCACATTACTCGGGGAGATTACGATCTCCCTAACTCCTTTTGCGCCATGCACTTCAGACTCAACTCTTGAACATAGTGCTAGGCTGCCATCCTCCATCTCCACAGCCTCATTTCGTTTGCGCTTTGTCTCCGATACACACATAATATCAAGGTTTCTTTCGTACATTACATTCGCAATTTCAAATTCTTTACCATTCATATCTCTAACATTCCACGTACCGACTCGCCATGCATTCCTTGCACAGTCGTCAGCAACGGGGCCTCGATAGGAAAGGAAGTAAGAAGTAGACATACAGACAGAGTTAAGAAAGATATAAATAATAGAGCGTATACTTACTGTATGAAAATTTAAATGTAATATACATATACATGTTTTTCACTTACATAAACTTCAGCCACATGACGTTTCAACTAGATTGCTCCCTACGCGATTACTGGCTCTCGCGCCACTCACCAGACTTGCTGTTATTTATTTGCAACTAAATGCTTCAAGTATTTTTAATTTAGATTTCCGAGTTATAGTTATTTCTTTGTTATTTAATTTAATATTTATTTATCAAACTGCTTTATTATTGTCGCGAACCGTAAAAACGTTTCCATCCTCTAAGTTTCACTTTTATTCAATTGAAGAGTAACAATAAATAACGATAATGAGCCTGTTAGCTCTCCCGACATTGTCTTTTAGGATTGATTAATTAAAATTAAGATCAAATATCGCACATAATCGAGCGTGTAAGGACATGTGAGGATGCTTAGCTCAGGATTTATCTTGCCACAAGTTTGAAAGTAATTGATTAAATATTAATTACAAATACTTACCTTTGGGGATTATATATCGTGTTTTTTAAGATAAGTTATACATAATTTATACGTTTCAATAACAATTACCGTTATCATCATTGATAGTGTCAAATAAATTTATAACATATAAAAACGCAATGTTATAATAATTAGGTGAATGTACTTGAAAAGCTACTAGTGAATATGATTTTACTGTAGTAACAATACATAGTGTTTTTCCTATCCTTCAAAGTAAATACTTTACCAATTAAATAAGTTTGGTCAACACAGCATTGCAATGACTTATTATGTACAGTTAAAATTAGATTAAATATATACACTCAATGTATCATAACAATTACAGTTGATAAGTAGTAATACAAAATTATAAATTCTTCGTTAGATTTGTTTTGATTTAACTAGATCCTTAATGCCAGGTTTTTTGTTGTGAATGTTTTTACCCGACAGTTTATTAATATTTAATCTATTAAAGATCTATTTATTGTTGCGACAATAAAATAAATTAATATTCGCTGGCAGGCTTTTACATGCATGCACTTTATTGTTATATCTAATTCATTACATTTTCACCTGTTCAATTACAAATTGAACAGGACCTGCATCTGACTAATTTCAATCTGAGGTTGAACAGAGCTACATTTGCCATCATCATTAGTATTTGGGTTAAATGGCAACTTTCGTAATTATAGCTTAGCATACAGAAATTGTAATATAAACATTAGTAAGCAGTGCCACTAGGTCAATAATAAGTAAATCAAGAGTGCAACGCAGCATAATGTAATAGCACCTATGCCCCACATTAAACTGCACGAGTTATTTATTTTTGTAAATAGGAAATTGTTGCGATATTACATGTAATAAACAGTATTGAAATAGATTCCACTAGTTTAATTACTCACGAAGTGTACGGATCAGTCTACAATGGGTACAAGTGACAGTTTATCCCTTCATCCCCAATACACTTCACTTTAACTAACTCAAGATTAAACATTGTCCTTCGAGACATCAACAATCACTGAAAAGAAACATACTCCATCGGCCACCACCACAGGCACGAAGCCGTGAAAACATTATTGCCACCGCCAGGAAGAAGAAAAAAGCTGCCATCCTCCAGTGCTACGGAAAAGGTTCATCGTGAAGCAGAAAAATCTATCCCTGTGAAACTGAGGATTTACGACCCTTACAGAAAATAACATCCAAGAAAACAGCGGGTATTATTCACCAGTAATTAGACTTCTCCAATATGGCTGCCATTCCACTATGAAGAACAACCAATTACCAAATTACTAAAATGCCATAAGTGTAATATTGTAATGATAACCGGAAATTGTGTGAGGAATTCAATTATCCTCACACGCATACAAACTGTGAGAGGAAAAGATCCTCACAACACAGAAAGAATCAACCGAATGAGGGAAATCAAAAGGCCAAACGGGATTTGCCCCGTAGTTCATAGAAAAGAAACTCAAACCACCCTTAACTCTTGACAGGAAAAGGGCCAGCATATACAACAATAATATACTGGCAGAAACTAAAGACATTTGGTAAGAAATATTAAACTTTGTAGGAAAAACCATACAACGAAAATGTAAAAGTTCAACAAATTGGCCAGCATCAAAAATGAAGACCAAATTCATCTGGTGGAATGGACCAAAATGGATAACACAAACGAATGGGAAGCATATAGAGCACCCCAAGCTACCACTGACCTGGAGGTGTAGAGATGTCTAACATCCACCAAAATAGAAAAGAATAGCAGGATCAGAGCCCGATTTTCTTCGCTATCACGACTCAACGGATGATCATTTACTGCAACCAAATCATTGAGGCGAGCAGAGAGCATCGAAATCAATCAATACATGTAGAAATAGGACTGGCCAGAGCAGTGCACAAAGCCATCATAATGACACAGTAACAGCAGTTCGGAAAAGAAATAAAAACGCTTCACGGAAAACACTGTCCACACCACACATAGCAGGTCTATGGGAAGCTAAAGTAAAATCAGTTAAATATCTCATGAGGCGAATCGTTACAGAAACAACGTTAACGTACGAAGAACTGACTACTCTCACTCACCAGATAGAAGCATGATTTAATTTAAGACCATTAATACCAATCATTGCAGAACCAAGAAGCATAATACTAACCTCTGGTCATTTTTTAACTGGAGAGCCATTAGTTGATCACACACACCAAACAACATCAAGGACAATTTATCCGCAAGGTGAAAACAAATGCAACAGATGAAGCGAGACTTTTGGAAAACATGGTCAAGTATCTAAGCAGCCTTCAGCAGAGGTACAAGTGGAAGCAAAGCAAGGACAACATGGCAATTAATGACATATTGTTAGTAAAAGAAGACAGCATTCACCCAGCTAAATGGCCATTCACACAAATAACAAAAGTACATCCAATAGAAGATGGAAATTTGCAATGTAAGAACCCATAATCCCGATGGTAAAACCAGTAAAAGACATCTGATATCATTACATTCCAGTATCCGATGAAAATACAAAAACAGTGTGTCCATTTCAGGGTATACAGTCATTTACACACCTACAGTAGTAAACAGCATAAAGCAGAGTCCAAACTGCATAAAAGACCAACTGTGCCAACAAACAAAGGAAAACGCATGTAATGTAGTAAAGCAAGAAATGCATGGAACAATCTGAAAATAGCTGATATGCCAAACATGTGGATGTTTGTCACAAAGGACGTCACCAAGGCAGCAATAATGTGCAATGCATTCAGGCAAAACATAACGTTAAACCAAACAGGGATCATCCAAATATCGCAGGAATGCACTCTGGGTGCAACATGGCAAGTGCAACATGGCAAGATACAATGTCAGTGTTTACTAGTTATCACAAACCCATCGACATCAACATGACAGGAGCAGGATCAATCTCAAGTACACAACATCCAGAAGGAAGCACTATTGAAGGCAACAGATCAACTCAATGGGTTGAGAAATGCGGAACAAGCAATATGACTTAGACAATACTTACTGGAGAAAAATTTAATCGCATTCCATACTGACCAGTCTATCAAGCACAACACTAGTACTGAGAGCGATTCTGGCAATCTGGGGAACATATAAAATATGGGCATGAATACGAAGGAAGAAACAGTTATAAACAGAGAAAGAGATTGTGATGCAACTACAGGATACTACAGTTGCTACCTTTTCATGACAGGATGTTTACTCGACATCGAACATAAATTTTTCAGTCCGGCAGGATGTTCAATCTCAAGGTGAATGGGACCTGTATCTGAGTCTTAGGTTGAACAGGACCACATTTGCCATCATCATGAGTAATTAGCTTAAATGCAACTTCCGTAATTATAGCTTAGCATAAGGAAATTGTAATGTAAACATTAACCAGCAATGTCACTAAGCCAGTAATAAGTAAATAAATAGTTGTGATATTACATGTAATAAACAGTATTGAGTTAGATCCAAATAGTTCAATTACTCACATAGTGTAAGGACCAGTCTAAGATCGATACAAGTGACGGTGTGCTCCATGCATCCCCAAACACACTTAATCTCAACTAACACACATTGTTTAAAAATTGTTGTGACAATTTAACCAATTTTCAAATATTGTCATTACAACTGCCGATGATAACTGTAATTTGTTTCTGTAATTTTTTATATATTTATATTCAAATATAATCTCAGAAGACATGTAATTTCTGTAAAAGTTACATTAAATCTGGTGCTCAAATATCTACCAGCTGAGATCATTGACGGTAAATGTCCATGTCCGTCCATGTATGAACATACATATATGCTTAAAACATGCTCAACTGTGTGTCCAGCTAAAGAGTATGCACAAAGACATTAAAAAGTCACGAAACTGAAATAGTATCCAAAGATGGACACATTAAATGTGCGTTTTTATCTGCTGCATGTACTATCAATTATTAATAATTTTTACTTATATATTGTTTACATGATTAGGCAATGAAGCAGCAAGTAAATTTATGTGTATGGTTGCGGCCCAATTGTTTTATATGATTCTGATGTATTACATTAGCAATTTAATATAGAAACATACAAATTTTATTTTTTCTTTAAAATCTTAAGTATTACATCTAATAGATCATATCTGATTCGTAGAACCTAATTTTTTTAGAACACCAACTTATAAAGTAAAATACGGAGAGGAAAGTCTTTGCAAGGTAATGAAAATAACAATTGATTTCAGATTCGTCTTATGGAAAGAGGTTACCAAAGCAACCAACTAAAAGTAAAATTACATTATGGTAAGCTTATTAACATATTTATTACGTTTTAGAATCAAGTCAAATGCTAGATACCCTCTCAATGTGCCTTTGGAAATGTTCACCTGGGTGCCAACAAATACCACAGTACCAGCAGTAACATCAATCTATTTAAAAAAATAATGTACAAATTTATATAAACACATTAAAGCCCTAATCTTGCAGGTGTTCGCCTAGGTGTTGTTCCTGCACTTATAATTTCTTGTCCTTTATTAAGAGCTGCATCACGTTTATCAGCCGCTTCTTTACGCGCCCGCATTTCTTCTTGTGCCATATGCATTTGATTTTCCATTTCTTGTAGATGCTCAGCAGCTTGCTTCTTTTTTGCACGTCCTGATTTTCCAGTTTCTTTTACAGAGAAGAACATCGGACCAAGCTCAGCTAGCCAATGACCATCTACAGATGTTACACACTGCATGTATTCGCGAGCTGTCATCACTAATTCGTGATAGACAACATAATCAGGTGTATTTCCTAATCCAAATAATGCAGAGGTAGCGTGCAAGTGACAAGGCATTCCAGTACGTAAATTAACATATTCTCCAATACCTTTCAATCGAGCAGCCTGATGGAAGTACGCTACAACAATGTTGTGTTATTTCTGATCTTTAATTTTATTATGAAATTTAGCAATTTTTCAAAACAATAACTAATCAAGTCACCTTTGCATTTGATCAAGTGGTATGCCACATCTAACTCTGCTTGCCACTTTTATCTTTTTTTCACGTACATGATTGTAAATTATATTTCTCGCTATATAAAGATAAGGGAGCGAGAAAATATCATGAATTGATTTAGATTTAAAAAAAGGATAAAAGTCAATAAATCGCTACAACAGTTAAGTCTATTTATCAGAAATGTAACCGTGAAAGCTAATTGCACCTGACCATTTTTTCAAAGGTGATTTAACTTTTGCTATTTACCAGAACAAATGCACTTTCTGACAATATCCCAAGCAGTTCCACAAGATTCAATACGCAGTTTTTGTTGAATTACAATATCCTTTAGTTGTTGACGAACTTCTCTGACTTTACGCATTGCTTTGACATGAATGAAGTGTTCATTACACCAATGAGATGAGTAACTGCAAATAAAAAATTTAGAATTCATACGTATCACCATAAAAACATACTTATTTTGTTTCCACTGATTGTAAACGTGTAAATAAGTAAGATGATCACTTTCAGGTACTTGAAATTTTTCACGGACACTATCTGCCTCTTCTTCTCTACCTTTTGGACGGTAAAAAATAGACGGTACGGACAACATTGATACTAAAACAAAACTAGGTGTAAAAAGATTTAAAATAGTTACACACACTACCAATAGTAAGTATTTCTTCAGTACAACCCATTTGGCTTGACACAATAAGCATTTGACATTGAGGAGGATCAAGTGGGAATTCTGCCATCTGCCTTCCTAACTTTGTTAGCAATCCTGTATTGTCCAACGCACCCAAAATCCACAATTGATATAATGAATTTAGAATATTATCCTAAAAAATTCACATTATAATCAAAATTGCGAGTGAACCATAATTTACTTGAGGTGGGGGATCCATGAAATGAAATTGTAACAGATCTTCCACACCAAGTGATTTTAACAGCAATACAGTGTTCGCTAAATTTGTTCGCTGAATTTCAGGAACGTTTGTGACCAAGAGTTCATCTTTGTACTGGCGCTCAGTGTACAATCTAAATGCTTGTCCGGGTCCGGTTCTACCTGCCCTTCCTGAGCGTTGATTAGCGTTAGCTTGACTTATTGGATAAATCTATAATCGTGGTATTTAATTAAGGAGATATTGTGTAGTAGTAGTTACTTACTTGCAAAGCATCCATACCTATACGAGGATTGTATACTTTCAACTTGCAATAACCTGAATCAATTACAAAAATTATTCCGTCAACTGTTAACGACGTTTCTGCTATATTAGTAGCTACGACGCATTTTCTAATACCCTCAGGCGAGCGCTGGAAAATTTTCGCCTGCAAATCTGATGGTAGCTGAGAATATATAGGAAGAATTGATAATTCAGGTGCATGTTCAATTTCCGCTAGACGTTCAGCTAATACCTAAAAAACCATGCAGAATGATTAAGGTAAAAATTCTTAAAAACCGTACTTCACATGTCACTTCAATGTCTTCCTGGCCAGGCATAAAAATCAATATATCACCAGACGGTGGTTGTAGATGTATTTGTAAAGATTGTTTAACAGCAGCGTCTACATAGTCCTCGACTGGATTTTTGCTGAATAAGGTTTCCACTGGGAAAGTTCGTCCTGGAATTGTGAACGTTGGAACATTTCCAAAAAATAAGGAGAATTTACTGGAGTCCATTGTTGCAGATGTTACAATTAATTTCAAATCATGGCGTTTTGCGACAATCTGAAATTAATAATAAACTTAAAACTCATGTTTCTTAATCTGGTCACTTATAAAGCTAAAAATTAGTAGTCTAATCGGCAATACTTTTTCAGTCAATGAAAGTTATCATATCTTATTGACTGTTTAACTAACACAAGTGAGTACTATTGCTAATTTTTTTTTTCTGAAGCTATAAAGTCGACTAAATTTGTAAAAATTGAAAATCCCCCCTTTCAAAATATACTCTTTTTGTACATGCGTATAAGAAAGTATGGTGACCGTGAAAATTTGAAAAACTGAGATGTTTTTGGACGACCTCTCGCATGACCGGAAGTACAGAAGAGGAGGTTATAAATTCCGTTGGTCGTCTGTACCGTTTTTTCCCCACTTCATCCGGTTCTCATAAACCGATTGCAAATATTTGAAAAAATTGTAGTATAATGAAACGTTTACTACTATTATTTAGAAATTTACACATTTTCGTAAATGGAGATTGTGTTGCAAAAAAACCTGTTATATTGGAAAACTTAAGAACAGACTATCTCTGAAACTGTCAAGCCTATCAATGATAAAATATTCTTTTACCATACAATAAAAACACCGCTGCCAAATTATCTGCCATAATGCTTTCTCATATATGTAAACAAATTTTGACCAAAAATTTGTAACTAGCACTTCAAAGTCCACAATACCCGAATTTGAGTTATATCGGTTTTTAAACAGGATAATCCCCCATTTTGGATCCGCCATTTTGAATGTTTTAATTTTGAGAAATGATTTACACTTAGCCATCTTAAAAAAACCCAATCCCCGACTTGAAAAAAATCGGTTTATAAATAATGCACAATTTTCCACCATAAAAACGGTGCGCCAGTGGTTATTCATTTTATTTTGAAATTATATAAAAAAGGATTAGTTTGTTTTTTAAATTTTGTACATTTTTAAAATTTGAAGCAATGAATTTTTTTAATTTTCTAAGCCTCTAAGATGCCCCGTCACTGGTTGGGTTTTGCTCATTAACGAACTTGATCTAGATTTTATGGCAAAGAATTGTTGTACCAATTTTATATCGATAGCTTTAATGGTTCAAAAGATATCGCAGATCGCGCATACACAGACGACATTTTTTTCTAAAAATGTGGTTTTCGTGTTGTTTATGCCATAAAACGTCAAGAAATGCAAAAAAAATTCTTGAAAACTTAAACCGATTACATACGTAAGTATATGTGAAAGCAATAGAACTTTATGAGGCTTTATGGTGTTTAATGAGATTATAATTGCATTTATCTTAATGGATTTTTAATGACCTGTTAAATTGTATCTTAATGGTGATAGGATGTTCCCGTTAATTGCATTTAACTGCATTAGAATATGGCTGCTTTTACAGCGACTTTTTCAGTCCCGTCTTCATCTCCCTGTCATCTTCATTGGAACTAGTTATACAACCTCTTATTTTCTGCCATCTTATTTATGGACCACCTCTGCAGGTTGCATATCTCAAAGCAGGTTTTAACATATTTGATTCTGCATATTACTGCAGCATCATGATCTAGAATATTCTGTGCTCCGCCATCTTGCTTGCGTGCCCCTTTGGGGTTGATGTCTTCGATTGCGGTAGCTTTTCCATCCTTGTCGTATATCCACTAGCTTTGTTTACGTGTGGACTTCCTTTTCCAATAGTTGGATCTTCGTCATGGTCTAAGCCCTGGGTTCCTCTTCTAACAGATGGGCCCCATTTCTGAGAGCTGGGATGAGCAGTGGGTCCCATTTCTAACACTGCAGCAACTATATCGAAAAAGGGATGTTTGAACTGACGTTCCATCTTCATTCTCAAAACCTGGTTATTCAAAATCTGCCGTAAATACCAACGCTTCGAAATAAAATCTTGCTTTGGTATATTTTCGTGTAGATTTTGGGCATGTTTGGGGTGAATTAAGTTTGTAAGTGTGCTTGTTGAGTAACTTTTAAAGTACACCATAAGATTGTATCACAAATTATGTGTTGTGTTAAGCTCTATGTATACTACAGGATGGTGCTTGTAGCGATGGCACTGAAAGCTGTGGGCTAACTTAAAATTATATCACAAAAGTGCGCTACATTTAGTTCTAACACCAAAAGAGAGCGAAGTGAAAGAAATGTGCTAACCTTGATATTGCGACGATGTGAATAAGGTAAAAGTTGCGTATTGCGTAAATTCAAAAAAGTAAGTTATGAGACATAAGTGGGCGTTAAGCCGCTAGTTGGCGCTGTATAATAATAATAATAACTATTTTTTATTTTTTGCAATAAAAAAATGAAAGTAATAATAATAACGTGCACTTAAATTATAAATTAGAATTGCAAAAAAAGGTTTAAAAGTCAGTAAAACTGATCGTGTACTTAACCTTAAAGATACCATTGTAACATCAATTATACCACAAGATAGCGTTTTAAATTGGATGACAAGAGAGTGCTAATAGCATTAATTACAACTCATTTATACAAGAAGTCGTTGCCCGCTGATTTAGCTTTTAACACTATACCACAAGATGACGTTAACTGCTGTAACCGCAGCGGAATCATCCTGGAAATGAGTCACAACCTGCTCTATTGGGAATGCAGGCATGGTGCTATAAATGTGGTCTGGAGCTGAGCTTCAGCTGTTGAACGCTGGTCACAGTGTGAGAAATAGGACCCGCAGCGGAGTTCAACTGTCAGCAATGGGTGGCGCCCCATATGTTTGAAATAGGGTTATGGCAGAGATCCAGTTGGTGAAAGAGGACGTAACCACGTGCAGACGGATATACCACAAGTCACATAGAAACAAGATGGCGGAACGCGCAAAAAAGGATTGTAAAAAGGCAACAATGTCAGAGAAACAAGTTGGCGTTTTGGTGCAGAAAAAAGGCGAAAAAGGGGTTGAAAAAGATAGAAATGAAAAAGCCGCCGCAAACGACAATTTCGGACCTAAGTCAAAAAGACATGCACGCAAGATGGCGGAACACGGAAATGATATGGCTCAAAACCAAAAAACACACTAAAGATGCTGGGCCAAGATGCAGATCCAAAATACTGAAACTTATTGTGCCCCTTCAAGATATGTAATCTTCAGAGGTGAATTGTAAACAAGATGACAGAAAGTTGGGGTTTAAAAACAAGTTCAAAAAGGCAATGGAAATAGAGTCTTAAAAGAAAGGATTGAGAAGCCGTCGCAAAATAAGCCGAATTATAGGTCAATTAAGTGGAAAAACCCATGGTCATTAAAGGCAACTAAAGAGCAATTAAACATTCATTAAATGCCATAAAGTGCCAGTGTTCTACTAATACAATTCTAAGAAAAAAATAAATATTTAAAATGATCACCACTTTATAATCAGTTTGTAATCAGTTTAAATAGCACAAAAAAAATATAAACTTTGATAAAGGACATTGAATTTATCGAGAATTATAAAATAACCCCATGATTTATTTTTGTAGCGAAGGAAACATACAAAGAAACAAGCCACATATGTTTAACCCGTTGCCAAAACAGTAGCGTTTTTGATGTGAAAACTTTAGTTCTGTTTTGTGTTTACTTACCCATAGTGTTTTCTATTTGTTATTTTTAATTTTTTGTTACTGTTCGTTATTTTTTTTGGTATTTTCTACTAAATGACAATTTATTTTTTGTGCTTCCGTCCGACAACAGGTTTTCCAATTCTCAAAATTGTCCAGAAACTCATTGTTTCTGACCTAGGACTGCGTAACGTAAAAATTTTTAGATTGGCATCACTAACTATATTTAATTTCTTAACTAGGAGGAGTACATTCAAAAGACTGATTTACAATATAAAATATCACTAAATTTACCAAAATTATTTGAATGTTTAAGAATAGGTAAACATTGTTCACAGATAGATTAGGTTATAGTAAGCAACGCAGCGATTTTATTATATATGTAAGCTCTATTTCGAATTAGTGAATTTTTGGTACATAAAAATACTTTACGTAAGTGCGGTTTTTGTAAACCATAGAGCTTTGAACGTTTCAATTATATTTTTAAATGAAAATTTCCCACATTAAGTAGCCTTTTACTTACCTCTGATAGTGAACGACCATTCAATAAAGTTACACATTTACTTCTAAATTTACAGTTTACTATAAATTACAAACAGTTAAATAGAATACAAAACGAAATGAGTGAACAGTGAACAAAAAATTCTACGTGCAATTTCAGTCTTAAATATTTGTCATACAAGAACTGGTTTGTTTAGTGGACATTTAGGAAAACTGACATAAAACACAAAAAAAAGCAAGAATGAAATATAAAAACGTAAAAAGGTAAACAACATAAGTGCAACTGACAGTTAAAATTGTCAATTTAGAAATTTCCCTAGTGTAAACAAAGCGACATGTGAGCCAATTGAAACCTTTTTTGCGGGAATTATTTGAAAGCTCCGCCTAGTTAAAAAATGAACTCTAGAGCATTTTGTTTCACATGTAGAAGATCAATGTTGCCAACATAACTTAAAATATGATGGCGTCACCAAGCAAATTTTTTAAAATATTCTTTATGAAGTATTAGGGTCGGCAGCGTCCAGGAACTATTTTTGACAGTATTCGCAGTTGCAAGCCTCAGTTAACGTCACGGTTCGCAATTCTTCTCATACTCGCAAAATGATCGTTTCCGGCCTAGTTATACAAATAACTATTGTAAAGTTTATTATTCTGTTTTTTTTTTGTTTTTCTTTGAAATAAAATTCCTTATTCATCTGTTATCACTGTTAAAATTAGTCTAATAATAAATATTTATTTTTCTTTATTTTTCCTGAACCGCACAGTACTGTTTAGAAATGAATTTCGTCTAAATGCAGAAACATATACAGAGGGATCAATTGTGTTTCTGTTAACATAGTTTTTGCAATCCGTGAAAAAAAATAAAAACAACCAAATTTGTAGCTTAAAAAATAAAAAAAAAGGGAAATAGTGTCGACTATTGGAAACACGTTGTGTATTTGAATCTATGTTTTACTTATTGCTGATAGGTTAAAGGGTGGGTCATGTAAGAACAGTAGAAAACTGAAAAAAAAAATGGTAGAACGTAATTTAAAACAATAAAAAGTAATAATATAAATGTTTTTAATGTCATAACAATTATATCAAAAATTACTATCTTAACGTACTAAAAAACGTATAAAAATAATATGAAAGAAGGTACTCGACACAAATTTATATTTGCCTCAATTCCAACCTGTTATTAAAATTTTACGAGCAGTGGAATCATAAAGAAACGAAGTCAAGGCTCAAATAGGTCACAGTAGATGATATGAGTAATTATGATTCATTAAAGCAATATTTATCAACAATGTTACAGCGATATACTCAAATAAATCTTTCTAAGTTGAGTAAATATTGAACAATTCCAATGTATTAATTTTGTTGTTATGTAAACATGTTTGAAATTATGATTAGTTATCAAATTATAAACATAATATACTTGTGTTAACAAAATTAACTTCGTAATGGAGATAACCTAGCAAACATTTGTAAGATGCGAAATTTATCCCTAGTGGAATACTCCACAGACCAGGTACGAAGAATACAACGAAAAAAAGCATTGATAGTAATCTGAATTTCTGGAATATGTCCACGTGCAAGAAAAACAATTGTTCTATTCACGTTTTCATTTAAATTGTTTTATTCAGATTTTCATTTAGCAAACATGTTCATAAAAAGAATAACAATAATGTTCATATTAGTTGAGTTGATCAGTCTATTTACACACTTTTATAGCACCACGTTTCAGAAGCAGACTGCTATCGTCATCAGGCTTAGTACTGCGAAGAACTGTTTTCGCACTGGAGCCGAATTCATATGTTATGGTTTTTTCCAAAGCAATTGACTTTCAGATTCGAACTTTGGTACCCTTCCCTTACAAAGAAAGGAGAGCGGTCATTTCCCTTAAGAATGGCCCATCGATCAAAATTCTCCCGGCAGACAAAGGAAACGCGACTGTGGTAATGGATATGGAGAGAGTAAGATACAAGAACTACTGGATGGGGACCAGTACAAACACCAAATGACGGATATACTAGACGCTGGCAAACCACAAGGGGGAGTTCTCCGATTGCCAGAGAACTAGACTTACCCCACACTACAGTAAACCTCGGCATCTGTATGGCCTACCAAAGATCCATAAGGAAGGAATTCCTTTGGTAACAATTGTAAGCTCGAGAAATTCACCTTGTCACCCATTAGCACACAATCTGCTAGTCATCTTTACACCCTTATCGGGAAAAACCAAGTCTATGATCAAAAATACGCAGCACTTCGTGAAAACCATCAGAAATTTCCGACCAAACCAAGAAGAAATACTGGTAAGCTTCGACATCGTAAGCCTATTCACAGATGTGCCCACCGATAAGCCACTAATTATCATACGGGACAAGCTGGAAAAGGATGAAATGTTAGCCGAACGAACGCAACTCTCGGTAAACACAGTAATGGAACTTCTAACAATATGCATTAGAACTAAATATTTCCCAAGTAGAAGACAAATTCTACCAACAAGGGTTGGGATGGCGATGGTTTCCCACTATCACCCATAGTGAGCTATATATATATATATATATATATATATATATATATATATGAAAGACTTTGAAGATATCCGAATTCACGGAAAAACCAGGGATGTGGCTTAGATACGTAGATGATACCTTCGTAGTTTGGCAATACGGTATGAATTCCTACATCTTCCAAATAAAATAGCCGCGCACCCTCCATAAAATGCACAATTGAATTGGAGTCGGAACAAAAACTGCCATTCCTGGATGTACTTGTACACAGGAATGACAACACTTTCACGACAAGTGTATAAAGGCAACCTACCCACATACAGATAGTGGCAAAGGACGAGAATACAACTCGCCGGAAACTCAAATAAGCCGCATACATCGCACTAGCAGAAAATCCAATGAGCCAAGCTAGTGAGAAATGAAATCCATCTGGATCCCAATAATGCGCGAAGAGCTTAAGCGCAATACACCTGGGGAATAGGTTACGGTGTAACATGCGCAATAAACTACTACAACGAAAAGTTTTATATATATATATATATATATATATATATATATATATATATATATATATATATAGTTATCAATCAGATGTTTTATTGACTTTATAGTAAATAAACAATGTAATTTTTACTAGAACAATTACTTTTATTGTATTTTCGTTACTGACTTATATAATCTAATACATCTGTCAACAACATTATTATTAACTAGAATAATTTTATGTCCAGGAAACATTTAACTTTTGTTCGAAATTAGATGTTGTATTTTCTTAATAGTGTTTGAAATATAACGATTTTTAATAGGCCAATATGTGGAATCCCATAAGCCATAAATATATCAGATATATTGTTATTAACTAGGAAATGCTTACTTTGTAGATTTATAAGGGCCGCTACCGGTCAAGGAAAACGTTGGGATTGACTACGCATAATTTAGGCATATATGTAGAAAATAAAAGAGGATGATGGACAGTCAATCGTAAGATTTTCCGGTGCTTGGATATATTGCCGCTCTCTAATTTGTTTTGTAATTGAATACAATCGTACGTGTAGTGTTTGAATTTTATGTTTACCTTTTTTTCCCTTTAATTGTGATTTTCCAACATCAGAAGTGGGATAAATCCACGGTGAATTGTGATAAGAGTGCGTGAGTGCAAAAGAAATAAACATGGAAGGGAAGACGGGTCATGAGCATAATACTCAAACGTTGTTAGTGGAGTTGCTGAAAACGCTGCAGTCGCAAAAATCTGAACCACATGTTGAAGTATCATATTTTCGCTCAGATGTGAACGAATCCACCAAATGGGTGAGTTAAAAAGCATGAGTTAGCATGTATTGTCTGATGTGGAAACGTTAGCTAGACTGGGTCGATTTCTTTTGAATGGTGCCAAAAGATAGTACGAATGTTGGAATCCCGATTGAAGGGATTGGGTTACCTTTCGACAAGATTTTATTGAGGCTTTTCCTCCAATAAGGAACTTGATCCCTTATTATCGGAAGCGGCAGCTTTTAATAGTTCCCTTCTTAACACTTACGAAACGTATGTTCATAAGAAATCAGCCCTGATAAGGAATCTTCGAGCGAATTGGTCAGAAAGTGATCCAAAAGGTACTTCGTGATTTCAAAGAAATAATAACCAGCGGAAATAAAGTGCGAGCGGTGAGGAATGTCAGTTTAAAAAGAAAATGAGAAAAATACTTTATTGTTAACGGTCCTCCATACCGTTTGTCCGCCAGCGAAATAAATTTATGCGGGAGATCACTGAAGATTTGCTTGTGAATAACATTATTGGCTCCAGCGAATCCCCTTTTGTGAGCCTGCCGACGCAATTACATACCCACACAAAGCAGCATTGAGTATGGAGCTATTTTGATCCAACTACATGGAACACAACCGAAGGTAGTAGCGAATTTTTATTAAATATCACGCATATGAGCTTGAAACACTGGCAGGCATTAAAACACTTTCGCACTTATTTGTTCAAGTTACAGTTGTCCAGAAGGATCATATATCTCGTGTGTTTCGATGGTGGATGTACATGCAGGATTTTGGTTTTGAAATATCGTATCGAAAAGGAAGTAACCTACCCCATGTAGATTATTTAAGTAGGGAATCCTGTTGGAAAAGTACGGAGGGTAGTCACCGTGACTGGGCGTATTTAGAAAATAGAACATCATTACAATACACGAGATATTCATAGGGGAACTGGACAAGTGGAAAGATACACGCGAACAATTCGTAACCTATTTAGGACCGAAACTATCACCAAGTCAGAATGGTCGCGTGGCTTGTGGAAGATACAGCTGGGCTCTGCCCCACTGATACAAGCTCTTGCAAAATATTTCGGGAGATTTAACCCTGTGTGTAATCGGGAGATAGACATTTAGAGATTTACATTTAATTGTGATTTTCTAACAATATATAATGGATTACTTAGTGGCTCAGCGAATCTGACAGTAGTCAAGTGCTTGGGAAAAAATAACATGAATTCGACTCAAGTGCGAGAACAGTTCATCTCAGGACTAAGCCTGATGACGGAAGTAGAGTCCGTTTCCAAAACGTCGCGCTATAACAGCAAAAACTGTGGAAGTAGGCCGATCCACTCAACTAATATGAAGCCACAGTTATAATACAGAATAATACAGAAATAATGTTCATAAACTGCATAATTGTGTTCATGCCATAATTATATGCTTGCAGATCAATGCTTATTGTAGTACTGCAGTAAGATCCGTCGAGTTAACTCACCACTTACATGCTCGTAGTATGCTGCATTGAGCTGATATAAATAAGCCCAAGTGTCTCTGTGTTCTACCCTGCCACTCTTCCTTGTATACATTTAGACATCCACCCTGCAAAACGTCATCATATTTATTCGTCTCAAACCAAAAGAGCCTATCCCAGAGGAGTTTCTAACGCGCGTCTTTGCCGCGTGCGAAAGCGGGAAAAGACACCAACGCAACACTCGGGGCTGATCTCTCAGCCATAGTTCGTTAATGAGCAAAATCCAATCAGTGGCGGGGCCTTTTTAGGGGCTTAGAAAATTAAAAAAAAATAATTCCTTCAAACTTTAAAAAGTTACAAAATCATACCAATACTTTTTATATAATTTCCAAAAAAAAATAACCAGGGGGCATCGCTTTTAGGGTACCAAATTGCGCATTTTGGGATTATCGCGTTTAAAAACCGATATGACGATATGATGAAGTATTGTGGGCTTTTAAGTTGCTTACTACAAATTTTTCGTCAAAATTTGTTTACATATATGAGAAAGCATTATAGCAGCGGTTTTTATCGTTTGTCGGTTTTTCGTATTTTCTAAATTAAATATTTTCAATACTGTACTTGAATTTGCTCTCTCGACGTTGGAATTCCTCAACTTTCTTATTGGAAACCATTTGTTTACGTTTGTTGGATTGATTTTTGATTGTATGATTTTCTATATTTTAAAAATAAAATATCCAAAATTTTACATTGAGGACTAATCTCACGCCGAAATTTAAAAAAGAATTATTTAGAAAATACTAATAACCAACAAACGACAAAAATAGCCAATAAACGACAACAAATGACCAACAAACGAAGGACTTTGAAGGACTTCACGTTTAAATTAAAAAAATTATTCACTCAACAAATAGCCAACAATTGCAATAACAAAAAAAAATTAAAAAAGGAGGACTAATTTCACACTGTTAATTAATGTGTGATATTGATATCTATCACTATTTCGACAGAATCATAACGTTTTAAGGCGGGTGGTGTATAAAATCTTATTGTGGTGCGTAGGGTCTATAGGTAGCGTACCGTAATTTGATAATGTTTTCTGGATATTTTATTTTATGTATTTTACGTAATTGATAATTGAGTAAGGGTTGAAAAATAAAAACACATGTTAGGATAGAAACAGATGTCCATCCGAGCTGCTTTTATTGAAGGAGTGTAACGAATTGCGGAATATTTTTACACGCACAGTCTTGATGTAAAAATGTCACTAGTTTAATAATTCATTACGTCAGTATACGCCGCGATCAAAGACATCGTTGTTTCTTATTTTTGAAATTTGATATTAGATGTAGGTTTTTTTACGGGCGAGTGCATATTCTTAAAATTAAGATTTCGTTTTTTGTTTTTTTTATTACTTTTGAAAAACGGGGGTTGATTTCGGGAGTAAATATAGGTAGGTGAAGTTGGAGGAGAAGGCAGTTGTGGTTAGAGTTTTGATCGACCCAGATCAATTTGATTAAATACCTTCATTGTAAACAGTCTGTCTTTAAATATTTTTGTTGCGTGTACATTTTTCTTTTGAATTAACCACCGCGAATTTGTTCTTTTGGGTGTTAGTTTTAATGTGTTTTTCAAATATTAATCTATTTTAGAAGTTAAACTGCGTATGTTAACCATTTGTGTCTGTGATCAAGCCAACGTAACGTATTAAAAATCAAGCATTGCTTTACAAAAAGTATCTCATTACGCACACGGGTAAAGGATAAATCACGGTTATAATCGTATATAGGCAATACCGCTTGATTTACACACTCCCGGGTCCAGATGACCATAAATTGCTACTCGAATTCTATTTTTACTGTTCTTATTGTGTTGTATAGACGGATGTGAAATCTGAGAAAGGAACGTTGTATTTTTTTAACGCAGTCCCTCAAGCTTGTGTATCGGTCACGTGGTTATTTATTTGCACTTACTCTTGTAAGACTTTGTTTGAATGAGTTTTTTTTTCTTTGATTCAGTCTGTTTAAGTAGAGCTGTTTGCTTGCGAACTAATTTCTCTTCATATGTAATTTATTGTAATTGTGCGCAATTGTGTAGATGTAAATTTCTTGCCTATTTTTTTTTGTTTTGTTCGTGCAGTTACCTTATTATCACCTGTGCAATTTTTCTGTTATATTTTATATGTACCGTAATTTGCCTTATTGTTTTATTTGCCTATTTACTTAAAGACCGGCATGATTGGTTTTAAAGGGCCACATGTTTGGTATTACAATTGTTATTCTGATTTATTTATGACACAATTGTGAATGTGATTACATTGGTTTTTACCCAAAATAGTACATTAACGGGTTGAACCATCATTGCGCAGAGCTCGTTAATTTTAATTTGAGTAGTTTCATTATTTACCTGTCCTACATGATGCAACTCTTGATCTCATAAATCCTATCTAATTCAAATAACACAGAGTACCTCTAGTAGACGGCCAATTATTTTGATCAGATTTAAGGTTTGCGAGTAATTAAATAAATATCAGACTTGTAAATAAATTCTAATGTTTTAATTATTGTCAGGAAAGGCCATGTAAGGCAAGCAATTAATTTGAGTAATAGTAGCTCAGTAGAAGATTGCTAAGGTAATGCTAATTTTAAAACCAGGGAAACAAGCCCATATTACACGAAGAAGAAATAATACCTGACCATCAGTTTGGCTTTCGAAAACAGCAATGGATGATTGAACAAGTACATCGCGTTGTACGTTACATAAATACAGCGTTCGAAGCAAAGCAATATTGCCCTGCCGTCTTTATCGATGTTATGGGTCCATGGTTTTATCATAGATTGGCCGCCGATAATTTTAGAAATTATAAATATTTGTTAGTACCGTACATCTTAAATGTAGTATAAACTCTCGTAATTGGATCTAATAACACGTGCATGTTTTGAGAAGCTTTCCTATTGTAACGTTTTCTTTTGACTTTTACGTGTTCAAAAGGTTTATGACTTTTTTTAGTGTTTTCTAAAACAACAATTTAATTTCAAGTGGTTGTGTACAGAATTAAAGTGTTTTTTTTTGGTTGTTGAAGAGAAATTACTTACTTTAAGATTTGAATTTCTTGTAATGGCGTAACGTAACAATAGATTATTGCTTTCTTATCAAATTACAATTATTTTAGTTAGGCGTGCAAATAATTTTGAAGCCTTTCAGGTTGGCGAAATCAGCTGGTCCCAGTGCCGCCTGCGAAGATTACGTTTAGGTAAGCGAGTTATATAAGTATTTTGAGCAAGCTGTGAACTCACGTAATTAGGCATTTCAACCCCTATCGTGACGTTTCAAATACTCTGGCGCCATTTTCCGGGTTTATGTCGTTTCAACCCCTACTTGGACTTATATATGATAAACTATCTCGTTGTGCGCAAAATTTCGTATTCCAAATCCACCCCGGCCGCTGTATAGTCAGGCAAAAGCCAAGTTTGTCTGTTATCTCGTTTAACTGCCAGTTTATACCGTAAAAATCTACACGAAAAGTACTTCTTAGTCAATCATGAGGAGGTAATGACAAAACTGGAACCACCTTTATTATATTATCTCATCTTTACAGCTGACTTACCTATTGACAACGGTACTGTGTTCGCCACGTTTGCAGATGATACTGTTATATTAACGACCGACGAAAATCCAGAAAGAGCAGTACAAAAATTGCAAAGCAGTCTAGATCATGCTCAAGAATTTAAGTCTGTATATGTCCGTTTCACCAAACGAAGAGGCATATGTCCTCCCATCACGTTGAATGGAATAGAAATTCTGCCGTCTGATAGTGCTAAGTATTTGGGCATCCATCTCGATAAAAGCCTCACGTGGCGAACTCACATTTGGAAAAAACGTTTGCAACTGAATTTGAAAAAGAACTACTACTGGCTGTTAGGCAGCAATTCCCAGCTCAGCCTAGATAATAAATTGGAAATATACAAAGTTATATTTATACCCGTTTGGCTTTATGTAATCCAGATATGGGGAACAGCGTCATTTTCAAACATATCCATACTTGAGAGATTGATTCCAATCTAAAGTATTACGGACAATCACTGCATCCAAATAGATTAGCGATAAACTTACTTGATAATAGTGGGGATAATCGTAGACTTAAGCGATATTATACCTTAGATTTACCATAGAGGAACCGACACGATCGATTTCTCAAATTGTACGCAATGGAAAATTTTGAAAATGTCGCAGTTACCAATGTCGATGGGGACAACTCGACTAAAATATTTTCAAGATGGCGGCACTTGCAGTTATACCGGAAGTTGATGTTTACCCTCTTATTGTAAATGGGACACCCTATATATTATTTCATTTTTAAATTCTATCAAAAATTTTAGACATATTTTATGTATAATATCCTATACCTAACTTTAGGCCGTTTTTGAGATATTTAATATTCTACGTCAAAAATGACGTTTAGAGACACTAAAATAATTAATCATTTTTCCTATAAGAAAGCCTTTATTATTCAATTTGAGATGAATTCCCTGTAGAAAGGGACTTATTTTCATATACTGAGTGAATATTTTGATTTTAAATTAATACAGGGTGACCAAAAATTAAGCACATAATTAAGTTATAAAAACGTAGTCTTTTTTTTAAATGGAAACCCCCTAATTTTATAATGCTATCTTATTTAGCATTAAAAATAAGGGTAACTTTGTGTAAAGTTGTCTATTACAAAAATATGTAGTTTTCGAAATATTAGCAATGAAAGATTTTTTTATTATGACAATGCTGTTTTATAAGTTTTGTTAGTTAGCTATGACAGCTGCCATGACGACATTAAAAAAAACAATCAATTTCAATTGAAATGTCATTATTTCTAGTTATTTGACATTAAGTAATACTTGATAACCATGCCGGGGCGATTAAACTACACGCACGAAGATTATTTAAATTTATTTATCATCTACGCCTATGGTGAATGTAACAGAGTTTTAAGGCAAAAATTAATAAAAGTAAATTTATGCTAACAATAACTAATTCACAGAAAAACAATTATTCTAGTAAATGTTCAAAATGTCCACCTTAAACTTCCAAACATTTTTCGCATCTTCGAATAAGTTCTGCTTGCACGAGTAGCTGCTCTAATGGAATCTTCAGACAAACATGCGAATGCGTCCCTTACTCTTAACATACAATCTTCCTTTGTTGTAATTGGATTAAAATACACGATGTGTTTTATCGTTCCCCATATAAAATAATCCAAGACTGTAAGGTCATGAGAACGAGGTGGCCACAGGAAAGGTCCATCACTAGCAGTCCACTGGTCATAAAAAGTCGCTTGCAAGAAGTTGTTAACAGAAAAGGTTCTATGCGGAGGGGCGCCATCGTGTTGGTAAAAAAGTTGCCTGTGTTCCGCCAGAGGTAAATTTCAGATTTCTTAAGTATTGTTCATCCAAATCTAGAATATTCAACATTTTCCATTCCCTACTTTTTGAGAAGTCGATCGCGTCGGTTAGTCGCTGTTATAGATTTACGTAATTAGCATATTAGATTTTCAGTTAGTCATCAAGCCTTCCTCTATGTTATTTAGCATATTTATTTTTAAATGTAATAGTGTAAGGTAAACTTTATTATTAATTTAGTTAATTGACTAAAAGTATCATCATTGGTTGATCACTTCACGTCACCTTTTCAGTTGAAGCATTTTCGTAATGGTGTCGCAGTAGATAGTAAATAGAGTTAGCCGTGAATAATAATTAAAAAAAAAGTATGTGGTATTATTCATTATGTCTAATAATAGCGAGTTATTCAGTAGCTGTATATTTATTACTGTCTTGAGGTCAAGGGAAATTTGGTATATAAATTTTTTTTGTTTGAATATAAAAGAAAAACATAAAATGTGAATCATTTAATATGACAGCATACTAAGCTGTTTTAAAAGATTATTTAATAGTTTCTGGTTCAAGATCTAATGATTCATTGAAACAACTTGTATCATCTTCAATACTTGAGTCACAGAATAAATAATACTTTAATCTATTATTGAGTTTCATATGAGGTCGCTATAAAGTCCTTGATTTGCTAATGGAATTAAGTGCATATAAGCTTTTACGTCGTTTAATATTGTTTCAGCTACTGGTTTATTTAAAATTATAAGAAGTTATTGCATTAGCCTGTTCTTCCATAAACATAGTAATGCACATTAAATTTAGTTACAATGGCTGATAATTTACTAATTTATACCAGTTATAAATTATTCACAATTAAATGTTTAATATGTCTTGAAAAACACAAATTGTATTATGTTAAAATAATAATAATGATTTATTATTACCATGAGAGTTTCAGTTTCCAGCTTGCTCATAGGTTGCAGCACAATCACGATGTCTGAACAGAACTAGTCTTCTAGAGAGCAGTAATGTTGAGTTATTGAGCGATAAGTTAGATCTCAGTTATGTGTAGTTTACTTGTTTGAAAGTTTATTCTGATTTTCCCGTTTAATGTTTATCAAGAGTAATTTTCCCGGACTTTGTCATATGATACACCTTGGTAAGTGAAAAACTTATTTTAATTGAAATGAGTGCATGCTAACAGTGATGTCTTTTCAGTGTCAACCAGACCTCATCATTGCCCTGCCAATAGTTGATCAGGACAATTAAATAAACAGTTAAATAAGTTTTTGCTTATAATCACGTAACCTGTATATAACGGACGCAAGTGAAGCACATTGGCGCCGGCGCCATAGCGGCGATGATACTTGTGGGAGAGAACGTTAAAACCACGTTTAAACACGCATATTCGCTGTAAAATAACTTGTGTTTATTATATAATTTTATAGGACTGTCAGTGTTTGTATAGTGTACATAGTTCAGATGCTTATTAGTAATTATTAGTTTTACCAAAATGGGTGGCATTCGGTTGTACGGGGTGAGCAAATAAGCGAGGTAAGCGGCTGTATATCAGGACCTGTCAATCTGACAACAATGGGAAAAAATCTTTTATTATGAATGTGGTCATGAGAAAATGTTGGAAATTATTCCGTATTTCACCGCTAGAGGGCGCAATTAAAAATTAAATAATAAATTTCTAAATTTCTCCCAAAACTCCTATATAAAGATATAACCTTGCTTACATCATTAGTAAGTCTAGACAATTCTACATAATTTTGGTTTAAGGTTCATTGTCGTACTGTCCATAAGAGTGAGGGAATCTATTGAAAGTGTAATCATTAAAATTGCTGCAAATTCTGAAATAAAGCTTGTCTGGAAGCCAAATGTAGGTATTTTAAATTGACGTTCCGATTGTTACACAATAGTTACTAATAAAGTGCTAGAGGGCGCAACTTGTTATATCAGTTTTTTTTTTCATTTTACTCCGAAAATTTTAAATCACTCAGTATATTTTGGCATCGTATTCGAAAAGTAGATTAAATTTGCAAGAAAAACGTAAAAACCGCAAGTTGATTTTGCTGGTTTTAAAGTCATAGCGAAATAAAAGATTTTTTAACACTTTATATTGACGAATTTTGGTTTTGCCGAGCCGAATTGGATAAATGTTGGTCTTATATTAAAGATATAGTTGTTGTTAATCAAATTAAGGACCAACAGTGATTTTTAATGTTTTAACACCGTCGCTAGGGGGCGTTAAGAATACAAAAATAAGTTTTTTGCGCTTTTTCTTTAAAATTTTAATTGCAACGATGTAGGTATTTATTATATCAAAATCAAAAAGTAAATTTAATTTGCCATAAAAATTATACAAGATTTATTTTAATATTGTTTAGCTTTAGAATTATAGCGAAATTAAAGTTTAATTTTAACGTGGCTCGCCCTGAAAAAATGCCTAGATAGATGTTGCCTACCGTCACATTCCAAACAGTTTTCCAATCTTATTCGGCTGTATAAAAACTGCTGCTTCGATATTCACTTTTTACCTTCCTTGCGCTAATTTTATTAATTTTACACAGATATAGTAGATAGAAAATATTACTTTTTTACAAAAAACAATCTTTTAAATACGATTATATAGAAACGTCAAATTTTTGTTAGGCGTAGTTTAATTCTTGACAATGTGGTTTGTGAATATTTTTTTAAATGCCTTTCACAAGTGATGAAGCCGTTGATATGATTGCGGTCTATTTCGAGTACTTTCAAAATGAAGCAATAGTTGAAATACAGTATGCGGCCCGGTATCCAGATCGCCTTCATTATGGAAGAAGAATTTTTCACGTTTGACACAGCGACTACGCGATACTGGTAGTTTTCGTCGTCCTAGATTTAGGAGGCGTCGCATTGGAAGGGCGAAACAAAATATTAATGTTTTAACTTACAGAGAATTTAATAGACACGTTGGAACTAGGGCGTTACCTTTAGATTTGGGAATATCTCGAACTACTGTTTGAAACATATTAAAAGACCACAAGTAGATAACTGCATTAGCACATCCTTATTAATAGAAACACAGTTTACTATATGCGCGTTACTTTTTATTTTGGACTACACCCGTACCAGTCCTGTTAGAAGATGTGACATTGAACATTAGGCGAATCGTGTATCTACAATTGGGCACATGTCCAGCTCATGTTTCCCTTAACGTGCGACACCATATTAACGAATATTTTCAGGAACGCTGGATAGGAGGGGGAAGCCTATTTTCTTCGTCAGCCAGGTCACCCGATTTGACGTGTCTCGACTTCTACTTATACGGTTACTTGAAGGACATTGTATTCCAAACTTCACCGACAACAATATTTGACATGGAATCCTAGATGTAATTCGTCAACTGCCAGCTTCGGAAATCGAAACAGCAGTTTTATACACCCCAACAAGATTGGAAGACTGCTTGGAATGTGACGGGAGGCAGTTTGAACATTTATCTAGTAATTAAATACCTAATATTTTTGGGTTTAAAATCAGATTTTTGATTTTATTTGCATTTTACAGGGCGAGCCACGTTAAAATTAAACTTTAATTTCGTTATAACTCTAAAACTAACAACAATGTTAAGATAAATATAATTTTTATGGAAAATTTAATTTACTTTTTGATTTTGATATAATAAATACCCACATCGTTGCACATTAAAAATCACTGTTGGTCCCTAATTCATTTATCCAATTCGGCACGGCAAAACCAAAATTCGTCCATAAAAAAATTTGTATTTCGCTATGACTTTAAAACGGGCAAAGATATGAACTTGCGGTTTTTAGGATCTTGCTTGCAAATTTAATCTACTTATCGAATACGATGTCTAAAATATACCGTGTGTATTAAATTTTCAAAGTAAAGTGAAAAAACTGATATAACAAATTGCGCCCTCTAGCAACTTTATTAGGAACTGTTGTGTAACAATGGGAACGGTAATTTAAAATGCCTAAATTTGTCTTTGAAACAAGCTTTATTTTGCTACACTAAAGGTGGTTTAGAATTTACAGACAATTTTAATTATTACACTTTCAATAGCTTCCCCCACTCTTATAGTCAGTACGCCAATGAATCTTAAACCAAAATTATGGAGAATCGTCTAGACTTTCTAACGATGTAAGCAAATGTATATCTTTATATACGAGTTTTTGGACAAATTTAGAAATTCATTTTTAATTGCGCCCCCTAGCGGTGAAATACGGAACTTCAAAATAATTTCCAGCATTTTCTCATGGCCACACCTATCATATATTTTTTCCCATTGTTGTCAGACTGACAGATCCTAAGATACAGCCGCCTACCTCGCTTATTTGCTCACCCGGTTACAAGTTAACACACCTAGGGGACGACTTTGCAATTTTTTCGTAAGTATCACTGCATCGTATTTATTATGTGGAACTTAACCATAATTTTTAATAGATTCCCACTGAAAACCGAAGTTATATTGAAAAAGTGGATAAATGCAGTACGCAGGAAAAATAGGGCACCCACAAAACATTTACGAATTTCTAGCGATCATTTTCTACCGGACGATTATTTTGGCCAAGAACAGAATGTCCCTCATTTAAAAGAATACGTTGTGAAAAAAGAAAATTATATGGGATTGTAAGACTCGTCAATTTACGTGATATTCTAACTTCGGAAATGAGCTTCGGCTTGGACGGCAAAAACTCCAGCATCTGAGGTACTTGTTTTTATGTTAGTTTCCTTAAATGGGAAAGGGAAGTGGCCCATCGGATACCTCTTTATTACCAAGGTCAATGCTGTTGTACAAGCCCAACTGATTCGAACCACTCTCATCTTGGCAAGTGAGACAACAGTGTAAACATGGGGAATAATAACATGCGATGGAACAAGATTCACGGTGTTACATTTAAAATAAAGGAAGGAAAAGGCCACGTAATTCATTCCTTCCCCTATGGAGAGAGCGGGCTGCTAGAGTTTTCCGAGCTCCTTCAGCCACAATCATGGATTCCCAGCATACATACATACGTTACGTATATATTGGTGGGATTAAGGATGGGTGTGGTCAGGATAGGATCGGAAGGAACGGAGTTAGAGTTCTAAGTATATGCACCGACTCGCGGGGGAGCCGGAAGTAAAACAACCATAACAGTGTTTTCCTTGCATAGCCGTAATACTTTTAGGTAGCGGTTTGAACTTGTATTAGTTCTACTGTGCATGCAAAATGTGGTTATTCCAGTAATAAAACAGGATAGTAAATACACTGTATCGCTTATGAATATGTAATAGATTAGTCAATAATGCACAATGTCATTCATTACGGTCGTTTTGCGCTTAGTGGGTCATGATATTTTTTATTAATTAGTACATGGTAGGTGATTTATATGGCGTTCAAAAATTCCGCGAGGGAGAGGTTACAATGCTGCCAGGTCTACATTCTAATCGGTATAATAAAAAAAAATGCAAGATCTAGCAATAAAAATGATAGTCATAAGCCGCACGCCTAAGAAAGTAGACCTCTAATCAAGAATACAATCGAACCATATACCACCGATAAATCATATATGGGTAAGCTGTGTTTCTGTTCAACTGAAAATCTCCACCGATCGTTGAAATTCGTTGAAAATAGTAGTAATTTTTAATTTTACAAATGCTACTATATAAATCCATAAATTAAGTTGCAGTTATAACAGTATTTGAATATATAATGAATTTAACACCATTATAGATTAAACTAAGGAACATTTAAGCTTTCAAATGACAGTAAAATTAGGTAAATAAACATTTGAACACATGCATTTTTTTATTATAACTCATGAAGTATAAGCATTTTCATAATACGCCACTGGAAATAGTTAAGATCAATAAATTATATTATTTGAATATAAAAAAGAATAGATTACTTATATTAAAACAATAGAAATATTTATTTCATGGGTTATGTTGTAAATTAAACCATTGTTGGTGGTTTAACATTATATTAAACTGGATGTTATTATTTATTTATTAAAATTTTGCGATATACATTAAGTAGTAGTTTTAAAATTAAAACGAAAGGACTAAAAATAGTCCGTAGTTGAAGTACTTTATTTACATATGAAATTGTAGATTTAAAATTTTCATATAAAAACAATATGATTGATACATCACAAAGGGCGATCCCTTTTGGTATAAACGACTATTAAATTACTAGATCACATGTAATGAGCGGAAATTAAATGTTAACCAAGTTTTTCAAATACAAGAAATGAGAATAATAGAATTTCAAATCTAGCTTTGCTTCATGTAGTAAATTTAATTAAAAATTTGTTTCAAATTGAAAAGGCGAGAGAAATCGATAGATATCGAATTCAACTTGAATAATTACTATTTTTAGTGATTAAATTTTAAAGGTTACCCCATTAAATTTAAAATTGCTACCCCATATGAGTATGAGATGACCGCAGCCCAATAAAAGGGAATCCACTCCTAGCTGAGGACATTCTTCAGTTTAGAGGTGCGTCAACCTGTTCTCGGTATAATTGCTTATTTTCGTTCATAAATTAACGCAATATGAGGTACTTAAAAATAACGAAACGTGTATAGGCTAAAACTAAATTAGTCGTTGTGTTGGGAAACGCTCTAATTAACAAGCGTCATTTGTAAAACACTTAGAAAAAGGAGATCAGTGTATCTTACAGCAATGAAATTGTTCATGTGAAGTTAAAATCCCAAAATACGCTAATGTAAAGTAGCGTTTAAGTTTACGCAATAAATATTAATCAAGGTGTAGTTTACATAAGAATTATAGCGTTTTTAAAGTGAATTAATATTAAAGAAGTCTAAGACAGTTTATGTTGTTTCATTTTACAAAATCTGTGAAGAAGTCGAACTGCTAAAATTTTAAGACAGTTAAAAAGATATCATTTTTCCGAAAAGCAATATGAGGGGTAGAACATTTTCTGAAGAAAAATATGACATTTCCTTTTAATCCGAAAAAGTGGTTATATTTACAATTTACAAACGTACAACGGCGCAAGTTGTTACAACACGTTTAAGAGTTATAAGACGTTGCGGGTAGTGGGGCGTAGGATGCTGCATAAACTCATTTTAACCAGAAGGAAAATAAGGAGAAAACATTTGGTTTTAACATATGTTTCGTTGACTTATAAGTGGTTGAGTTATATCAGAGCGAATTTGTTGGTATGTTGCTGTCCTGAACGGTAGTTCATACTACCGATAAATAATTTGAATTATCTATAAGAATTCATATGTTAATTATGTGTACTACTTAATACAGTGAGTCATATTGTAAGAGCTTTGATTTGTTAATTGTTTTGTTTTTTTGCAAGTCTTGGCTGAATCCAGACTCACACTTTATTCATCAACAATTGTTTATGTACATTGCGTATCATTTAGTTTAGTTAGTTAAGTTAGTTTTAAGAAATGACTATTGTATGTATCAAGTGCATCTCAAATCTTTTTTTATTGAAGCGAATACGTGTTCCAGTCATTAAAAGTTTATAATTCATATTCCTTATTGCTTAGTGTTGCAAAAGTATTAATCAATAAGAGTTTACGATTTAAATTCGTTTTATGCATATTTGAACCTAGGACAGCTCGAGGTAATTAAGACGAGCTGCATACTAGATCTCCATTACAATAAGAGTTGTTTTGCAGTACATTGACATTAAAGAAAAACTTTTAATGAAATGTAATATTTGCAGTTTACAAACACAAGAAACTAACGCACATAATGGAAATTGCGTTGTAATTAATATTAATAAATTGATTAATATGCTCTTAAAACAGTCACTACGTATTACGTTGATAATCACAATAAATAAATATACTAAGTGTGAGTTGTGTACTATATACGATGGTGATGGTGATTTATTTAACGACTGGTTAACGAGTTGAGTACAGGCCAGCAGTTTTAAGTTGGAGAAGCGTTTGGGTGCGCACAGGTCGGCACGAGGCGGCATATTTGAATTCTTCCAGTGACGGAACAAATATCCATAATATTACCGTTGATGTTACGATTTAATGATATCATTAATATTAAATGAAGGGCTCATTACAAGTGAAAGTTGGGTAAAAATTATATCAAAATGAAGTTTACAAAGCATTTGAACTTTGAAAGGTAAAGTGCAAAGAAAAAACAAAGTTTTTATTTATGACGTGTTCTACGCTGAAAAACAAAAGACTTAGTCCTCAAGCACGAGAAGTTGTGTTCAACGTTTTTAATTATATTTTTAATAAAAATTATTAATTTTGACTTGCTGAAGTGCAAACCGAAGTTAGTAATGCTACAGGAGTTTCTATCAGACCCATTGAACGCATTGTGTGTGAAGGTAATACATTTTTTTATTTTTTGTATAATGTATGACTCTAATAAGTTTCATTTTAAGCAAAACTATTCCTGAACCACGCGAAGAACCATTATTTAAAGGTCCGCCAATTAAACGCAATCTAAATGCAAAGTGACAAATATGAAGATTATGAAAAACCTATGAATAGAAATATCATATATCATTTTATAAATCAAATGAATATTGCGTGACAATTGGATCAATCCGTGAGAAACTTAGTGATTTGAAATGGAAGGGTCAAAGGACATCGTTACTTAAAATTATGAGGGATTTAGGATTCAGGTGGCGAAAAACGGAAACTAATACGAAAACCCTGATATTCCAAACCTGCGAATTGAATATATAAAGAAAATTCGTTTCTTCCGGCAACTTCATGGTGGATACTCAATTCCTAAGGGTTGGCACTACCAAGGGGCTACTGAAACCAAGTTCAAAAGAACGACTCATTTTACTTCACCCGGGAGGAGAAATGGGTTTTTTACCTAGCAGAGGATTAATTTTCACATCTGAAAAATCAACTGGCGATTATCATCATGAGATGAATTCAGAAAATTACCAACAATGGGTGCAACTCGAAGAGGCCCATAACAGAAATTCGAAAAAATCGGGTATATCTTGGTTGAAAAATTCAATTTACAACTGGTATGTTCAAACCGCAGTTGTATCAATTGATATAATGCAATAAACAACAGTTTATTACATATCAATTTGACTCGTTCATGCAGGAACACGGCCACGCAGTACTCAGGTCCCGCCTTATCATCCCGGTCTGAATCCAATAGAACTGATATGGGATACTATAAAAGGGAATGTAGCCAAAAGGAATACTACCTTTAAACTGAACGATGTGTGGAAATTAACCGAAGAAGTTTCCAACATCACGCAAGACGATTGGAAACGAAGATGTAACCATGTGAAACAGATTGAACATTCATATTGGGAAAATGAAAATTTGATGTTGCGAATGATTCTAGTTATGACGCCCCTTCACATTCCGATTGAAGTCGAGGTGAAAGTATTATCCATTAATGGTATTACAATTATACCAGGGCCTTTTACCGAAAAATCTCGACCGTAGTAGTGCCTGTGGTATCGAATTTTAGTTTCGTTTAGAAGTGTGAATTTTGTCGCAATTTTTCAGACTCTAGGCATGTTACCAGGAACCACGACCATCTTCAGCGAGTTCAGTCGGCAACCGCTTATTTTAATAAGGCTACGCGACGTCTAGTGCTAATTCAGCGCGTATTTTCACACAAACTTACTTATGTACTTAGGCATTGTGAACAATATGTTATAAACTAAAGGTAAACACTACAATTCACAAACGAAGTTACGACTATACCAATAAATAAAAGACCTAAAATAACAGTAAGATATTTAATGTTTACAATTCGTTTATAAAAAAGAATAAATTTCTATTATAAGAAACCTTTAAATAGCAGTTGAATAAAGTTTAAATATTTGGGGCAACGACACAAAAACAAACTTCCTACTTCAACTGTTTACTACTTTAGGTACATTTTTAGAAAAGTACTATTCTTAACATCGTCCAGTGCGGTCAATTTTCGTTGGGAATTTCAAGTAATGTATAAGTCAATGGTATTTATTAGGGATGCCACGAACAGTGATTTTGCCGAATACCGAATATTCGGTTAGGTTTTCGGTCGAAGCGCCGAATATTCGGCGATACTTACAACATTTCGCGGGTGACAGCTTCCGACCTGCATCATTGAAGTACGTAACTACGCCATGGGGGTATTTGTTTCATTTGCGATTAGGTCGTGTCACACTCACAACACGCATTATTTATTAATTGTTACATCAAATTGTGTTACTTATATTGTGCATAATATTGTATATCTTAAAAAATATCAGTGTTTGTTCGCAAAAAGCTTTACGAAATGGCACCATTTAATAAAAGATCACCTATTTGGGAATATTATGAAATTTGTAGTGAAGACAATAAACTGGCAGTTTGTTTGCTGTGTAACAGTAGCAAACTTCTTTGAAAAACCACCTTCAAAACAAACATGCTGAGCAGCAAAAATGAGGGTACTCTCACTTCTATCGATTCTGATACTGGCAGTACCAGGTACGTCAAAAAAGAAACAGTTAACTTTGAAGCAAACAACTGAAAAAAAATTGCTTTGGGATAATAATGATCCGAAATCAATAAAATAACATTATTTAATTGGTGAAATGATTGTCTTAGACAACGAACCATTATCACTTGTTGAACGAGTCGGTTTTAACAGGCTTATGGAAAAGGCAGTAACCCAATACAAAATACCTGGTCGTACTTACATGACCGAGAAAATTAGTCCCTATATGTATATATACATATATATATATATATATATATATACATATATATATATATATATATATATATATATATATATATATATATATATACACTCAGTAACATGGAAATTGCAACACCAAGAAGGGGTACGAATTTTTTGACCAATCTTGCTGGAACGTTTAACTACTAAAAGATATCAATTGATTACAATTTCAACGAAAATGCACAAAGTATAAACATAGTTTTTATTAATAATGGGTTGGTCCCCCCGTGTGGTTTACGCACTCCACTCGTCGTGGCATCGATTCTAGCAGATGGTCGATGTCCTCTTGAGGTATTGTGTCCCAAGTAATCTGCAATTATTCGCCTGCGGAGGATGCTGCACGATTCTCAGTCTTCTCCCCATAATGTCCCAAACATGCTCGATGGGCGAAAGGGCGGGAGATCTGGGTGGAAATGGGAAGAGATTAACATTATCCTCTGCAAATCGGTCCAAAGAACGTCTTGCAATATGGGGAGAGGCATTATCCTGCTACAAAAATTGGTCTTCCAACTGCTGAAAAAATGAAAGAATATGGAGTTCTACCACCTCATCCACATATCGTTGGGCCTTCATATTGCCTCGGATGAATACCAAACGAGACCTACTCCCATAAGGTATCCCATACCATAATCCCTACAATTTGGTGCTGATTGCGTCGCAACAGAAAATTCAACATTTCGACGTTCCGCACGTCTTCGTCTGATGCTTATAAAACCATCATGCATCCCCAAACAGAATCGGGATTCATCAGTGAACACCACCCTATGCCTCGCTTGGTTCTAGTGCAACCTACATCACTCCAAACGTTGCCGTCGATGTTGAGCCTTTTGTGGTAACACAAGATGTGGCCCATAGGATTGTAAGCCGAAAGCTCTGATTCTGTGGTAAACCGTTCGAAGGGTTACAGAACGACCTTCGTTAGCTAACCAGTAATCGGAAATTGATCTGGTACTTGGGAATCGGTCTCTTGTTGTCATAAGTTGAATATGGCGGTCCTGCACCTCATTTGTTCCTCTTCGCCCCCCGGTTCCTCTTCTGCGGCGTTCCTGACCTTCCCTAGTACATGCCTGATAGCAGCGCACGATGATGGTTTGGTTCCGGTTAAGGCGATTTGCGATTTCTCTAAACGAAAAACCACCTTCGCGCAAACCATCAATACGACATCTGTCGAATTCGCTTAATTGGCGGTAATTTCCACATTGGCGCACTCTAGGCATGATCACACCCCTCAAAGCAAACAATCACAAGCGAAAACCATAAAGAACTGAACACAATCTCGCACAATATACACCTGACAAAATTGTTCAAAAAAACTGAACGAACTGTCAGATAAGCCATTACCACTTGATCCATATGAATGAAATTTTAATCAATTGCTACCTTTTAGTAGTTAAACGTTTATGTCAAGTTTGGCCAAAAAATTCCTACCCCTTATTGGTGTTGCAATTTCCATGTTACTGAGTATATAACAGAATTTGTTCTACAATCGAAGCTAGTATTTCACGAGCAACAGCAGTATCCGTGACATCTGATATATGGACATGTCAGCACAACAATCAGAGTTTCTTAAGTTTTACTGCGCATTGGATATCTCCAGATTTTACTTTTGAACATGGCGTTTTAGCGATGAAGCCGTTTTCTGGTTTACATTCTGGTACCAAAGAACTCAATAGCATAGCAGAAAGATGGAATATTTCACATAGCAAGGTATATTTTCTTGTCCATGACAGTGGAGCCAATATGATAAAAGTTGTACGAGATGCAGAATATGATTCTGCCAAGTGTTTTTATTCATTTACTACAACGGGCTGTCGAGGAATCGCTACAGATGATAGCTGCTGCAAGACGAATTGTCCCTATTTTAACCACTCAAGTATAGCACAAGAAACGCTGAAATACATTCGTCAAGAACTTAAATTTCCTGACTACCAATTAGTGCAAGATGTAAGCACACGCTGTAATTCAGCATACTATTTGTACATGACTGATCATGATTCTTTAAACAATTTAACACCTGCTGAATGGAAGTTAATGGAACAATGTATATGAAACTCCTCAAACCGTTCGAAAAGATTACAAAAATGACCAGCTTGGGTATTTCCTGCATTTCTGAGGTGATTCCACATGTTATCACGTTGTCAAAATACTTGGGAAAGGAAGAGACAGCATAGAGAACGCCAAATTTATGAGAATGAGATCTTTACTACAAGCTGGACTTGAAGCGCGATTCAACTTTAATGAGAATGACAAATATCTGGTTGTCACTTTTCTTGACACGCGTTTCAAAAGTAGTTTCCTGGGATTAGTTCAAACACAAAGAGCAAAACAAATTATTCTTTCAGAAGCTCTGAGAAGAAGTTGTGATGAATCTAGCTCTAGTAGCATCGATGATGCTTCATCTCCACTTCGGAAGAAAAGAAATGTCAATGAAACAATTGAGATACACGAAAGCTTTTGGAACTGTTTTGAGGAAGTTGCTACAGAAAACCAAAATATGCACACAGATGAAGATATGGAACAGAATAGTTCAATTGCAAATAAAATTGATTTTTACATGAAACTGTTCGCCTAGATTACAAATTGTGGTGAGCAAACGCAAAACAGTACCCAAGTCTAGCAGTGCTAAGATTTATTTATCTTCTCCCGGTAGCAGTGTAGGGGTCGGCACTTGAATTGTTACCAACTTTACTCTGATGAAGCAATAAAACGGCTAATGTGAGCGCGCTCTGTTATGTTGTTTACAAGCCTATGGAAGCATATCATTTTACTACGCAGTAAAAAAAAATACGGAAATGGAATTTAAACGGAACAGTGTTATTGCGTTGTATTTGGCTCGGAAATCGCAACCTGCCATAGTTAATGAACTACGACATTTACGTGTGAACAAAATGTTTGTGTATCGGACCATTACACGTTACAATGATACTGGTAGCATCAAAAAACGCCATGGAGGTGGACATCCAAAAACAGCGAGAAATGGATCGAAAGGTGAAGGGCAGAATTCAACGTAACCCACGACAAAGCGCAGTTCAATTGGCGAAAAATCTCAATGTGTCAGCTCGTAGCATGGGCGAATATTAAAAACAGAACTACGATTGAAGCCCTACAAAACACAAAAAGTGCAAGATTTAACACTTGCACAAAAGGCAGTTCGCCTAGCAAGAGCAAAGGCGTTAAAACACTTGCACGCTAGTGACGAGCTGGAAAATTTGGTCTTTTCTGAATAAAAGATTTTTACGGTTCAGCAATATATAAACAAACAAAACGATCGTGTATGATGGTTAGAGTGCAAATCAAGAGACAATTTAGAGCAGCGAATTGTTCTGCGAAAGTAAGCGCCTGCGTCAGTGATGGTTTGGGCCGCGATAACTGCCACAAGACCTTCACCACTAGTTTTCATTGAACAGGGCGTAAAGGTGAATCAACAAATTTACCATGAAAAGGTTTTAAACAATGCTTTGTTACCTTGGGCATGTAAACAATTCGGTGGAAACCATTGGACGTTTCAACAAGATTCGGAACCATCCCATGAAGCTCGTGAAACCCAACGTTTTTTTACAAGAAAAAGTTCATTTCTTCACAACATTGGCCACCATATTCCCCGGACTTAACCCGAATGGATTTTTCGATATGGTCCATTCTAGAGGCCAAAGTATCAACTAAAAAATACGAGACAGTCGACGCGTTAAAGATTGGTCTTCGCCAAAAATGGAGGAAAATACTATCAGACCACATTCGTGCTGCGTGTGAAGCTTTTCAGACCAGACTAGATGCTATTATCCCCTCTAAACGTGGATATATCGAACAATAACATATTTTTTC
>JARFJB010002176.1:8752500-8850000 GCA_036346205.1 Vesta saturnalis | reverse complement strand
CTGTATGCTTTTCCCGTTCCCCGACATGGTGATCGAGGGAACAACAGAACGGGAGCATCATGTCTTCTGCCGATTCATTTGCCAGGATCATAATTGACAAGAATTGTAAAACGAGGAGGTGCTCCGTGATGCATGTATATTACGCGGCGGCGTGTTTTTAGACCAATGAGAAAACCTGCTACAACTTCACCCCATACATTAAAGAAAAATTGTCGCTGGAAAGAATTTGGGCGAAGTTTTTTATGATTTTCGTCACTCCATACATGGTAATTATTAAAATTAAAAACGCCATTCCTCTTAAACGTGATGCATCAGTAAACAAGATTCTATCCAGAAAATCATGTTCTTCTTTGAAATGATTTTGTTCCCATTCACAAAATTGCTACCGCGGAGCTAACTACCTTTAAATAACACTGAACAGGGTAAAGATGAAGGTAGAGGTACTGTTTCTCAAATGTTCAATGCACAATGAACTTGAGAACATTTAGCTGTCTAACCACTCTCCGAATACCCTCCCCTGGATTTTCTTCAACAGCAGGGAGAGTACTCTCCTCGACAGTGAACGATCGACAATCATCAGCAGTTGATTTTTTAAATGTTCCGAACTTCCTTAATCTTTGATCTACAGTAGAAGACTCGTATGATGTGAAGCACGTTTTTGAGAGAACTTCTCCGCAATTCACTGAAGGAATACTCCATATTTAAAAAAAAGGTGAAATACAATAACAAAAGAAACGATAAAAAATATAAAAGTACTGCTTTAGAAATATCACATAAAACCGGTTATATATAATTAAACGTCAAAATAACATAATCCATTTGTTTAGCGGTGCAAAACGTTCTTATCTTTTCAAAAGTAACGTTTTTATGAAAACTTGTGATATGATTCGTAAATTTCGACGGTATTTAGCACAAGGACTACGCTACCTTCTACCTGGTACCAATTAGCACACCAAGTTTGCAAAAGATTTGTTGGTTCATTTGAACACAGTAAAGAAATAACTGTTTTTTCATCAATGGTTTTGGAATTTGTTAAGGTACGTAAGTTATGCTCTACACAGTAAAAACATTGAAATGGTCGAGGCAATTCTGATGATTCCGTTCATTTGTATTAACATTCCCTATCCAACAAATGGATAGTTTTTTGAAATGTTTTGTGTACATGTGTGCGTGTGCGTGCGTGCGTGCGTGTGTGCCTGCGTGCGTGCGTGCGTGAGTGCGTGCGTGCGTGCGTGCGTGCGTGCGTGTGTGTGCGTGTGCGTTTGCGTTTGCTTCTGCGTCTGCGTCTGCGTCTGTGTCTGTGTCTGTGTCTGTGTCTGTGTCTGTGTCTGTGTCTGACATTATACCACAGACAATTCATATTTTACCATAGATAATTTTTTTTGAGTAATGTTACCATCTCATAAATATTGACATTTATATTTATACGATACTGACGTCACTAAATTGCTTTTCCTTTTTTTAAAATTTTTTTAATTTTTCTCTCCGTAAGAACCATCCTCGTACTTCAAGGAATATTCTAAAAAAAGAATTAGCGAAATCGGTTCAGCTGCTCTCGAGATTTGCGCTTAGCAACACATTCACCGATTCATTTTATATTATAGAAATATATATATATATATATATATATATATATATATATATATATATATATATATATATATATATATATATATATATATATATATATATATATATATATATATATATATATATGTCATGAGTGGTTGAAATATGACCTAGATTTTTCCAGTATTCAAAATATTATATGTAGAATTTTGTGTTAAAAAGTTGTTACCGGGAAATGTTATTTTATAGTTTGTTATCGCAGTTTCGAAAGGAATAGAATTTCATTTAAGATGAAGAGAGTTGTTAATAAATTTTGTTTTCATCGTGGTTAATAACGACAGGGTTTAATCGCGTTTAAATGGATATGCATCTTTTTCAAGTTTATAAATTCGCGTATGTATTGAATTGTTGGTGGGAGTATTGAAAATTTATTTTAGTAACGTTGTTTCTTGTCGAAAAACAGAATGTGTGTGACCCGATTCTGGGTAGCAAATCTGTTTTTTTGTTTTTGCGTGGGATTTAAGCTTAGGGTGCGCTGAATTCGCCTATGTTTACCCGGGTTACTGGAAGATATCGTGGGGGAATTTTCCCATTCACCTTGTGCGGATCTAAAAAAAATTCCGTTGATTTTCTTGTGTTGTTTTTTCGTTGGGCAGAAGTGACGTTTCCGTGTCCGTTGAAGTCGATTAGTGTTTATTTTAGCGCTATTTCCTCATTTTTGGATTAAAATTGCGCTTAGCGGATTCTAATATCGTAGAGTTAAATACATTAAATTGTGCATCGAGAAAGTACATCCGTGTCCACAGCTGTTCAGACAGATAAAAAGTTGATGTAAATAAATATTGAGATAATCGATTTTGTGTATATAAAAGACAAAAAACGTTTTGCAAATAAGTTTGTGTATTTTAAACCAGATGGAAAGGTTATTAAATCACCTCGTTTTGGCTTAAATATTTTCGCAACTGAATTCGTGCAAATATAATTTGAAAATAGTCGGATAGTTGAAATTTGACGACACTGAAGTTACCGTACTGGAAGCCGTGCTAAGGAGATTGAGGAGTTATTGGTATCCATTGATCAATTATCAAAATGCTGTGAGAAGGAAAGGGAGAATTTGGATTGATCATTTTGTGCGAATTAAGGTAATTTGTTTTCTGTGTTTATTTTTGGTGGTTAAGAAAATTTTACAAAAATATGTTCCCCCTTGTATTGTATTATTACGTACTGTATTATTTTTCTTGTTCTGATTACTGTATGCTAAAGTTCATATCAGGAAAGATGGTTAAATTTATGTTTTCGACGTAATTATTATTCCTTTAAGCCAAGGGGTTAATTAAAATTAAGGTAGTTAAGATGATTTTGGGAATTTGAACCTTGCAAGAGTCATCTCGTTTTAATAATTAGAATTTTATGTAAGAAAGGTTGCGCTTTATTCCCTTCCGGAAGTGAATTTGTTTGTGAGTTGATGATAACTGTACCGATACCATGATCTTTTACTTTTTTATTATTATTATCTTAATATGTGCATAGTGTTGATGAACTTGATAGTGTTATTTCGTTACTGAGTGTAATATTATGTGTGACTTCATTCCTTCTTCACAGCGTTATTATTATTTACATGAAAAAGATAAAATATGTTGATTACGTTCAAGTTACGGAGTAGTTTATTTTATATAGAAATTTTCGATTTACAGAACCTTACCGCGGCAACGTGAATTTGTTTAATTTCATGAATTTGATGAAGGCTTTTAAGGTAATAATTTATGAGACTTTCCTCTGTTAGATCATTTGCTATTTTTTGTTGGTTTTTTTATAGTTTTATTTTAAGATATAAGGCTTAATTAAGATTTACTGTAAAGAAAGAGTAGAGTAAATAAGGTTGATGACCGATCATATGGTCTATTAGCACGTCATTTTATTATGATTACGATTATTTTGAAGCTTTACAGGAACCACCGGATCTAGGCTTTTAATTTACTGATTGACCTGGTTCTATGCACTAAGCACTGAGTTCTTTGTTTGTCTTGCACTTAGCTGTGGAATACTCGCATATAGGTATTTAGACCCCCATATTGTCGATTAAAGGTAAACTGGCGCCCACATAATGTATGGCGTTACCCTGTTCTGTTTTATATATTACGAACTACCCTAATCGCAAAATTAATAACACGACCACGCCCTTTGTTCTACTGAGCGACGGCCCCTTTCGTATCTGTTACATCCGATTTTACTGCCATTTTCATTCGTAACTATGTGTATATATATATATATATATATATATATATATATATATATATATATATATATATATATATATATATGAAATGCTGCTTTATCGCGTGCTCCAAGTATATTTGTGTATGTATAATGGTCGGTTATAGGAACAAGACAATCGACTATCAAAGCACAACCAACGCTGACGTTTCGTTTCATTAATTAAAACTCCTTCAAAGCTAAATTGATCAGAAAAACCAAGAAAGTGAGAATATCATTAAAAATTGAATACAAGAGCTTACTCAGGTAGATTGAATGGATTATTAAAAAATACTTTCACGTTTGCTAGTTAGTCATTGTTAATTTGTAATACCTCGATGTGGGGCTTTGTCAATTTACATTTTATTTAATTTTAACATGTCGTGTGCTGTTTACAATTTCATAATTAGTGTTTTAATAATTTATTTAATTTGGATATAAAAGAGCCTGATGGAGCGCCGCCACACTACGTTTCATCAGTTCGCGGCTTATTTGGATGAAGTTTTTCCAATTCGTTGGATAGGTAGAAAAGGGACAATTGAGTGGCCAGCCAGATCGCCAAATTTAAATCCTCTAGATTACTGCTTGTACGAATATTTAAAGAGTAAAATATACGCGACGCAACCACCCAATTTAGAATATTTAAAAGCACGAATTCGCCAAGAAATAGAAGCATTACCGCAAATGTCATCGACAACGTCCAAAAATCATTTGTTAATCGCCTTGGCTATTGTCAGATTGTTAAGGGTGCTCAATTCGAACATTTAATTTAAATTAGTGGAATCATTTCACAACTAAATTAGGCCTAACCCCAAAAAAATGTCTGTATTCCAAAATATATTTTATTAAAAAAATCATTTAGGTACGACTTTTTCTCCAAGATAAACATCTTCTAAACTACCCTGTATAACATAATCAAACCTTATATTGAAAGAAAGGCCGAATTGAGCTGAATCCAAATTTGAAATAACATATAGGGTATTCCTTTTAAAATAATCTATGTTTGGGTCACTCTGTATAAATGAAACACCCTGTATAACCTAAAGCCATTTTAAAATATGCGCCTCTGTTCTTTTTACTGTATTTCAAAATTTTGTTCTCCCATTCCATCAAATAAGGGAGGTATCGCCCGCGGACGCAAGTTTGGGACACCCTGTAATAACATCATCCATATGTACCTTGTCGTACGTAAAAAGATGTAGCCTTTCTAATTCTGCAATAAAAAATGGGGGTTGCATTTAAAAAAATGTCGATGACGTCATATATTTTTGTTGACACACCCTGTATATTTCACTTTTATACAAAAAATTCTAAATTGAAAATAAAAATGGACGGGTCCGAACGTTTTCTTCCTAAACTCCCATTCGAATTTTAATTGAATTTATCCGTTACTTTACGAACGCACTGTATATCTTCTTATGAACTTATAGGAAGACGTATAACTTTTGCGGTAGTAATCCTGGGGAAGAACAACTCAAATTATGCAAATTATGCAAATAACACCACCCATTATTGTAAATTTGCTCTACAACAGATGCTGAAGAGACTATTTTGAATTTTCGTTATTTGTCGGAAAAGTGTGTTTAACATATTACGCTTTATTAGCTCTTATAGTTACACCACTCGTCCTCTCGTAAAATATGCCATTTTATTTATTTCGCAGTTTACGCCACCGCGGACGTTCACTACACTCTATTTTAAATTGTACGTTTTAGAACGAGAAGGACAGTTTCACAAGTAGTGTAAACATAAACGCTAATTCAAAACTTATTCTTTTTACCAACTATAACAATATACCTAAGTGATGAGCAGTGAAAAAAAATACATATGATTTTTAGAAAACGCACTTGGTTCGGCAGTTAATTGCTATAACTTCAAGAAGTTTGTGTTTGACAACGTTATGGTTGAATTATTAAAGAATGTGTTTATAATTATACTTATTCGTTTCCACAGTAGTAGAGATACCTTTTAATAATTGATGTTAGTGTCTAACAAATTTTGTATTATTATACTTTCTAAATTTCTCATGGACCGACATTTATTAATGAAGCGCTTCACTGTAAACAATGATTTTAATTAATTCTAATTTATTCTAATCTAAAATAGTCTATACCAACCTCAAGGTATACCATTTAAAGTAAATATTCTTAAAAAACTTACCCTAAAGTTGCACCTGCAAGGATGGCAACTTTACCTTCCAATTTTCTGCATTGTGCATTACCAAGATATCTACATGATCCAATTGTATGGTGGGACAAGTTATGACACAAAGTAATCTTGCTTATCATGGTAGCGTTTTCTACTACACTACTCAAAATATGGATAACAGTTACTTCAAACTATTTAAGTACGATTTCTCCTTGAAGGTTGGAATATTTATTCAAATGACTATAATTAACTTATGAAATTCTCATTACCTGTTATTCATGTTAGTAGAACTGATTTTTTAAACTAATTATCTTACAGTTAATTGCGTCATTTAACTTTAAACATACAAATTAAAACTAGTTTAGAATTCTCTTCTGGTATTGTCAGACCAAACAAAATTGTAGTACACATACAAACTAATAATTGTAAACATTTAATAAAAATAAAAATACCCAAAATCTGCTTCACAGAATCTATTTAACTAACTTCAATTGTTTCGGCCTTATGATTATATTAAAAAACAAACGAATTAAAAAGGCTATCATCAGGTAAAATTTAGTTGTAAAAATATGTTTAAAAAAAATACATGTATATTTTCTACCAGAAAAGCGTGCTTGTCTGTTAGAAAATATAGCGGGAAAAAAATTCCTAAGGTAGAATTGTGTGTTAAAATTTTTTCAATATCTGAATAGCGATTAATGTTAAAAGGAAAAGTGTAAACATATTTTTTAAAGAAAATTTAATTTTACATAACTTTTCTCTACAAATTTTCTAAAAATTAATTAAAAATGAATGAAAATTGTTAAACTGCATTATTAATATCTTATAGAAGAGGGCGGCTTTGGAAATTTTTTTTGTTAACTTGCATATATTAATTTCTATCTGACAAGAAGTTTTAAACGTTGCGTAATTACCTTAAAAAAAATTGTAATTAAAATTACTTCATTTCTTACAAGTTTTTAAGTTAACGTCTAGATGTCTATTAACCGCTGTCTGGCATGAAGTTTTAAACGTCATCGTTCCGAGACACCATCCCCTCCATTTTTAAATCACAAGCCCCGCCCACAAGGACGCCTTCCCCTCCATATTTTATTCACGCCCAGTTTGAAGGCGTGTTTTCGTCGGCCATTTTTGACGGTCATTTTTGTCGACCATTTTGTGTGTGTGTGTGTGTGTGGTGAGTGAGTGAGTGAGTGAGTGAGTGAGTGAGTGAGTGAGTGAGTGAGTGAGAGTGAGAGTGAGAGTGAGAGTGAGAGTGAGAGTGAGAGTGAGAGTGAGAGTGAGAGTGAGAGTGAGAGTGAGAGTGAGAGTGAGTGTGAGTGTGAGTGTGAGTGTGAGTGTGAGTGTGAGTGTGAGTGTGAGTGTGAGTGTGAGTGTGAGTGTGACGTGCTGTTGTCATTAGCAACTAACAATTTGACATATCAGTATAAGTTTGATTGATTTCGGAGTTTAATAATTTCGAATTTCAATTTAATAAAATGCCCTTCTCAAATGAGGAAAAGCGTGATATGCTTAAAATCTATTACTTGTCAAATAAAAATGCACATATTTCCTCACAGACGTATTTCGACCAATACCCTGAAAGGCATCACCCAAACAGAACATATTTCCAGCGTCTTCATAAAAATTTGTCAAATCACGGTTCATTTGGTAAACTTAGAGAAAAATACGGAAGAAGGACAAATGAAAATGAAGAGGCTATATTACACGTGGTAATAATATTTTTAATATTTTTTTACACCAATTGGTATGGAGAACGCTGAGCAAACATAATTATCGACCATTTAAGATTCATATAAGTCAAGTGCTTCATGCGGGAGATAGTCAACGTCGAATAATATTTTGTAGATTTTTACTAAACAAATTACAAGAAAACCCTGACTTTCTCAATAGTGTGGTTTGGACTGATGAATCCAAGTTCACTAACTGTGGCATTTTTAATCGACACAATGAGCACTTTTGGGCAATAGAGAATCCCCATGAACACCAACCGCGTCGTCCCCAAATTCGTTTTGGAGTTAATGTATGGGTAGGTTTATCGGGAGATACGCTCATCGGTCCATACATTTACGAAGAGATATTAACAGCAAACATTTATTTAAATTTTTTACAAGAAGTTCTTACCGATTACTTAGATAATAACATTTATCTCAACCGCATAAATCAGCTTTGGTACCAACAAGATGGCGCGCCTCCACATAACGCCAGAAGAGTGCAAGATTATTTGTTTGAAATGTTTAATAATAGGGTTATTTCTAATGGTGGGAACATAAGGTGGCCTGCACGATCACCGGACTTATCACCATTGGATTATTTTTTCTGGGGTGTGATGAAGAATAAAATTTACAAAACGGTTCCTGCTGATATTAACGAACTGAAAAGAAAAATGATCATAGCATCAAGAGAAACTAGAAGAAGGAGTATACAAAGAGCCATACAAAATATAAGAAACCGAGCTAGGTTGTGTTTATAAGTAGATGAAAGACAATTTGAATATTTGTTATAAAATTAACTTGTTTGATTATACTTATTTCACTTAAACATTTTTGTTTTTTTTGTCAAACACTCTTATAAAAAACATAAAAAACGTTATTTTAAGGAAAATAGTAAAGTAAATCATAAAGTGTGGTATATCATTGTAATCAGAATAAATGGCTATTCAAAAATGTAAAAATTGAATATGGCTGCCATAAGAAATAACAAAGTTGACTGCTGTAACTTTCAAGTCTAGAGTACCTTGAATTTATTAATAGCATATTTGGATTCGTCGTAAAAAAGTGCCCTAATAATGTTTTAGTTCAAAACGTCTACCATTCGTGGTTTTCATTGTAAAAAGGAAAAATGAAAACTGAAAATTTCGGTTTTTTTCAAAAATCTCAGTAGCCTATAAAAATACCTGAATTTTCTAAACGACATCTTATTGAGGTCCCAAATGCGCAACTTTGTCCCAATTTAACCGGCTTCGTATCTCTTCAAATAACGGAGATACTCATGTGAGCCTCGAAAAACGAGCACCGTGTATATATATATATATATACATATACAGTAAAAGATTAACTCGAGTGGGATTTGAACCCACGACCTCCACTTTGATAGCGTCGGACCCTTCTAACTGAGCTATCGAGGAAAGAAGTCTGAATCGATTCAAACCCAAACTGTATGTAATTCCCTAGTTACTATGTATTATAATTTTTTTATACAATCAAGGATCACAGTCAACTTTTGTGTATGTCACGTGAGCCCTCAATTCTCTAAGGTTTCGCACATGACAACACGTGACTGACACGTTAATTTTTATTTGCTATAAGTAATAATAATAGATCAATATAGAAATCATTTTAGTGAACGAACAGAAGTTCTACATAATAATAATAATTAACTGTATTTATAATCTTTTACTGTATGTACTTTAAAAGTTAATGTTAATATAAATACAGTTTCTATAGTATATATATATATATATATATATATATATATATATATATATATATATATATATATATCAGATATGTTACTGTTGGCTGACGTGATTAACAACGTCAGACTATTATAGGTAATTCTTATTATCACCCCAAGTAATAAACGAATGTATGATGGTTTGCGGATGCAACTGAGCTTCATATTCATTATTATGACGTCATACTATGATTTAACTCAGTGTAAATAGGGTGGGCACATGGCTTGATTATTAGTTAATTGAAATCAACCGGACGATATGGATGCTGAACAAAGTGAGTGTTTAATGGATATGATAATTATAATGTATACCTGTTATGGGGGATATATGGGATGTTGATAATCGTGGACTGATATATCTGAAACGTTTGAAGGTAATTAGTATAGCAGGAAAGACGTCTTATTGAAACCTTTGTTGTAGAAGGTTTTTTATTAATCTGGGCGCTATTTCTAGAGAGCTCTACTGTCCATGAAGTCGGAAGGTCATTAAAGAATAATGACTTTAAGCCTTTTGGACATCATTTAGCGACATATGCTGCTTGCATTTTGATATGGAGGAATGGAGATAAATCTCAAACGTTAAAACCGAGCATCTGCTATGCAAAACTTAGAAGCTGCCGAATTTGGGAAAACTGTCTTTATAGGTTATGGTATAAAAATGTTTATTATAGACGAAGATAAACGAATCATGTAAAACATAATACGCATACTATGTAAAACAGTATTGTATTAATAACGTAAATCACTATGCAACTTTATCCAGCTTCATAAGTTTTTATATACATCATATAGCTGCTCTAATAATCCTTTATTTGCACAATGTATATTAAACATGGAAAGGTAAACTTTACGCAATTGCATCACACAGCCCGTAAACTCATTATTTTCGTAAAATTCATTCCTATCGACAAAGAATAGATTTCCATTAATATACGTGAATATTCTTGTTATCTTCGGCGTTAGATTTGGAAACGCATCCGTGTATAGTAAATGCGCTGTTGGCCGACGAAGACATTCATAAGTGTTTACGGCGGCATGAACATGGCTACTAGTAGTTGTATAGTTGAGGCCTTTCAGATGTCAGTTGTGAACTAGGAAATATCCATCGCTGAAGAAGGCGATATCAATGTTAGGTTTCAGAATTGCATCAAACCGTTTAAAAGTTCTTAGAAGGAAAGGCCGCCATTCGAACATGTTCTTAGTGAACTTGATGTAAGTTCTGTTTAAAGCAGATATCGAAACCGAAGCAGATAAAGTAGGCTTTGTCTTAATAAGTGGAGTCATTTCAGGTAAAGTAGATGTAGTAGCGATAGTTGGATTAGATTATCCATGGCTAAATCACGAAAATGTTTCTCATATCTGTGTATGACAGAAATTCCATCATGCCAATGTTGTAAACCTAAAGTGGTTAATAATTTTTCGGTTCCATCATCTAGGATATCAGCAGGTAGTCGATAGCATTCTTGAAAGGATTTCAATCCACTTCTATCATCAAACTATGATTATCTATCGACACGCTCGCATCTTCATTTATGTTACCATACGCATCCAAATAAATTTCAACCACGTCCAAATTGCTCTCGTCATTACTACTAGTAAATAATACAGTAGTACTGTACAGTACTACAAACACTGCAATAGCGTTCATTGCAACTAATGGAAATTCACGTTTACGTAGCTAAAGATAAGCGAAAGAAACAAGTTTAGTCAAATATAACCTTAATTGATAAAATAACTTATTACATTTTACGTATAATACTAGTAAATGGTTCATACTCAATATATCATGCAAAATAACGCAGTAGTATCGGCGGCAAAGGCCGAAAATGCTTAAACTTCCAATTTCTAATCAATAACTACGTTATGAATACTCTCGTTTTGGCGAGTACAGTTAATTACCAATATCGGCTGACTCTTAAATTGTTCATAGAGCCTTGCTGCGAATTATAATATTGATTTCGAAAGTTTAAATATTCTTCTTAAGCGTTAATATACATGTTATCTTCGAAAACGAGATTTTACTATTCGTATTGATATATTCTATTATGAATATTGGCGCTTATATTCGAGATATTTAAGTGATGTAATATTGCCGCACTCTCTCCTCTGTTCTTGGTATGAAAAGCAACCGGTAGCCAATGAGCACGTTGAAAGTCCGTACTGATCTTCACGGGCCAAACCATTGACGTTGATGACGGCAAGGATGGATATTTGTATACATCCCAAGTGCGAAACGCACCTTGTATCTGCGAATTTTTATTAATCTTCTGATAGATAGACAACTTCATAGCATCATTGGGAATTACATGCGGAACTTTCCATGTAACTTTCGTCAAATCAATCCTCTGAAAATCCCAACACATGTTTGAGCGGTATAGAAGCATAGAGGGCGGCTTTGGCGTTGTCAGCTTGTTTTGCGGACTCCATCCTGCATGCGATGAACAGTTACTTTACCCGCGGTATATGAGCAAAATGTGAATGCCAGGTAAACGTACAATTTCAATCACCTGATCGCCTCACGTGAATCGAATCTCAACAAACAGAAAGAGGGGCACATTATTCGTAAGGTTGTACTCTTTGCTTGGTTCCTTGGGGGTATCTTCCAAATATATAATACTACCGTTAAGTGGCTGTAATGACATCAGCTTTTTGAATAACCAGATTAATCTCATCAGAGTTGTTGCATGCGTTTGTCGTATACGGTGAAAAAAATTTTCAATGCTTCTTACATATCGTTGTAGTACTTTATAGCTAAGATATTGTAGAAACTGAACATCGTCTTCGATTAACGATGCGCTCTCGTCTGCAGATAGAGATATGCTGCCAAAAATCTTAAGACCCATACTTTTTCACCTCCCGCCTAATAGTCACTTTCTCGTTACCGAAGTCTATTAATTGACCCTCTTGATGAACCAATTTCAAGGTGATGTTGTCTATACGTCGTGTAAGTACAGATAAATAAATAAATGAAAAATTATTATTAATTTTATTAAATACATAAATAAAAAGTTTACCTCGAGTAGGATTTGAAGCTACGACCTGTACTTTGCTAGAGTACCGCGCTAACCAACTGCGCCATCAAGGTTTAATCCCCAATCGATGTAAATTTTGTCTTTATGTATGTAGAACTGATGTAAATTCTAAATATAACATTATAATAAATAAATAAATGTTTGAAAATTCCTAAGCAAGGTGGTTAATCGTACATTAACGCAAACTCGTAATGTAATTAAACGTAAGCTTGAATTATTAAAAAGAAGAGAGCTTGAAAGATATCGTTTAGCGGAAACTGCATATAAACATGTAGTGGATCCTTTAAAGCAGACAGCTAAAGCGGAAATTAAAGTAGAACCGGTAAAATCATAGTTCAAACAAGTACCTGCCGCAACGTCAACACCAGCTACGTTTAAGTTCAAACCTCTTGTTGCACCTTCATTCGTCGAACCGGATGTGGAGCTAACACCTGCTGCGTTTAATTTTAGACTCCCTGTTGTACCGTCATACGCCGAAGCGGACGTTATTGCTGAAACAGACCCTACTGAAGAGGTGGAAGAGCAGGTGGAACCACCTAATTTAACACGATTACTCGGTGATGCGAGCGTGGCCAATGTATTCTTAGAGCAATATAACCCTGTACCTCACTACTATGTAGAATTGACAATACATGCGGACTTCGTTACAATGCACGCTTAGATAATTGGGCTACCGGAGATTCTCCGCTAGAAATAGAATGACTAATTATAAAAGATGAAACATATGAAGGCACTCTCGGACTATACGAGCTGCTTATATTGAAAGAGCCGAAAATGTACACGCTGAGAGACGAGACGGTCTATGTAGATATTTTGGCTAAAACTAATGCGTATAGGAACAATCACAACCCTCACGAAGCAATTGTAGGTACTACGTTGTCTAAATACCGCAAAGTTATTAAGTCGCTAATAAGCGCGAAACGTTTCGGTCATGGCATCATGAAGAAGTTGTCGAATAGAACAAAGGAATACGTATACTGGAATAGTCCTCGCGAACCTGTTAAACGGCTCAGGCTGCTGCATCCATCGAAAGTAGCAGGTCATGCTATAAAATTCAAAGTAAAGGACTTTCCAATGCCTTTGGTCCCATCCTGGAAGATGATGCTGCGACTAGGTGATACGTAGATAAGGCGAATTTAAAATTAAATGAGAAAGGTGATTACAATATCCAAGGTAGAAGAGTTTGTTATCGATCCATTCCTAGACGCGGATACTTCCACAAAAAAGTATATGGATAAGCGTCAAGAAGTTCTGGAGCGTAAAATAAAGATCGTTATCGATTAGAAAATTATTGGTTCAGCGGGATCAGAAACTTGAGGAGAAAATCAATCGTATATAAGTATCCTTAGTAGGGATATGTAATAAAATAATATCGAAAATAAGGTGCATAAGGCCTCACCGAAGAATTCCACAAGGAAACGAACTATCATTAAGCATTGGGATTACCTCTGGCAGAATTTATATCATACGCTAAAGAGAATTCGATTTACCACAAATACTTTTAATGTACTGCTTGTGGAGCTATTCCATGCCAGCGTTTTTGCGAATTGGACCAGTAACAAAATCTAGAAGTCTCCAGTTTCGTAAACTCCCTAACCCTTCTGGCAAACTGCACCAATAACACCGCGGCGCTTAATTCCAAGCACGGTAGCGCTTGTTGCTTTAAAGCCAACATCTTGGGACAATCACACAATCCGTTCAATTGCTTCTGACGTATATACAAGCACCGAACGCGCGTCTGAGAATCCATGAAATTCAACGTCAAGCACATTTGGGACAATTACTGCGCGTGATGTTTGAAGTACCGAAATACCTTGTAAGTCTTTTAATAAATCCAGCCACTCAGTCTGGTGCGCCAGCTCGGTGGTTTGGTCCTAATAGGTCTCAGACATCCATCTTTTGGGTTAAGATTTTTCCACGAATGACTACTGGAGACACAACAGACACAAGTATTCACTACCGATGAATATTTATACGTTATTACGTCGGGGTGAGTTTCCCATTACAACCTTAGCGCCTTTACGTTGGCTCATTCTTCGATGTAGCGGAATGTTCATTACGTATATGCACACCATGTGCGGCTGCTTAGGCGAATGCTGGGGTAACATTTTCCACCACACAACCCTAACTCCGTTCCTTCCGATCCTATCCACACCCATCCTTAATCCTACCATGCGTATATATGTATTGTATGTATGTATGCTGGGAATCCATGAATGTGGCTGAAGGAGCTTGAAAACCTCAAACAGCCCGTCCACCCCTTTGGGGATGGAATGAAATACGTGACCTTTCCATGGAAATTGTAAAAAAAATGTCCTTAGTATTTTGATCGTCCGGTAAAAGGAATGCCATTTCTGAAGGATCGCCCTGCCACAAAATGCATTAATACAAGCGTTGATTTCGATCAATTTGGATTGAACGGTACATTTTTTCGCAATCACCTATTAATGTTATAATATTCTAAGCTTGAGAAGGATGGAAAATCAGTCTACTTGAACTATTGGTCCTAACACCTGGCAATCCTCCGTTGAAGTACTTGTATCTGTTATTACGTTTTACTTAAGTTAGAACGTATGAACAAATTATTTCTAATAGGAATAATTCCTTATTGTAAATTGTATTCGCTTATTGTGAAGCCAACCTTTTCAAATTCAATTCAGTTGTATAAAGCGGAGTGTTTTCGGAATTCTGGGTTAATCATACAGGGGGGTTTAAGTGGGACCGGATATACAGAAGGTGTAAATTTTAACTCTCTTATAGCCAAGGTAAAAACCTCAAGAGTTACATAAGGTTATTATTATTTTATTCTCGATATTTAGGGCCAATTCGGTCAACAAATACGTAGAATTTAGGGGCACGGGTTTTAATTCGGCGGTCCAGAGGTATTAGCTAAGTTTGATCTCTCCAGACGATGGCTCTTAGTCCGTTTCCTGTAAGGAAATCGACAACGAATCCACGCTAACGCCGAAGTGATTCAAGCAATAGCCCAAACTCGGTATCTGTTGCTAGTCCCTCTTTTGCATCAGCTTAATTTTAAAATGTTTTATTGGCAACAGGAATTGACATGTATTTCAACTGTTTGTATTTTATAATTAAAAGTTGTGCTTCGATATATTAAAATACTTATTACAATAAGTATAAATTGCAATGAAAACTGCTTTAAGAGCGCGGGTCGGAATTATGTTTCACGATCAGAGAAATGTTGGTAGAAATGTAGGAATGCTGGTATCGTAATAAATTACTACAGAAAGCGGAGTTGCAGAGAAACATTCTGCTGGAATATTCTGCAGGAGAAAAGTTCTGCAGAGAAGTGATGAGTTATGAGGAAACTTTCGCTTTTATGCTTCGCTATGGAGTGTGGTTTTAATAAAATTAGACTCGATGGCTTTCCACACCTTGAAGCGGGTAACTGGTGCGTACGTGAAAGTGCCATTTGTTACCGCGTCTAGATAGTGTAACTAAATAAAGTCTTAAATAATTTATTATCTTCCAAATTTTTAAATAATAGAAAGTTATATTGCTTACTACTTTACTGGCTCATTACACTGCTAACGAGTGCCTTAACGCAACAACAAATGAATTCTTTTGCCTTTTTTGCATGTTTTTGTTCAACTCTATGCCTTGCTTGTGATGTGCTTTATCTGCAGTTTAAGAAGATAAAACTCCGTACACATTTACACGTCCAAAAGCGGGAATACCTTTTGCTATTAGAAGGGTTCACTAATGAGATGTCATGAACCTACCGCACAATTGAAATTTCGAGTAAAATTAAAATGATTACCTTTCTATATTTGTACAGCAGGTATTCAAATGTTTTTATTGCCTTTTTACATATTAAATAGATTCTAACCTAAGCTGGCTTTGGGTAATTATACAGATGCTTGTCAATAACGCCAAGTTTTTGTACCTGTGATTCATTTTTACCTAATTACGTAACATGTTCAAAGAAGGCACAAACATCGTGACTAAATATAATCTTGAAAAATTTGATTATAAGCAGGGATTAGAGGTAGAAAGGTTCACAAATATTTTTCTTGTCAGAAAAGTTTTCAAGAAGTTACTGGTTTATTACAGGACGCTCTCTTTGTGACGCTTTTTCGCAGCTATGATAGCGCAAGGATAGCCGCAGTGTCCGACATTAGTTGAAGAACGGATGCCCTAACGGAGAAATGAGCTGATTCGGTAACAGAGCTGGTGGCGGTCAGTTGCCGTTAGTTGCCAGTTCAAACTTACAAGATTCCAAAATAAGTTCAGCCTTAGGAAAATCATACACCCATTTGACGGGATGATCATTGAGGTACAGATTATAAAGTGGGTCGGTAAACATGGTTTCGTACGGATGCGAAATCTTCAAAATCTGAACCCGTTCATTCAGTTGGCAGCAGAAACCCAAAAAAATTATCTCTTCCTGTTCTTCAGAGTAATTCTTGAAAAAAACGATCCCTGCTCGGGAGCCAACATATGTGATGCTTTTACGTTGGTCGTTGTGTCCCTATCAGAAAGAAGTTTCAGTAAAATTATTATCAGGTTTATTAAAGAAAAAAATGCAAAATAACTGTGAACTAAAAATAATTCAGCGGATTTTCGGGCGCTAATCCAGGTGAGCGTGGATCCTTTCTGGAGATAACTGCAACAGCGTCACTGGTACGGGGGGAGGGGGTCTCAGTGGTACGTCGGTTTACCAGGGGTCTTTGAAGGTAGTTAGATCGGTGCTGCTATAATCAGATATTAAGCAGCAAACAAACCGCGAAAAATCTTGGTCGAGATGTACAGTTTAAAAAAAATAATCAACTCGGTATTGCAAAGGGGGGGGGGTATTTTACTGATTAATAAAAAAATTAGAATTATTTTCAACTGGTGATACAAGATAATATTATAAATTAAGTTATTAAACAGCTATTAATAACAGAAATTCTCGTAGCGTCAAAAGATTATTTAGGAAATAAAAATAAATGTGTTATTAATAAAAAAAAATAAACCAAAGTTCAAATGGCTAACAAAAAAAAAGATACTCTAACTAAATAAATACGTCAGCATAAAATAAACAAAAAAACCAAAACCAACTCTTAAAAAACTAAGTTCTGCTTTCATGCGCTCAGCTAAAAAAAAATGGAATACAAGGTATATAAAACAAACAGTGAAAAAAATCAGTTTTAATTTAAAAAATAACATAAATTTATTTATTATTAATTTATTTAATCCGAAAAATAAAGAATAATGTATTAATCGGTGATAATTCAATAAAATATTCCTAAGGAAGAAACGCTGAACGATAACCAAGGAATTAACGAACCAGGTCCAAAGTAAATTTGTAAAATAAAATAACTAGGTAACTCTATTGCTATATGTAAATGATCACAAATTAATTTTAATTATGTACAATAATTAATTAGGCGGTAAGGATGATATTTTATTTAAGTTTACGACCAGATAATTAAGCAACAAAAGATTTTGGTGCCGACCGCATATAACGGTCTACCTATTACCATTTGTTGCAATATGCGGTCTACCTATTTAGTCTATTCTAATATGCGGTCTACCCATCTTTTGCATTACAAGTTGCGACAATAATTGTTATTATTTATTTTTATTTCCAAAAACTGTTAAAATGAGTTATTTCCAAAAATAAGAAATTGGCCAATAATAATAATAATAAAAACTCATTTAGTAATTGCCACTTTCATTTCTGACCGATAAGGGATTTTACGAAACCATCATTAGTAATAACAATAGAACCGCAAAAACTCAAAAATGACTGCTAATGGCATTTCTGAATAATTGTCTCTTAATTGCACTGTCATTATCGTTAGCGACTCAAGTACGGATGTCAAGAAGGTCAACCGCAAATAACTCATTTTTAACAATTTTTTGAAATAAAATTAAATAATAACAATTATTGTCGCAACTTGTTATGCAAAAGATGGGTAGACCGCATATTAGAACAGACTAAATAGGTAGACCGCATATTGGAACAGATGGTAACAGGTAGACCGCATATAACATCAGCACCGAGATTTTAATAAAATTAATCTTTCACCCCATTTAAAATACTTATCTTTTTTGGGTTTTTTAGAAAACCCAAAAAAGATAATTATTTTACCTCATTATTTAGAATAAAATCAACTACTTAAATACTAATAAGCAAACGTGTAGAAATTTACTTAATATTCTAAATTTTATAATAAACAATAATGGATGATAAAAATACTTATCACGGAATATTTATAAACGTAATTTTTAACTAAACTAAGTGTTAATATAAGTATATTAATTAACAGGTGTGTTATTAATTAGCTAGTTTATGGAAATTTCCGGTCCTGACTATCTGACACCAACTTGTATATTATTTTTTTGTAGGTACTCATAGATTTAAAATAGTATTTCCCGATTACTCCCGATTCACCGAAAAGTTGTTTTCCCGAACTGCGGTGTTTTTTACTTTCCAACAGAAACTAGGATAATTACGTTGTATGGTTGGGAACCAGAATTGAGATGCTGATAGGTGGTCGTATACCTCCCTTGACTTTTTAAGGAAGCAAATTCAATGCTATCTTAATGGCTGATTCTTTAACATCAGGTGGCGTCGGATTTTCTTCGGAATCACCCATTTTTCACACATTTAGCAAAAATAATTTTAAAGAAAATAGCCACTTAACGATTGAGTTTGAGACATGTAACCATGACAACAATGCAACATTACAATGCCGGCTATGCTACCAATTCATTTAGAATAAAAAACCAAACAATGTTAAATTATTTGCTTTTAATTTTATTAATTTATTCGTTACAAAAAACTTTGTACCTAACTTGTTCGGAATATATTTTTCGGAATTCGTACTAAATGCGGCACTTCCTGAGGTCGTGCTGCAAACAAAGTGCTCATGCGGGAAAATTAACTTTCCGAACTAGTTACGTAAGTAATTATTACAATACTCTCAAAATCTATTGCAAAACTGCTTAAAATGATATCGCGTTTGGTGTATTTGATAATGAAACTAATGATGCTATAATTTAAAGTTAATTATAGCATCTTACATTTCAATTAATAAAACTGTATGTAAGTATATCGTATAAGAATTTATTCAGTTGTTTTCTGAAATTTAAAATACCAGGCGTTCAAATAAATCTGAATTGTAATTGTACAGGTTGTCCCATTTTCGTATGTTTTACGGGGTATCTCGCTTATTTTTATTAGGTTAGAACCTTGCGGTTTTCGCGACACCGTGCTATTTTTTAATGAAACCAAAGATGCACTAATCAAATTTGCCATAGCCGTCTTAGTTTGTGTGCTACAGCGTGATTTTGGAAAAATTGCATTTTCAGTCATCCCCTGTAACTCTGTTATTGTCAGACATATTAAAAAAGTAAAAACTGATATTTGTAGATTTTTTTAAGTAGAATCCAGTGGCATACTCAGATTTTCTTTAGATGTCACAGTTTTTGAGATATTGACATAACCTATTTTTTTATGGGACACCCTATATATTTTTTTTAAATCTTTTTCCCCTTGCCAAGAGCTTTTCAAAAATATAGCATAGTCTATATTTATTTTTATAAATAACGTGACAAAATGATTTTTTTCTATAATTTACATTGATAATAGTGGATAGCCGTGGGTAACCATGGTAACGCAAAAAACAAAATAATTAACGTTCTGCCGTTACCTAGGTATTTGATTTTTGAAGTTTCTACTTCTCTGAAATTATTCCTAGTTACATTTTCCCAAATTTAGTGCTGATATTTATTGTTATTCGTTGTTTTTGTTTATTGTTATCGTTCTTGTTCTTGTTGTTGTTGTTGTTTAATTATTTTTTAATATGGCCCAAAACCAAAAATTTGAAAACTTTGAGAAATATGATATGATATCTAATGAAAACGCAGACCAGACCTTAGAACTCTATCTAAACAGGTCAGTTAATCTTTACCTTAGAATTTGTATTTATTTTATATACCTATTTTGTCATATAGATATCCCGAAAGAAGACAACCCGGCAGAAGAATATTTCAAAAATTAAAATTTAATATTTGCCTCGACCCCGAGTTTACAACAAAGAGAACGAGGAATCAGAGATCAACGTTTTAGCAGTTGTTCAAGCCACTCCTGAAAATAGACTAAGAGACCGGTGTGTCTAAAACAAAAGTGCAAAGGATTAAAAAAAACATAAATTCAAACCCTACAAGTATAAATTTGTTCATCATCTGCACCTTGGTAATGCTGAACGTAGATTGGAGTTCTGCAATTGGTTTATAAATATGAAAACTCAGGACAATAATTTTGAAAAAAAAATAATTTGGTCAGACGAGGCACATTTCACAAGTTCGGGAATTCTTAATAGACACAACTCGCGGTTGTCGAGTCAAGAAAACACCCACGTGATTTTTCCTAGAGAGCGTCAAGGCAAGTTCGGACCTGCTTTATTTTTAACCGAAAAATAGTTTACAAGATTTATGAAGAAAACCTAAACTCTAATGGGTACTTACAAATTCTACAAGAAAAAACTATAAACATTTTAGAAGATATTCCACTGGCTCAACTGAACGATATATTCTTCCAGCGGGATGGGGCTCCAGGCCACAATGCTAGAATAATACAAAACTAGCTAAATGAACGTTTTCAGGAGATGGATTGGAGCAAATGGACCTATTCGATGGCCACCACGATCACCGGATCTCTCAGTTTTGGATTTTTTTTGTGGGGGTATTTAAAGAATAAAATTTATTCAAGGCAATATGCTAACATGCAACAATTAAAAATTGCAACGGAAAATGCTTTTGCAGAATTACGAAGACAATCATTTATTTTGGAAAATGCTATTAAAAGAATTTATAAATTTTGTGTAACTTGTAGGATACATAATGGTCTGCAATTTGAACAATATTTGCGATTAATTAATTATTTTGTTTTTTTATCAATGTAAATTATAGAAAAAAATTATTTTGTCTATATTTTTGAAAAGCACTTGGTAAGGGGAAAAAGATTTTAAAAAGATATACAGGGTGTTCCTTAATGATATGCGAATATTGAAGTGGATGAATCCACACGAAAAAATAATTATAGTTTGATTAATAAAGTATGGCCCTAAAATGTATCGTTACGGAAATACGGGGTGTCAAAGATACACCAAAAATACGAAAATTAATTGATATCTTCTAAAACGCTAAACATTTTCCAGTGAAATTTAGTACGAAGTTAGAGTGCATGAAAGTGGATATTTTTCGATACGAAGCTAAATTCCAGCTTCAGCAGTGGCGTGCGTACGGGTACTCACTTGGATATTTTTGAAGAAAAAAAATGATACGCCACTGATTTCTTGAAAAACAAAATTACATTTTAATTTTTCGTTCAATTTGAAAAATAAAAGCTCTCTTGAATTATGTTCCTAGAATGTTCCGTTTGGAAGTAATAAAATAAAAACCGTTGTATTGTACGAGAAAATTATGTAATTTAATGATTGAAAGAGTACGTTACAAATTGGCATCTGCCTTCACTGAACAACAACAAAAACAACAAATGGAAACACAGCATAAACATAATATTGGGAACAAGTAATATGGAACGGTAATCACAAAAATTGTTGGAAATGGCCTCCTTCACTCAAAATGCATGCTTCTGTTTCCTTCTCATGGAATTCCGCACTCGTTGAAATATTCCCGGAGTATGTTTTATATTATTACATGCAGCAACTATTCTCTCTTTCAATTCTTCTACACTGTTAATGGGACTTGTGTACACTAGCGTTTTTAGATAGCCCCACAAGAAAAAACCTAAGCTGTTAAGGTCGAGGGACCGTGGTGGCCATTCTTGAGGTCCCCCACAGCCAATCCAACGATTAGAATAAACAGTATCTAGATGATTGCGAACCATTCCACTGAAATGTGCTGGTGCACCATCATGCATGTACTACATATGGTGTCTTATTAGAAGCGGAACATCCTCAAGCAGCTCAGGCAATTGTTCACGAATGAAAGTAAGGTAAGATTGTCCATCAAGTCGTCTCGGAAGAAAGAATGGGCCAATAAAGTAATCGGCTATAATTCCTGAACAAACGTTCACCGAAAATTGATGTTGGATATGGGTTTCAGTTGTGGCTTTGGGATTCTCATCCGCCCACAAATGGTTATTGTGAAAATTCTGAATCGCATTTCTTGAGAAATTACATTCGTCCGTGAACAGGATATACGAATCGAATTGTGGATTATGTGCAATATTATGAAGATACCACCGACAAAAAATTGCTCGCTTAGGAAAATCTCTCGGGAGTAATAATGCCTGTACTCTCAAAATATGGTATGGATATAACAAATAATCCATTAAAATTCTCCAAACAATTTGATGGCAAATATTCAAGTTTGTAGCTATCTTTCTTGTACTCGTTTCAGGCTGTTCTTCGACTGCGTGCAGAACTGCTTCCTCAATTTCAGTTGTTCTTACACTCAGAGGCCTACCTTCAGATGTACCTCTTCGGACACTACCAGTTTCAACAAGACGCTGATGAATATTCGACTTCGAAGGTTCGACTATCTGGTAAAGCACGATTGGGATATCTCTGGTGATAAATCCGTCTGGCTTTTTCTCCATTGCCATCAGCGAGGCCATACACATAATGCATATCAGCCATTTCAGCAATTGTATACGTCATCATTAATAACAAAATTGTACAAAAACAATGGGAAAAGTTAATTTACAGTGACTTAAATTGAACTAGACAATGTCACATGGAAAAAGCAAGTGTCACTTTGAAAGGCAACTAGACTTATTGCGAAATTGTTATTTCATTCATTGAATTAATTTTCTCGTACAATACAACGGTTTTTATTTTATTACTCCCAAACGGAACATTCTAGGAACATAATTCAAGAGAGCTTTTATTTTTAAAATTGAACGAGGAATTAAAATGTAATTTTGTTTTTCAAGAAATCAGTGGCGTATAATTTTATTTCTTCAAAAATATCCAAGTGAGTGCCCGTACGCACGCCACTGCAAAAGCTGGAAATTAACTTCGTATCGAAAAATATCCACTTTCAGGCACTCTAGCTTCATACTAAATTTCACTGGAAAATGTTTAGCGGTTTAGAAGATATCAATTAATTTTCGTATTTTTCGTGTAACTTTGACACCCCGTATTTCCGTAACGGTACAGTTTAGGACCGTACTTTATTAAGCAAACTATAATTATTTTTTCGTGTAGATTCATCCACTTCAATATTTGCATATCATTAAGGAACACCCTGTATCGGGTATCCCATAAAAAAAAGTAGGTTATGTCAATATCTCAAAAACTGTGACATCCAAAGAAAATCTGAGTACGCCACTGGATTCTACGTAAAAAAATCTATAAATATCAGTTTTTACTTTTTTAATATGTCTGACAATAACAGAGTTACAGGTGATGACTGAAAATGCAATTTTTCCAAAATCATCCTCTAGCACAAAAACTAAGATGGCTATGACAAATTTGATTAGTGCATCTTTGGTTTCATTAAAAATTAGCACGGTGTCGCGAAAATCGCAAGGTTCTAACCTAAAAAATAAGCGAGATACCCCGTAAAATATACGAAAATGGGACAACCTGTATAGAAAATATGTAAGGATTGGTTTCTTTTCTTATAGGCCAGTGATAAGGTACATTAAAGTCGCAAACTAACGGCTAGTTCTGATTTTTTAATATGTTGTTAGTACCACTACCAGTAGTGTATATCCAAGTTTGTAGCTTCGAAAGCCCTGTGCTAACTTCGTAGCACTTGAAAAACCGCATAAATTTCGCATTTTTTCGGTTTTTTCGCTCTACCTTCTAAACCATGCGTTTTTTATAAAACTTGTTTCCCCGATTTTAAAGTACATTATATTTGCTAAAATTTGAAACTAGCACCAGCGCCGTACGTATAATACTTACCAAGATGCAGCCCTCCAAATATTGGCATTTTTTCAAAAAGTGAAATGTTATGAGTTGGTCAACTTTGACCCCAAAATCCGGAAAAATACTCATTTTACGGGTAAAGTCATAGGAAGAGAAGTTATGGAGAATGTAATTAGATTTAATTTAACGATAGAATGACGTCTGTAGGCCAGATAGTTTCCTCAAAATGCTAATAAATCAAAAAAATGGGAAAACTGCATTTTTCGCAAATTTGCTGTGTTGAATTCTCACGACGGTTTGAGAGTAGTTTGAAAGGAAAACCCATATACACCCACAAGAAATATATATTTAGCCTATTCATAATGTATTTACAATGTAATTAAATCAACATTTTTATTTATTATGTATACATATATGTGACATAAAAAAGGCAACACCAAGATGGCGTTGGAATTTTTAGACCCAACTTGGCAGAAATGTTTAACTAGTCAAATGTAGTAATTGATTAAAATTTCATTCAAAATAATCCAGTAGCCATGGAAAATTTGACGTTTTACTTGTTGTAACAATTGAAATTATCGGGTGTATTTCTTGAAAGATTAAGTCGATTTCGGTATTGTTTTTGGTAAACAATCCTCTGTAGTACGGTGTCATCAAGCACGGTCTAGAGAAGGCCAAGAACGTCGTAGAAGAGGAAGTGAATGGCTAAGATAGACAAATGTGGTCCAGGACCGCCATCTCCGATTAATGACATTAAGAGGCCGATTCGCGAGTACCAGATCAATAACTGATCAATGATTTGAAAACGAAGGATGTTCTGTAACCCTTCGTACAATTTACCGTCGAAATAGAGCTTTTGGCTTGCAGTCCTATAGACCACATCTTCTGCTTCCGCTGACGGCTAGTCATCGACAGCAACGCTTGGAGTGTACCTTGCGACTGGATTGGGACGTGGAATGGCATAGGGTGGTCTTCAGTGAAGCATCCCGATCCTGCTTGGGAATGCACGCTGGTCGCATGATGGTCAGACGTAGACGTGGAGAACGTCGCAATGTGCAGTTTTCTGTTGAGCGGCATGTGCACCACACTGTGGGGGTTATGGTATGGGGTGCTATTGTTTATGGAAGCAGGTCTCAGTCCGAGGAAATATGAATGCCCACCGATATGTTGATGAAGTGGTACAACCCTATATCCTTCCATTTCTCCAGGACCTGGACGACCCGTTTTTCCAACAGGATAATGCCCATCTCCACATTGCTAGGCATTCTAGGGAGTGCTTCGAAAAGGCTAACGTTAATATCTTTCCGTGGCTACCTTTCACCTATCGAACATATGTAGGACATGATGGATAAAAGACTCAAGCAATTAGCCAATTCTTCACAGACACTAGAATCTCTCCCGCATGAATTGTCTGGGGTGCAATACCTCAGCAAGAAATCGACCACCTGTTGGAATTCATGCCAAGAAGGGTGCGGAACTGTGAAACTAATAGGGGTGGTCCAACACATTATTAATAAAGAATCCCTTTATCTTTTGTTTAATTTCTTTGAAATTTTAATCACTTGCTACATTTGACTAATTAAACATTTCTGGACGTGCTAGTTAAGAAGAATGAGGACGGCCGCCTAGGCCACACGGTCTATAGGAAACCTACGCACACGGACTGATATATCAACGCCAAATCGCATCACCGTCCAAGTCAACTCAAATATGTCATCAAGACGCTGATCAATCGATCGAAGAAATTAGCAGACGCTCACAACATCGAAGAAGAGATAACAAAAATAAGCGAGGCTTTGATTAGAAATGGATTCCACCACCACGACATACTTTGAGGCCTTCAAGTAGAGTAGACAAAGAACCAGCTGATCCTGCAACTACCACGGCATACGTACCATACATCAGAGGGATAACGGACAAGATTAGCCGTACTCTTAAAAACATACAATCTATACAACTTTCACGACATATCGAAACATTCATTCGTTCTATCCTAAGGACAAAATCTCGTTGGAGAGTCAAGGAGTGTAAGAGATTCCTTATGGAGGTTGCGGGCTATCGTATATTGGACAGACCAACAAAAAAATCAGCGCAAGGATAGAAGAACACAACGCGGTTAATAAAGTTAAAGCGGCATCATCCTTTGCCCAACATGTAACCACAACAGGACACAAAACTAAACTTGAGGACGCAAAAACTTGAGGAAGCATCGAGAACTTTACAGCTAGAATCATCAGAGAAGCCACAGAGATTGAGAAACACCCACTCAATCTCAACACAAGAGACGATGCTCTTAGACTACCATCAGTATAGAAAACGTTATTAATCCCTGGACAATTAAAATCCACAACACCTAAAACAAAATCAACAAAAGAAGAAGTGAAAACAGGGAAGCAAACAGTGAAATCAGTAAAGTTAGTGAAAGCAGCGAAAGAAGTGAAAGCAGTGACAGCAGTGAAAAACAGTGAAAGCAGTGGGAATCAGTGAAAGCAGTGAAAATCAGTGAAAGTAGTGAAAGCAGTGAAATCAGTGAAAGCAGTGGAAGCTGTGAAAGCAGTGAAAGCAGTGAAAACAGTGAAAGCTGTGAAAGCGGTGAAAGCAGTGAAAGCAGTGAAAGCAGTGAAAGCAGTGAAAGCAATGAAAGCAGTGAAAGCAGTGAAAGCACTGAAAGCAGTGAAGGCAGTGCAAGCAGTGAAAGCAGTGAGTGAAGACTATAGGGTGCATAAGTAGCACCACACACAACAGGAAGTTAGTTCAGTTCGAGTAACCCGAAGCAGGATCATACAGTTACCAACCTGAGGATGGCACGAAATCTTTTTTAGTATATTTCATTTTTATAACCTATTTTATTAAATTATATGCTAACCTAAAACTTCTCTCATGACACTTTTTTAACCTACTACATAAAACTTATTTTTAAATTACTCTTGACATAAATAATTAACAAATGAAGTAAAATTTATAAACTTGACAAATTTTTCTGCCTTTCCCTTTTGTTAAAGTTTTTAATAATATGATTTTAATTGAATTGCTATTTTATATATTATATTAAATTTAATTTGCATGTAAGTTTAATTTTCTTATTTCTCTTGTTCAATTTATATTTTTGTTATGTTAGTTTAGCCTTTATAATGAAAATAATAAATTTTCGAAAACTTGGAATAGCATAAAATAGTTTGATTAAAATTGACGGAATCCCCAATAAAAGAAATAATTTATATATATATATATATATATATATATATATATATATATATATATTATATACAGTGCATACCAAATGCATGGAGCCGGCCTTGTTATTTCAAAACTATGCAAGCTAAATCGATAAAATTTAATATGCATGCTGTTTACAAAGCCTTCTATTATTTCCACGGTTTTGTTATTTTTTTAACTGACAAAATCGGGAGCTGCACAGCCAAGTTGATTTTTTTAAATAGGAAGGGGTGTCAAATCCCATACCATTTGAAAGGTATTTTCAAGTAGAATTCAGCGACATCCCGCTTGCCATATTTACCTCTAAAGATAACTTCGCTATTGTAAAGTAAAGATTGGAAGTAGGCATTAACTGGATAACTGAAGATTTAGTGAACACTGAAAACAATGGTTAATTTATGTTTTTTAACGGACGTCAAAAGCTTAAAACTGTGTTCAAAGTGCTAAATTATAAACCAAAACCAAAGTGCTAAATATAAACCAAATAACTTGAATGAACTGGTGCAAATTCGAGAACAAACAGCAAATATTTCTGGCGAGTTCATTTTGAATTTAGTTGAAGGATCTTCTAATCGAATTTACTACTGCCAAGAGGTGAATGGGGGAACGGTTTGAGCATCGCTTTTGAATGATTCTTGTACTAGATGAACTTCATAAACTTAAAACACGGTTTCAACAATCTTATGTTACATTAAACAGCATAAAACAATTCATTGTTCCCATACTAACTGGATATTCAATTATTTAGTTAATACCTACTCCCTATCACTTTATCCGTAAAATGAACATTTTCCCCGATTTCGTAGACGAAATTTGACCAACTCTTCACATTTAACTTTTTTAAAAAAAAACCAATCTTTGGAGGACTGCGTTTTGGTAACTGTTGTTCCTACAGAGCTGGTTCTAGGATCAAATTTAAGCAAATGTAATCTACTTTAAAAACGTAAACAACACAGTTTATGAAAAACGCATAGTTTAGGAGAGACCTAAATTAGATTATTCTAATCACCCAATGTAATAGCTAACAGTTCTATCAAATTATATCAGTGAAGTGGATTCTTTATGAAGGACGTACAAATTTTGATAATTATTCTAACAAAGAAACTGTAGAAGACAGCTGCATAAACAAAGGCACATAGTTCGTTATAATTTCGGTTGTATCCTTAGTTTAAGCTCACTTTTTATTGAGTAGAAACTGTGTCGATCACTGCTGAAGGCAGTTTCCGAAGTATGACAGTTCATAAAGTAAACACAGAAATAAAATTTATTAATACATACGATAACGAAATATTCTGACTTGGTTTGACGAATTTAATGCTGGTGTGAACCAGCTTGGTCCTGGTAAATGAAGGTGAGAAGGTTTCAAGTTTTCTCCACTAACGAAACGTACAGGCCGATTCCATCATCGTAACCACCAGCAACATAAAACAGTTATGGAGAGTAAATACCTGTTTTCCGCACAGCCTAAGGCTAACTCCAGACAAACGATAATCCAAAATCAAAGAGCTAAAAATCGAAGCGATATGAATCGAAAAGATATCAATCGAAGAAAGCTCTGTAGATTAAAGGCGAGGTCTATTTTTATTGAAAACAAAATTCTTATATATCCGCCACAAAATAGTGATAAGTAAATCTTACAAGATATAGAAATACTTTGTATTCGAAAATTTCTTGTAGAAATAGTGTTGCCGTCGATTAAAGCAGAAAAAGAGAATAAGAACCAAAAATGGCTACCCACGCACGTTTTTAAATAAATTTTTTAGTTATAAGATCACATTGTTACCAAAATCTTTGTTATAATCTTTGTATGTAAAAATGGTTTTCTTTTACATTTTGCTGAGTATCAGTACCACCCTCCTGCGATAATTCAGCGGACGTAGCAGATACCTTTAGGTAAGCGACAGGAAAGCCGTAGAAATCCCTTAGGTGGTACTACTATCTCAATTTAACCTTTTAAATAGAATTTTTAATACAGAAACTACGGAAAAGTACTATTAAAGCAGATATCGATTAAACCGTGAAATGTAAATCTCCAAACTTTTGACACAAAGGTAATTTTAAATACAGCAACTACAGAAAATTATAAAATCGACACTATTGAATCGGATATCGATTTTTCTACGTTACATAGTATTACTACTGCCGAAGATAACTGTAAGTGTTATCGAAACATTTAGATTGTATAACTTAAATATAAATACACCATAAAAATCCCAAAAAGGTAAGTATTTTAAATATCTACAACGACTAAATTCCCAATTTAATTCAAAAAATGAATAGTTTACTTTGGACAAATTGTATCATCACGTTAAAACAGATTTCGTTTTTGATGGGGGTTGAACAACATTATTTAAAATTTTGAAATCAATGGGTTACAAACACAAACGTATCAGTGGACAGAAAATTTTATGCGAAATAAAACGTCATTGTAGCCAAAATTAACTTTTTGAGAAAGTTTCTGTAGTTGCGAAGTCAAGATGTCAGATTTGTGTATCTAGACGTATCGTGGATTTATCAAAATGGTTCTATTCACCGTTGGAAGCACGACTCTGATAACAAAAGCGATCCATCAAAAATTAAAAGTTAAGGTAAAAGGTATCCGCGGGGTATAATTGAGGGTTTCGGAAAACTGCGACTATTTGTTAGACTCAGGGAGAGAAAATCGGGATTACCATAAAACTATGAATGGTGGTCGGTTTCAAAATTGGATCATTAAACAGCTGATTTCTGCGCTGACCGAACTACCCGGAAATTGTGTGCTGGTTATGGATAACGTACCTTATTGTTCGGTGCAGTTAGAGAAACAACCCAGATTTTCTAGTAAGAAAGATCAATTGCAGGAGTGGTTGGTTACGCACGGGATCGAATTTGAGAACAAAATAACAAAAACGCAACTGTGGAACAAAATTGAACCTTTTAAGTACTTTTGTTTGTACACGAAAAAGATTATTTCAAATAACTGGAAGAAATTTTTACATTGAAAATATCTCACGTGTTATTATCGCTCTAGGAGGATCCGGTTCAGATTCAGATAGTCATATGAATTCTGATTCTTCTGGCGATAACCAAAAATTAATAAAAATATACTTAAATGTTTGGTTTTCGTCAGGTCTCGTCCGTGGATAGGAAATCAGCAATCTTGTGCTCAATTCCAATTAGCTACGACCTAAATGGATACAGTTCTGGTTATACACTTTCATTTGTACGTCATACTCGAGAAAAGAACGACGCAGCTTTATGAAAAAGCGCTGTGGATTTCCTGAATAGGTTAAATTAAATATATATATATATATATATATATACATATATACATATATATATATATATATATATATGTGTGTAACGAATGACCAATCTCAAGTGTATACCACGTGATCAAAATATTTAAGTTGGTACCACTGATAGGTTGGTAAGAAGCTGTATTGCTCTAGCTACTCTAGAGCATGGTTCGAGTAAAAACTACGATCAGTTTCAAATCTGTATGAAGCTCATTAACTTATACATATTATAACATATTATCTTAATTTAAATAATAAATATTTTGTATTTGATAGACTGCGTCTCTATAAAATGCAACAAAATAAATAAAATATTATTTAATGATTGGATTACATCATTACAAAATAATGAATCTTAAGTATTTAAATGTTATACTCTCATTATAATTAAATAAAATGTGTCGTGTTCGATTGAAAACGGCATGACGATTAAATTCGATATCACAATTTGAAATTCTGAATATATAATTTGTCTTGATATAGACAGCTTGTAAATAACTCAAGAAAATACAAAAGTGAAAAACGAAGGAATAATATGACATAAACTGACATAAACTAAAACGACTAAAACCACACTAAAAATCCAAAGCAACCAACTGAAAAACACAACAATATTAACAACTAGGTATTTTGTCATACCACTACAGTACACTTGATATTGATCACGTTGTATATATATATATATATATATATATATATATATATATATATATATATATATATATATATATATATATATATATATATATATATATATACATATAGATACATTTTATCACGAAAGAAAGTCATCACATTGGATTACCTATGAAACTGCGCTCTGAATTTTGTGCATATTTTTTCTCGGTTTTTTTTCGAAAGTATGAAAACGGGAGAAGGCGTGCTTATTAGTAGATTGGAAAGATGATATAGTTGGTTCGTCCCTCAAAACAACAATGGAATTGCGGGATCCCGGAAATCCGCATTGCTGTTTTTTGATGATACCTATGAATGTACTAGATTATTAGCATTATTAATTTATATTTAAATTATTGTTGTTTGGATTTTGGATGTATCGTGTTGTAATAGTGTTCATTGTTTATATGTTTTGGTGTTATAAGTGGGATATAGGTTTAGGAAGGAATAGTTAAATGAATCAATACTATTATACGATACTTATCCGAGGCATCCCGTCTCACCGCCATTTGGATAACCCAAAAAGGGCAAACACCGTCTGACCGTGTGTGAGAATTGCTCCTCCCAGGTCAGTCGCAGTTTGTACATTCGCTAGTGCCGATGCCTCTGAGGAATTCAGGAATGTTGTGCTAAAGCGAATAGAGCGGGAGTTTTCTCTATTGCAGCTCTAATCGTATCGGATACTTCCGTTTTCTTACTACCGCTCTCCGTTGTTTTGACGTAACTAACGCCAGTTTGATGTTGAAAGGGTGCCGCTGTCGACATTGTCTTCATCGGTCGCTGTTAGGGTAGTTCTTCTACATCCGACGTGGAAGACTCGGGTATCCCTTGCAGTTGCGGGGTGATCACAACCACAGTTCACACAGTTTACCCGGTTTAGTGCATTCGCTGGAGTGGTGATGTTCTGATCGCCTAAAATAGCGCGCCGTCGGATCTTTTTTTGGGTTCCCTTCTGATGGTAGCTGGACGAACAGAAGCGGGATCGTCCGTCATTATTTATTCAACCTGAAACAAGACATGATATTAATATCGCGCTGTCGTGGCTCAAAGCAAATGTTGCTCTTGGAGGTTTAGAAAAGTAGAAAAGTAAGTCACCCTTTATCGTACGTCCGGTCTTTGCCTGATAAGTATTGTATGGTGTGTATGCTTATCTACATACCGCATTAGCCAGTCAAGGTTCTTGGCGATTGTCTTCGCATGTGGGAAGGCAATCTCTCGGTGGAAAAATTCACAAGAGAAGGTGGCGCAGTTCTCCTACTCACGAACGATTACCGATTACCCTCTGTCTGGTAACTCCAACTTCTACAGCTTCCGAACAATCCGTGGTTTCGGCAAGAGCCTCGAAAGCGTTGATTACAGGTATAGGATGGTCAGGCAGTCCCGCGATGGCTTCTTTAGCTTGGCTTCTTCTGTAGCCGGAATCCGTAGGACAAGGTAGACTAGTCTGCAGCTTCGTCAATCGTTGAAGTACGTACAACAGGTATGGCAAAAATTTCCTTTAGTCTTAACGTCTTCAGTGTTCTGTTTCCTGTCACTCTTCTTGGTGGAGTTCTGACTACTGAAAGGAATCCATATCACTGGTTCTCCAACAGTCGGAGTTGTACGCTATTTATGAGAGCGATTAACGAGATTGCCTGCGGAGTGAATCCGGGTGTTTTCCGGGCTTTCTATGTAGATGACTTAGCAATATACTGCGCCGGTGCTACTGTAGGGCAGATAAGCGTTAGGTTGAAAAAGCCGATCAACAAGATTATGCACTATGGAAGTGAAATTGGTTACCAATTTTCTATGGAAGAAACCAAATGTGTACATTTTTGTAAATTACGCAGACCTCACTATGGCCAGCTACTCTACATCCAGAATCGGTCAATTGCGTGTGTGGCAGCGACAAAATTTCTGGGACTGACCATTGATAGCAAACTCACATGGGATGCGTATATTGAACACCTGAAAATGAAATGTATACAAATCATGAATATCATCAAAGTACTATCGCGTACCAAATGGTGCGCAGAAGTTCAAATGCTGTTGAACGCTTACCGGGCATTGATCATGTCGCAAATTGATCATGGAGCGATTGTTTATGCATCAGCCCGCAAATCGCGCCTATTACTATTAGATAGTGTGCATAATACGGGAATACGGATTTGTTTGGGGCGTTTCCTACCAGCCCAGCCTGCAGCCTTTACAGTGAATCGGGCCTGCCTCTATTGGATACTCAAAGGCAACGTCTGATAATCAATTACATGGATGAAATCGGTTACCTCCCACCCACCCAAACAACAATTTCCTATTTCCTGACGAAAATGCTTGTGCCACCAGGCGAACTATCCCGTGACCGCTCAGTATACGGTTTAAGGAGATGCTAGGGACGTTACATGAATCAATACCTGACTTAGTCTACGAAAACCTGTACGAGCACTTCCCATGGTTGATGCCTGAAATTAAAGTAAGGTTAGATCTTGAAAAATTAAACCGTAACGTAGCAACACAGCTAGAATACTCACTTTTATTTGAGGAGATCACCCATAGCTACAACAACAAATCGCTGGTTTATACGGGCGGATCGAGAAACGAACAAGGGACGGATCAGCAATTGTAATCAATGGCGTGGTACATACCTGGGCCTTAAGCTCTGTAGCCTCGGCGTATACTGAGGAACAGTTTGCGTTATGGAAAACTCTACTGCACATCCCCGTAGAATATTTAATAATTACCGAAACATGCAATTACTGTTCCACAAATGAGGGAATGTCAAAACGTCGGACATGCAATGCCACCTGAAACAAAAAAAAAACAGAGAGTCCTAGCAAAATAGTTTTGAAATGCAAAATACCTACCTGTTATACATTAAACCATCGGTAAAAGAAAAACTATACCTGCATGGTTTATACAGAGGGGACCAAATAAAACTACATAGGTTAAGAATAGGACACACGAATTTCACACATCAATATCTTTTGAAGGGTGAACCTAGACCGCGAATACCTGTAACGTCGATCTCTCTGTAGAGCATGTGATATGTGGCTGTGTAGATTATGTAAACCAGCGTGAACTGTTAAACTTAACGGAGGACCTTAGATACAATCTTAACGACATATCAAATTTGAAAAATGTTATAAAATTCCTAACATCGACAGGGATGTACAGTAATGTATAAAAATATAGAACAATACTTACTCTTTCTTAGGAAGTAAAGATATGACTGAATGGCGAGAAGACCAGTGCAGTCGAAACCATATCAAATTAAAAACAATAACAATAATAATAATACCCCTCGCATGGGATATACCTTGTCGCGGTGGGGTGGGGGGCTCAGCAGCCACTGTTTCCAGCAGTGGTGTAGCTAAGATATCCTAGGTCGTGTGTGTTGACCTCTTTTGGTGGTTTTAGTCTTCTGTATCTTGTTTCATGTAATGGAGACCTTACTCCTGGAAAGAGGCGTAATTCAATATGTCATACGTACCGTGCAAAGGGATGGATGGCCACACGTCACGTGGTATTTAACGGTGTCTTCCAGGTACCGGCTGCCCCTGAGAGTAACAGCCTTGCTTCAGTAATCCGGCTCTTCTAATGTGGAACTGTTATTTCCGAGCATACTCTTGTATGAGTTTGTCCAATAATAATATAATAAAGGATCCATCCTCTAAACTAGGCGCTGTTGGCAACCAGCGTAATAAAAGTGCTAATAAAGCGTAAAAGGAGGATAACCATACCCGATTCCTGCTTATAGAAAGAAGTGAAGGAGATTTATCCAAGGCCAGCGCGTTTCTTATATCGAAAGCACTGTTTGGATTCATAGGAAAAGTGTAAGAGATTAAAAAGGTGAAAGGCATGTTATTTATCAAAACGGCGACTAATAAACAGTCAAGGCGGCTGCTGCAAATCAAGAGACTGTGTGATTCGTATGTTCAAGTCAGACCACACGAAACCTTCAAAAGGGGTCATTTATTGTAGGGATTTCTTAAATTGCACCGAAAAGGAAATTCCTGAAGGACTAAAGGAAGAACGCATTAAATCAAACGTCAAAGAGAATCTGGTAGAAGCTCCCAATCTAGTACTCACGTTTAACTCCATTGATTTGCCTAAGACACTAAATGCAGCTTTCTATAATCTACGTGTAAATCCATATGTTTCAGCCCCTATGCGTTGTTTTCGCTGTCACAGGTTTGGACATACAACGTAAAGATGTCAAGACCCGCAAGTTTGCGTATATACGAAGCCATTACACGAAGGGAGTCGATGTGAAGTACCAATAATGTGCAGCTACTTTGGGCAACTCGTATTCAAATGTCACCCCATAACCTAGCGGTTTTACCCTGCCGAACCTTGTTTCTGAAATTAAAAAAATAGTTCGTGATAAAATTAAAGCACTTACTTCTGTGTTGATGACATATATTAAACAGTCGTTACCGCAACCTGTAATGCAACCTGAAGAAGCTTTTCGGTTTCCAAAGTCAATGGATGATGAATCCAGGGGTGCCAAACAGAAAACATCGTTGCCAAGAACAAGATCTACTGGCTCGAGTATTGATTCAGTAGATGAAAAGACTTTTGCAGAGGCCAAAAATAAAAAAAAAGAAAAAGGATAGCCTAAGGGCAAGTCTAGATATTTTCTATGATAACACAGATGTGATAAATCTATTTTTATGTATTATTTATTAGTGTCGTATTTCATCGTTCTTTCTGTGATATTTATGTTTGTATAGTCCGTAAATCTATTTACACAATATTTTATTTACTTATTTGTTCGTGGGCGTTTTTAATTTATCACATGATCTTAAATTGTACAGGCTTGTGAAAAGATACATAGACCTAAAAATGCTCTTTCAAGAGTTCAATCCTATGTGCATATGTGTTCAAGAAACGTACCTTCATATTAACCAACCGTATTCTCTTCAAGGATACAATGTTGTTCTCAAAGACCTTGATAATCGCCGAACAGCGTCGCTTGGTGTTGCTGTGATTATTAGAAATGGCATAAAGTATAAACAGCTGATATTAAATACTAATTTCCAGGCAGTAGCCATTACAATGAATGCACCTATGAAGATAACCATATGTAACGTTTACCTGGAGAATTTCGGATCTTGAAGAAATTGCTGAATAACTTCCGACACCTCCGTTGTGGTAGGACATTTTAATACACACAACACATTATGAGGTTCATTGAAGAATGACGCTAAAGGACGCAGTATTGAAGACTGGTTGATTAGGGATAACATAGCCCTCCTTAACGACGGATCCCCTACATAACACAATATCGGCTCCAATTCTTTCGATATACTCGACTTAACACTAGTATCGAGACTTGTATGGAAAGTCATTAATGACTTACACAATAGTGGTCATTTTCCAATAATGGTCGAGACCGATACCAGTGTACCAGATAGGACAGTCATTAGAAGATTCCTCAGTGCCAAAGGAAATTGGTCAATGTTTCGTCAAAATCTTAAAATTCCTACGAGTATCGATATTAAAACAATAACAGATGCAATATTGATTGCGGCAGAAATCAGCATAACGATGTCGGAAAACACGCCGATGAAGAATTCTCTTCCATGGTGGAACCATGAGGTCAAAGAAGCAGTTAACAATAAAAAGACAGCTTTTAGTAAATATCAAAGGTAATCAACTATCGACAATCACGTCGTTTTCAAGAGAGCCAGAGCTCTTAGTAGATTGGTTATCCTTGAGAGTAAGCGGAAAAGTTGGAACTAATATACGTCGTCCATTACGTCCAGCTCGGACATAAACAACACTTGGAAAAAGATCAAATCAATCAACGTAAAATATAAATGTCCTTCCATTCTTGCCATACAAATTTCTCAAAATATAATCACTGAAGACGGTCCATATCGCAAACACATTGGTCAACCAGTTTACAAATAGTAGCAAGACTGCTAATTACCCATCAAATTTCTCCGACACAAAAAATGAAAGGAAATTTCCTTTCGATGCAACAGGCGACCTGGATTATAATGTGACATTTATGATCGATCAGCTGGAGCTTGTATTGAAACGTACCAAAAAAACAGCGCCAAGACATGATCTAATATCCAACGAAATGTTGCCAAATTTCACACCTGAGTTTAAAAAATGTGTATTAAAGTTATACAATAAGCTGTGGGATGAAGTAATTTACCCGGATGAATGGAAAGGGGCAGTTGTCGTCCCTATTTTCAAATCTGGAAAGAGCCTAGTTAGCTATCGTATCGTCCAATCAATTTTACGTGCTGTATGGAAAAATTATGGGAGAGAATGATTTGCAATAGATTGCAAATATCTCGAAAAACATAATTTTCTGGTGCCATGCCAGGCGGGGTATAGAAATCATAGATCCACCAGTGATCATTTGGTCCTACTTGAACATAATATTCAAGAAGCATTTGGGAAAAGAAACCATCTGGTGGTCTTTTTTGACATTAATGTGGCCTATGATATGATTTGGAGGCACGGCATATAGCAACAGATCTTTCGACTATACTTGAGAGGTAATTTGCCCTTCCTGATTAGGTCATTCCTAAGCAACAGACGTTTCAGGGTAAGAATCGGTCACAAGCTGTCGGACATGAAAACTCTTGAAAACGGGGTCCCCCAAGGATCTACCCTAAGTTGTACGTTGTTTGCGATCGCAATCAATGATACTGCTTTGTATGTTGCGAATGATATTTCCATATGCATGTATGTTGATGACATTGCCATATTTTACTGGGGCCACACTGTCGGGGAAATAAGTCGTAAACTACAACCCGCAATCAACCAAATAACTGTAAATGGGAACAATATTGGTCGGAGTTTTTTCAGAGAGAAGACTCATTGCGTCCATTCTTGTACATTTAGAAAACCTCATTCCGACCCGATACTATTTTTAGCAGGTGATCTCATTCGATGCTCTGGAACTGCAAAGTTCTTGGGCCTTACCTTTGATAACGCTCACACTTGGAAACCACACATAGACCGGCTAAAAGATAAATGCCTGCGAAGTCTTAATTTAATCAAAGTACTGGCGCATACCAAATAAAGTGCGGAAACAAAATGCCTTATAAGAATATATCAGGCCCTGGTATTATCGCAAATTGATTGCGGCGCGTAGATCGTTACTTGCAACCTTAAATGTTATACATAACGCAGCCATTATGTACTGCCAGCCTGCTCACCTTAAGTGAGCGAGCGGATCTCAACTTTATGGTGGCAAGCGATGTCGGGAGGCACCTAAAATAAGAATGCACTATAGAGTGGCAGGAAAAATGGGCACAAGTAAATACCCACCTCTTGCAAATAAAGCCTAATGTGAAACCATTATTCACAATGCAAGGCGCAACGAGGGAAGAGACTGTAAAGATGCACCGTATGAGGATAGGATACACTAAAATCACACACGGGCACCTACTAATAAACGGACATGTACCCCATTGTAATCACTGCAAAACAACACTCAATCGCACATGTAATACACAGGATAATACCAAACTGCAATGAAAACTTTAATAAATTGGACAATGCAAAAAATACACTGACCTTTCTAAAACAAATCGGTATGTATACTGAAATGTAAGTTTGAGTATTCATGTAGTCACGATTAAAGCGGATATGACCTTAGCAGTTGAACCCTTAAACAAATATATATATATATATATATATATATATATATATATATATATATAATAATAATAATTCATGTTAGTAGCATAGTGGTTTACACACGTCAGCACGTTGTTATAAGTATATAAAATGTAATTAAATTTACATTACATTAAAACGTTAAAACATAAATACCAAAACTACTGAGATAATAAACTAAGAACTAATACAATGGAAAGGGAGAGACAACTTAGTTTTCTCCCATTATATGCTTAATAAATTCTATTGTAACACAAATATTCATGAAATGAAATAGTAAACCTTGTCAGTTAAAACTTTTTTAATATATGTTTTAAATTTGTTTACTGGTAAGTTACGTGTACTAGCGTTAAATTTATTATCAAACACGGGAGCATAATTATTAACAGACGTTGGAATGGTGTTTGAATATTTTTTTTACCGGGTATTGTGTACATGTACGTCGGAGTGAGAAATATATATGTTAATGTTATCTTTAATGTAAATAAGCCACAATAAGATACAATAGTATATACCAGTTTAAGAGGTCCCACAGATACAGTTGGTGCTACTCTTAACTCTCACATATCGACATCTTTTGTGGCCACCTTACATACGTTCAGAGTCGAGATATTCCATACCGAGCTGGTAGCGTAGTGGTTACACGACCTGCTTAGCATTCGGGAGGTAATGGGTTCGAGTCCCGTTATCGTCTACCTAGTATGAGGTTTTTCAGGGGGTTTTCCTTATACACATGTAGCGGCATGGTCACTGCGTATACAGTGTGTCCGAGATTCAGCATGCATGTATTGCTATATTCGTTAATATTGAAGATAGAATGTCGGTTAAATGGGGAAAGTTTTAGAGAATTTTATGGCTATCATCATGGTAAAGTCAGATTTGAAGTAACTTTTTTTGTTTTTGAAATAATTGAAGAAAACAAAAATTGTGCATTTTCTACTACCCCCTGTAGCTCTTTTATTTGAAGTCTGACAACATTTTGATTTGTACATTATTATGACACTTTTAAAAGACAATTTTAAAAAAAAGTACCAAAATTTATCTACAGTCATTTGTTTTTGAAATACATACACTAACTATTGTTTTTCATATGGACGCCATCTTGGATTTTTACATTATCTAATAGTATTTTCAGCGATGTATCACATGATACGAGAATTTACTTCCAACTATCAAAAATTTAAACCCTTGCTAATGTATCTGTTTTTACTTACAAAATTTAATACATTTCTAACTTTTGTTTTTGGACGCTATTTGGATTTTTACATTATCGAATACATTCAACAATGTATTACATGACATGAAAATTTACTTTCAACAACCAAACATTTAAACAAAATAAAATATGAGGCCATGGATAATAATTGCAATGACTGACAAGAAGATGACATAATTTATTTTTTCGCGTAAATTATTCGCAATCTGTGTTAAGTACTTGGAAAAATAATTCCTCTTGTTGTCATTGTTAGTGTTTATTATTGTTGTTGTTCTGTTATTCGTTTGTGTTGTTTTTATTGTTTGTTCCTGTTGTTATTATTGTTAATATTTATTCCTGTTTTGTATCTTGGTGCAAGATTTTTGAAGTATGGCGTTAAGATATTCCAATGAAGAGAAGCTAGATATGCTTGAAATCTATTTCAAAGCAAATAGAAATGCAGATAATGCAATAAGAAATTATGAAGAAATATTTCCCGATCGGGTTCAACCGAATAAAATACATTTCAGGACTTTAGTGATGAATTTATTACCATATGGCAGTTTTGAGAAGGAAAGACCTAACAAGTATGTTAAAGATAATGAAGATAATAATAATGCTGTTCTAAATTTTGTTGGTGAAAACGAAGCATCTTCGGTTAGAAAAATGGCCGATGTATTATACATTCCGAAATCCTCCGTCCACGACATTTTAAACAAAAATAAATTTCATCCATTCAAACCAATTATTACACAAGCGTTACGAGACGGTGATTTTGAGAGACGAATGGCATTTTCACGGTGGTACATTCAAAAATCTGGGGAAGATCCTCAATTCTCGTCCAACGTTTTATGGACGGATGAAACCAGATTTACAAATTGCGGGATTTTTAATAGGCACAATACGTACTTCTGGAATGTGGAAAATCCCCATAAAGTTTGTGAAAGGAGATTTCAAACCAGATTTGGTTTCACTGTATGGTGAGGAATTATAGGTATAAATAAAATTTTCTTAAAAAGTTTATGTTAAATGTAAAATTTTAGGAAATAACTTGATTGGACCATTTATTTTCAATTATAATTTAAACGGAGTCCGATACTTAGAGATGTTGCAAGAACAAATCATACCCGCTCTGAGAAACATCAATCCAAATTTAGAAAATATTTGGTTTATGCAAGACGGCTGTCCAGCACACAATTCAGCAGACGTTAAACAATATTTGCAAAGAGTATTTAATAATAAATTAATTTCCAATAATGGGGACATTTTATGTCCTGCCAGATCCCCTGACTTGAACCCACTAGATTTTTATTTATGGGGTCATACAAAAAACGAGGTGTACGACACTCCAGAAAATCTTGACATTTTAGAAAATAGAGTAAGACATGTACTAAATTCTGTAAATAGAAATACGTTAGTTAGGGTTACACATTCAGTGTTAAATCGTTGTACAAAATGTGTGGAGTGTAGAGGGGGACATATCGAGCATGTTTTATGATAGTTACTATTATCGGTTTTGTTTTTATTTTAGTTATTAGAAATTACAATAATTAGGAATCTAATTGTATAAATTTTTCATTTATTAATCCATTCCTTCTCAAGGCCTACTATTTCAATTTCATATTTTTAAAATTTTTGATAGTTGGAAGTAAATTCTCGTATCATGTGATACATCGCTGAAAAGGTGATAAAAAATACTATTCGATAATGTAAAAATCCAAGATGCGTCCATATGAAAAACAATAGTTAGTATATGTATTTCAAAAACAAATGATTGTAGATAAATTTTGGTACTTTTTTTAAAATTGTCTTTTAAAAGTGTCATAATAATGTACAAATCAAAATGTTGTCAGACTTCAAATAAAAGAGCTACAGGGGGTAGTAGAAAATGCACAATTTTTGTTTTCTTCAATTATTTCAAAAACAAAAAAAGTTACTTTAAATCTGACTTTACCATTATGATAGCCATAAAATTCTCTAAAACTTTCCCTATTTAACCGACATTCTATCTTCAATATTAACGAATATAGCAATACATACATGCTGAATCTCGGACACACTGTATGCACACTATGTGCGGCTACTTAGGCGAATGCTGTGGTAGTATTTTCCTCCTCAGAATAATAACTCCGTTCCTTCCGATCCTATCCTGACCACACCCATCCTTAATCCCACCATGCATATATACGTAATGTATGTATGTATGCTGGGAATCTATGATTGTGGCTGAAGGAGCTCGGAAAGCACGAGCAGACCGGCCTCTCCCCCTTGGGGAAGGAATGAAATATTCAGACATTTCATGACGAAACCGGTGGTCTTGTCGTGGCGTTCTCGCCTCTGAACACAAAGAAAGCTAAGACATACTGGTGGGAAGCTAACAATTTTGTTAATAATCAAATTTTATTACGCTTTCTTTTTGAGAAATACAATTCTCTTATTTTGAGAATACAAATTCTCTTTTTCTTATACAATAGTTTTATACACTAGTTTGAGAGGTCCCACTCATGGGATACAGATGGCGCTACTCTTAACTCTCACACTTAACTCTTACATATCGACATCTTTTCTGGCAATCTTAGTCGATATATTCTATGGCAGATCTACCCGCTGCTGATGAGTCACAACAATGACGAAACCGGTCACACTGGTGGGCTTATGTTAACAATTTTGTTTAATAATCAAATTTTATTGTAAATAAGACATTGATAAATATAAATTGACGGAACAGTTAAACAGTTAAAATGTAGATTGAAATTAGGCAGAAAGAATAGATTACTTTTAACGTTTTTAAATCACCTGATTTTTCTAAGCTTTTAAGAAAATACACCCTTTTAGTCGACGTTCCTCTGAAACATTTGAAGAGAATAGTAGTTGTGTTACCTTTTACCTGAATTTAACTGATTACACACAGACCGGGAGTGTGCCGACCAAAAACGAGTTAAACAGTGGGCCAAGATTGCTCGCATTTACTTGTCCGGAAACGATTTCGGTGCACTAACAGCACTATCGATGATTTTATCTGCGTGCATACATGCGTGCATACAATTAGATGGCATACAATTAGATGAATTCAGTTAATAATTATTTTCAAATTGTGTGTGTGTGTGTGTGTGTGTGTGTGTGTGTGTGAGAGTGTGTGTGTGTGTGTGTATGGGTGTGTGTGGGTGTTGGGTGTGTGGGTGTGTGTGTGTGTGTGTGTGTGTGTGTGTGTGTGGGTGTGTGGGTGTGTGGGTGTGTGTGTGAGTGTGTGGGTGTATGGGTGTGTGGGGGGGTGTATATTTCTCCATTCAAAACGTACATACAGTAAAAGATTGCCTCGAACCTACGACCACTACTTATCTAGAGTAGCGCTCTTAACCATCTGTGCTATCGAGGGAGCGAGTTCCACTTGATTCAGTCCTAAACTGTACGTACCTTATTAGTTTTGATGTTGTGGGTCTGCATGAAACTTGAAAAATTCAAGCTTGCAGACACCTTACCACAAAAGTGACTGGTTACATAAATATGCATGAATTATATAACATCAAAACTAATAAGATACGTGCAGTTTAGGATGGAATCGAGGGGAACCAGCTCCCTCGATAGCTCAGATGATTAAGAACCTTACTCTAGATAAGTAGTGGTCCTGGGTTCGAGTCCCACTCGAGGCAATCTTTTACGCATGTACGTTGGAAGTTTTAATCATTTACAATTTATATACTGTTATGACATTTGTCATTATTAGAACTTAGATGCGTTTATATTATAGTTCTCTTTAATTTGTATCTGAATAATCATTAATTTTATAAGAAAATGTGAAGACTTGTTTTATTAAGCTAATTTAATTTCCCATAACTTTCCTTCATAAAGTATTTTAATACGAAGCCAAAATGCATTAAATATTAATTAAATAGGATTGAAAATGCTGAATTTGTATTATAGGTGTTTGTATGTTGTATGCCTAAAAATTTGTAATAGATTTTTCGACCACTTCTACAAGTCTAAACGACTTTGGACGTATGGATTCCCGATGACAATACACTCTTTCAGCGTTTACGGTTCATAAAAACGCTTAATTAAACTATAATTAACTAAACATCTTTCATATGAGAAAATAATATGAACGTCATTTTAAAGAGACAATGGCCATACCGCGTTGAAAGCACCGGTTCTCGTCCATCTTACCTGAGCTTTCGAAGTGTAAGCGTGTATAATAAGTTCTGATAAAAATGAAAGTCTCTGAATAAAATCAAACTTTGGATGCTAAAAAGCAACAAAATAAGAAGGTAACAAGAACTAATGTACCAGATTTATACAATGAAACACAGTTTCCGTCTCTAAAACCCACACCACCCCCCAAGGAGAACCCATGGATTACTAAAGAACTCCATCAACAAGGAGGACACCGCAAATGGATTAGCAGAGTGGACACAACTCAACGAACTTACCAAAGAATTTAATAAATTAAATGAAATTATTAATGTAAATGTCATGTTAAAAGCAGTGAAAGATTTAAATATTGAGTTGCAAAAGTGTAACAGTGCAATAGAAAAGTACGCAGCTTTCAATAATTTTACACTAAAACTAAACAAATATGGATTATAAAACCAGAATCGTAACTTGGAACGCTAACGGGTTAAATAACAAATTACCCGAACCAACACATTTCTTACACAAGAATCAAATCGATATATATATATATATATATATATATATATATATATATATAATTTTAATAAACGATACAAAGTTGAAGAGAGAGCACAAACTAAAAATCAAAAACTACACGATACAAAAATTCGATAGACCAGACAACAATTATTATGGGCGACTTTAATGTTAGACACATACACTGGGGCTGCAACAGAAACAACCGAATGGTCACACATCGAACGAGTACATAGGAAACAACAACGTAAACCTTCTGTATACAGACAACCACACACATTTTCCCAACAACAATACCACTCCTTCTACAATAGACAACCACGTTCCTTAAGTAAGCTCTCCTAAAACGTTTAACAATCTAAACCCAGATCACTTACCAATACTCATCACTATAAACAGTTCGGTTGCTCAAAATCACACTATAGTAATCACGTCTTACAAAGAAACCGATTGGAAAGCTTTCAAACAATCCCTAGACAAAAACATAACAATCAATAATAAATTTGGAACTGCAGCAGACATAGAGGCTGCAGTACAGGAATTCAGAGATTCAATACAAAAAGCAAAGGACGAACGTACTAAAAAAATTCATATAAATCCACACAAGATCGACCTACCTTCCCACATGACACAACTAATTAATATAAGAAATGAAGCAAGAAAGCCTTAGCAACACACGGCCGAATCACGTATTAAAACTCAAGTAAACAATTTAAATAAACAAATTAAAGACGAAATTGACAAATGTAAGAATAATAAATGGAGCCAAGTATTGGAATAACTCTCTCAGGGGAACAATACACTCTGGACAATAACAAACAGATTAAAGAAAGCTACCGACATAATACCTTCAATTGCCAATACTAACGGACAACCAGCGGTCTCTGGCATGGAAACATCAATAGTATTAGCCGATACATTTAAAGAAGTTTTCAATATAGGTGTAGACAATAATACATACGAACAACAAAAAATAATCACAGCAGTTAAAGATAAAGAAACATGCCCACCAAATACTAACAATACAATATCATCCTATTACTCCTTCTAAGAGTGTGAAATATCTCGGCGTTCACCTAGACAAAAGATTAAACCTCTATCAACACATACGCAAAACCATTCAAAGAGCACACAAAACCGGTCGAACCCTATATGCATCAAAGAGTGCATCTACTAATAAAAAGAACAAGAAGCTGATGTACACAAGTACAATTCGCCCGATATTAACGTATGCAGCGCCAATATGGTGTGGAATTTCAAACACCGCAATAAAACCACTACAAATAATGCAAAACAAACGCATTCGACTACAGACCGGGAGCTGGATGGAGTTGAGTGTGCAAAATGTGAGGACCTCATGATATAAATTGTTTTAAGTTCAGAAAAGCTCACAGATGCTGTGATGATTCTGGATGTTCCCCTTAGATATCAAATAAATTGATTGAGTAAATGCTTTGGAGCCATCCTACTGAGTCTTTTAGTTGTAACAACCCATTTTGAGATGTATTAAAATATACCGTAATTTATGTTCTTCGTTCATTTAGTTGTAAATATAAGAAAAATTTTAATTATTAATGATTCGTATAAGTATGTGGTAGGCAACTTAATTTGCATTTTGGTGTAACTTAAGTGCATATCTTTTAAAGGTTTATACTCCCACTTCTTTAAATTATTTTTTCTGCTCACATCGTTGACTTAATTCTTTGCGCAAATTTTTTCGCGCAACGCGTCAACGTCTAATATTCTAGGCGTCCATTTTTTTTCTCACTTCTTGTGGTACGCTGTTAGATGCAGGAAGTCATATTTTTGGGTTCCCCCCTAAATTTTGTGAAAAGTGTCATTGATTTAATGGTAAGATAATTTAACTCGTAATGCTAAAAATTAAAACATTTGCTCTTTGCAAGCACTTTGATTGACACTTTTTTTTATTTTTATTACTTTTACTTTTCTACTTTAATTACATTTTAATTACACCTTTAATTCTATTTTTACGTACGCTTTCATTTTATGATTGCAATTTTTTACTTGAAATTTCAAGAAAATGGAATAAACGGATTATTCAATTTCATGAAGATAAATTTATAAGAAGGAAAATTCCATTTTGGGTGTGGGTTACAACGTAAAGTATTATTTCGAGATATTGCGCAACATTGATATAAGGATTACATCACCTTGGTTTGCATTTCCGCATTTATTTTTTATAATACCAGGGGTTCTCAAGAAGATTTATTATATTTTGTACAGGTATTTATTTTTATAACAATTATTTAGTAATTTAAGGCTATAACTAGTTTTAAGATATATTTTATTTAACCCTATCATTAACTGTTAATAAACATAGTTTGTATATTTTTTAATTTTTTTACATTTTGGTAGAATTTTTATTGTAAACAACCTGGGTTTAGTTATTCCGTGCATAATTAAAAAATAACTTGGCGTCCGAGTTCATTTTTATTAGCGTTACATGGCAGTTATTATATTGATGTTCAGTGGAAGTAATCGAGCAGAAATTGTGGTAATTAAGCAAATCAAAATATTGAATCGGTCCTACTTTAATCAACCGACTGGGACAAAGGCATTATTTTTGGTGAATGGTTTGTATCTCGAATTAGTTTAACGATATGTTGTGAGTACATTTTTACAACCAATTTATTTATTATTAAATTTTACAACATTAATTTTGTATAGTTACAATGTCCACTTTTTGTTAAAATTAAAGGTAATAATAGTTAGTTACATGAAATAAAACAAAAAAATTATTAGTAAAAGAATCAAAAACTATCGATAAAAAAATTATTTATTACGAAAAAGCAAATTTTAACATAAATGTATGAAAAAAAAACAAATCATCATTCTTTTTATTTTCAGTCATTATCAACAACAAAATACAATTTAAATGAGATTTCTTGCAACTACAAGCCTGAATTAAAAATTCTGGCAAAGGGTGTTTCGTCATTTGTCGTGGGTACATTTTTCCCTTCAAAGCCAAATAAGGTGTAATTAAAAAGCTGCAATAATGTTCCATCAGCATCTATCCATACATTTGTTTGTGCTACAGCTCTTAACAAATGTAAATGCAAAGCATCCGATGTGCAAATCATTCTTAATCTTTTCACTGCGTCTGCCACATATATGCGTCCAAAAAGAAAATTGGCTTACCTGCGACTGACGCATATACGCGCAACGACTTATACTATTCGCGGCGCGTGTCGCTTTTAAGCGTACTAGCATTCTACCGAGGGTGGGGGAAAACCCCACACACTCTAGCTAGTTTATACCACGCGTATTTGTGGTAGTCGCACGCAGTCGTAAAGAAGGAACTGGAGAAAGAACTCGCTTCTGAAAATGTCTGATATACTAAGGCCAAGACGCGGAACGTTCTATACACTTGCTGAACTAGAAGAAATATTGACTCGAAGTGATTCTGAAAATGAGATTGTTGAGGAAGAATCTGCCGACGAAGAGTATGAAGCTGCCGTAAACGATGGTGCAAGAGAATGGAAGGATGGTTTTCTGATCAACAGGGTGATAGTGAAAGTGATGAAGATGTCGGAGCTGCCGCCAGTCATTGTATCAATGAAAAATTAGTTTTTGAAGCAACAAATTACCAGCCTCATACTTTTCCGTTTGATGATAGTCAGTGCGGAAATAATATCCCCGAACTAAAAGTGTACAACACACCGTATGAGTGTCTTGAAGTGTTCTTCGATGAAAAGATAACCGAATATATTGTCGAGGAAACCAACAAGTTCTACAGGTATGTTTTGGAACATAAAGAACATGTTGCTTCGGCCTCACGGTTGAACGAGTGGAAAGACACAAACGCGAAAGAGCTGCACGTCTTTTTGCATTGAATTTCCTTATGGCGCGTGTTAAAAAACTGGAGAAACAAGAATATTGGTCCAGAAACCCGCTGCTTTTGACACCTGCTTTTGGTAATACTTTGCCTCGAGACCGTTTCTTGCTTATATTGTGCATGCTGCACTTTTCTGACAACAATGTACCAAGAGACGACGATCCGTTGCGCAAAGTTCGGAGAATTGTAGACCACCTGCGTAGCAGGTTCAAGGAGTCTTTTACACCATTCCGGGAGTTGTGCATCGATGAAAGCTTGATGCTGTTCAAAGGTAGATTGTTTTTCAAGCAATATATACCATCCAAGCGGAATAGATTTGGAATAAAATTTCTTCATCTTGTGCGATTCACATACCGGCTATATTTTGGATTTTATAATCTACACTGGCGCCAAAACCGAAGTAGAGAAGACCGATCTTGGAAAATCTGGTGATGTGGTAATCACATTATTGGATAGATATTTTGATAAGGGACACACCCTCTACATAGACAATTGGTATAGTAGCCCCGATTTATTCTTATGGCTGTACGAACGATGCACAAATGCCTGCGGCACTGTCCGTAAAAACAAGAAGAACATGCCAAAAATGCAAGAGAAGTTGATGAGAGGGGAATTTACATTTCGTACTGCGAAAAGTAAGATTATTTCTGTAAAGTGGTGTGACAAAAGGGAAGTTTATGTGCTGAGCACTGCTCACGATCATCAAGTTTCTACTGTAGAAAAATTGGATCGGACAACTGGGAGTTGTTTTTTTTTATTGTTATTTTTTTTACATGTTGGACTTCGCTTTACTCAATGCTCATATCAAGACGTGACAAAGAAGAAAGTACCTTTGGCCCGATTTCAAATGGAATTGATATCGGAAATTATTGCGAGCAGCAGCGCTGAAACGATTGTGAGTACTGCACGAAGTGGATATATAGTGGATATATAGACCTGCTCATTTATACCGCAGTTCGTCAGCAGTTATTTTTTTTTAAACAAAATAGGTTCAAAGTGTTTCTAATTCTGTTAACTGTTCAATACTTAGATATGGGTCCCCTAAATATGCTACAAGCTTTTTGAACAAAATCCAACGATGCAGCTTTTAAAACATTTTTTTAAATCCCAATCTGCTTGTTGTATTACAAGCACTTTGGGAGTGTAATGCTGGTAAAATACGACAAATGTTTTCGCCAAGGGATTGAGCAGCCAAATGGCATCCTGAAATATATTTCTTCTTACACGAACCGTCGAACCACATCTGTATCAGCTCTGAGAATTATGTTATTGGCAGAATTAATTTTTACTGCGTGAAATATGCGGCAAAACATCTTTGAATCTGCTTCTAAGTGGTTCGAATTTAATTCAAGCACTTCAGAAAATTAAGAACCTGGTAACTTAAAACACTTTGTTAGATGATCAAATCTTCCACAAATATATCCTCGCAATCTTCTTTTACTTGTACGTATGTAGAGCAGTGGTACAGAGAAATCGAAGTGTGTTTCAATAAGAATCTTTACAATTTACTGGAATTTTTGTTTGATCGCTTGAAATTATAGTATATTTAACTATTTGGCCTTTACTCCGTAAAGTTTACTAAATATTTTATCGACATATGATATCTGTCAAACACAATATCTATTCTTTTTATATTTGACTGTAAGAAAAGATTCTCTATCCTTTTGAAGAATACCTCAGAAAAATCGCCAAAGGTATTGGAATTCTTTAATTGGATGCGATGAACAAGTGCCATACCATCAACAATATAAATTTTTGAGGTATGTAAAGCTAAAACGTCTTGGCGAGAGTTTGTACCACCCTTGTGGTTATTTTCTATTTCAAGAACGAGTTCTGACTTTGGAGATTTTCTGTAAAATCTTTTTGAGTCAAAAAGGTACTTGCAGTAATTTAAAGTTTCATAAGATACTAACATTTTTTGTGTCAAATCCACGTTGATTAGCCAACATAAATGTTTAAAAATGTTACATCTTGCAATTTTGATTGGAAATCGCTCATTTTTGTATGTACTTAATAGAGCCTCTCCTTTTTCTACAATATTTAGCAAACATTGGGAAGAAGATTTATTCACCGGTGTAAATATTTCGAAGCGCACACTCCTCGTTCCCGTAATTGTAGGGGTTACAAGCGTTGAAATACTTTATGATATTTTGAATATCCTTTTCGTCTGCATCGATTCTGGATTGCGTCCATTCATTATGGTAATTAATGTCACCAGTAGAGTCTGATTGTATTCCGAGATATGAAGATAGAGCCTCGTGAATGCTGTTTTTAAACGGATAAAGAATCAGACATCCCTGTATTCCTTCTTCATTTTTAGCTGTGCCAAGCCAATTAAACCTCCAGTCACTGCTGATGAGCGATTCTGAGACTGCTCTAATGCTAAGTCGCGGCTCACCGTATGAAATGTACGTTTCGTTCGTTTGACAGACAGCATTCCTAACATTTGTCTAGTGGTTAATAAATGCAATTCATAATTAGTACTTCTATCAGCCATAATTGAATTAAACAGAATTTCCACCATTTCACAGTAGTTATTAAAATATTTAAATAGTTCATTTTGAGCGCTCATGCTATGTAAGAAATTCGAAAAATTCGAAAAAAATCTGTAATTATTCTTTTGTGTTGGGTATATTTGTCGATGACACCTGAATGATCTTTATCTACTGTATTCTTTCTTACCTCTTGAAGATATATATATATATATATATATATATATATATATATATATATTGTGATGTAAACATATGATTTAATTTAGATTTATCCCACGTTGGGATTGTCTTTTAAATGAGATGTAAATATTATATAATTTTTAATATTTCATTTTTTATTTTAGTTCTGATTATAATAAATTAATTGCGACATTTGAAGTAAATGAAACAATAGAGATTAACTGTGTTAGTATTGTAATGTATTTTACTACAACTTCAGCACGCTGTGCCATTATCAATTTACTATGACAATTACTGTTGATCTTATTTAAATAAATTGCCTCGACTAGCATCTCAATTAAAAAACATTTACGAAAGGTTCTGTTGTGAAATAAATTCATTTATGATTTTAAATTAAATCTGGAATTGGGTGTATTTTAATTTTATTCAAACACCTTTTATCATCTGCAAATATATGTTGTGCGCATGCGAATTTCCTTGATCTGAATCTATGTGTGCATCACATCATTACTAAACAATAACGTTAATATAATTTGGGTATCTTTTTTCTTGTAATATTGAATCCCTATAAAATCAATAATTATTAGTATATAATTCACTTGCATCCTTTACATAAATGCACATAAATAACTTATAATAATATTCAACGTAACCTCAAATAAATATATAAGATTCATAGACTCACATTAATGAATATTTTCTTTCATCTGATCCAATTTCCAATTCAGAAGTAATTCAAATTCCATTGATATTATTGATCCATGGGTGGAAGATCGACAGCACCAGCATGTTATGGGTATGCTGCATAAATATTTACTCCATCGGTGGAAGGTCTCCAGCACCAATATACATAGGTATGCTGCATCAATATTCGCCTTGTCACTTTAACAAAAGCACTTTAATTTATTTTATTATATTAATCAATATAATAATTTATTTTCAGGTTATTGTATCCGAAAATACAATAATTTTATCTGCATTAAAATTTATTATGCACTTGCAAATTTTTAATTTTTATTTCAATTAAAATAATAACGCAATGGTAACTTTTTTAAATTTTTAATTTAAACGATATAATTGAAATAAATCGATTTACATTCACTTGTATACCGACAACACGTCACTCGGAATAACATTTACGTTAAACTTATTTAACATGGGTCCAGTTTTTTTCGCTGAATGTTTCTTCATTGAAATCATTGTTATCTATAGCTCCATGAAGGAATAACGATGAATCTCTAACTGTGTTCTTAGGAATAAGCAATTTTTTGTCTACATCTTCATACACAAGACGTTCTTATTTCTGTATCGATTTTTTTACTGCTTTGTAATTGATGCAATATCCTAATTTATTTAATATATTTATTAAATGTTTCGAACTAGTCAAGCGATGAATGGATTGAGCTAAAGTTATATTCTTTGGAGTCTGTTTCTCAGTAATCGTAAAAAATATATCATGAAACACTGATAACGCTCGTCGATTATAGTTATCACGTAATGTATTATCCTTAGCACTGAACAACGCTTGCACAAACATTTGCCAAATTTCCGGTAATTTGCCTTTTTAAAAATTTTTCGACTAGTCTCATCACATAAATACCTACTTGGTATTAATTCAGTTGTTAATATTTCTTTCTGAAGTTGTTTTGCTACCTGAGCAGTGTAGTTCGTTGAATTTATGTTACGAACATGTTCAATGACTTCATCCGGTGGTATGTTGGCCATAACCCCTAATGACGATTTCGATCGATCAGCCGAATATGAAAATAAAACGTTTTCGTTATACTTTTCAATGAGTAGTGATTTCATATCGCGATTTTCTACAACTGCTCCCTGTATTTTAGTGAGTCCAGCCAATCCGTTAGCCAAGAATGACATTGGAAAAGAATGAGATTTCATCAATCAGCTACTAAGCCTGCATAAGTATGTCTTGTGGTATTTTATTTAAAGGTCTACCAGCTGGAATTTCAGAATTTCTTGTTAGTCGCAGATAATTGCGATAACAATGTTTATGATATCTCACTTTCCATTGCAAATAAATCTTCTGGTCGTTGACAAGTGCAAATTTTTGTAAAAACATCATCTTGTTTATATCGTGCAGTATTAAACATTTGTTGCGCACAAAAAAAGCGTTCTGCTCTTGTTCTTTGTTAATTTACCACAGATTAAACAATTCAGCTGTTTATTACATTCTGAAGACGTTCTTAATGATCGAAGAGTATTTTGGGTACCTGAAACACTTCTGTATATGAGGTAAAGGTAGAGGCAACTTTCTGTTACTTAATGCTAATTCTTGACTCCTTATTTTTTCTTCACTGATGTAACTTGCCACAACTTCGATGCCATGTACAACTTTGTGTAGTGAAGTCTGGATTATTTTTTAATTTGTCACTAATGTCATATTTTCCTCGATCTGCTGCTCTTTGAATACTTATAAACGATTGTGGTTTCGGGTTTTTAACTAAATTAGCAGTTTCATCACAAAACAAACAAGAAATTTCGTTTAGTCTTCTCTTCTATACATTTGTCACTTGTAGCTACATTGTTCACGTTTCTTTAAATAAAAGGCTATAGTTAAACACTCAAGTACAAGAAAACTCGAATTATATTGAGTAAATACCGTTACTCACAATATGTTATTTTCTACTGACGCATAAAAACGCTGCCCGGATAGGTACGCAATTAGTCGTCTACGCGTTGAGTGGAAATAAGAGGGGAAAGGAAGGGACCAACACAACTTCTGGCAACATCGTTTTTTTAGTTATAAGAATTTGAAGAAGAAATGACGCTAATTGATTGATTACTGTTGTTAGTTCTTAAAAATATAAATATTTAGACTTGCAATCAACGATGAGTTTTAAGAATTTACCTATTCGATGATTGCTAAGATTCACACTCAACTTCCTTTTGCGCCTGCAGTACTAGTAAATAACGCCGAACTATACACTAAAATAAAAGATCTATATGAACTATCACAAACTGAAGCAATATCGGAATACATAACAAGAACAGCACAAATTTTTTATGAAAAACAGTTGGATGTCAACCCCCTATCGAAAGATCTAACAAAAACTAGAAGACATAATCTAACGTACCGATTAAAACATAAATTACTCTACCAAAAATTACCTATATTCGAGCAACGGTAAATATACAGGTACTAGAGCAGTTACAAATATACGGCAAATGAATAAATTAGTAATTATCGAGTTTTTTAACGATTGATATTGTAATTGAATACATTTTTATTGAATGATCATTTGTAACAATTTCAATTTAGGTACGTATTGGATTACCTATTTCATATTTGCATTAAAATAATTTTTTTAGTTAGTAAATATAACCTAACCTGTTCAACATCAGCTGTCTTTATCAAGGATTTGCAAAAATGAAGTTCAACGTTTTATAAACTTTTAATTACACCCAACAGATAGACAGAAAATAAGAATAACTTCTGATAAGATTTTTGGTTGTTAATCTTAGCAATCATCGAATAGGTAAATTCTGAAAACTCATCGTTGATCGCAGGTCTAAATGTTTATATTTTTAAGAACCAACAACAGGAACCAACCAATTAGCGTCATTACATTAAAATATGTCAGAAACTGTTATTACAAATACGACAAGTATTTATTCGGTTCACAATATTAGTTTATTGTGCCGACTAGAAAATGTGAAAAATTGTTTGTTTGATAATTCTTACTTTAAATAATAGTCTGTAGGTGTAAATGTGTACTATAAAAACTTGAATGAAGATTATCAATGTGATTACAATATTATAACTTAAAATACTTCTAACAAACGTTGAAATTACTCCTACATTTCACAGCAGTGTGCAACTTAATGAGACCATCCTTGTTTAATCGGAAATAGTATATTACATTACTAGTATGGAAAGTGACCCATTTCACACGAGTGGGACGACGTTAGCCGAGTGCGACAATCTCACGAGTATGTACACTATTCCAAAGCTAAGATATCCAACATACCTTAAGATTCATTTTGTAGAACCTCAAGATAACGCTGGCCTGCCAAGTTTGCGTCGTAAATGAAAAGTGCCAGAATTCGCGATCCAATAATTCCGCACCAAACATTGAATACAAATTTTCTTTGAGGAAGTCTTTCACAAAGTACCTTAGGATATTCCTGCATCCACAAATGTTAATTGCGCCTATTGAACATACCGTAGTTAGTAAATTGGTTATCAGTCCACAAAATTTGATTTTGAACCTCTGGATTCTGTTGAATCACATTAATGTACCAGCTACTAAACGCAATTCTTGCAGCTTGGTCTCTGCAGTGTCTGTCCTACTAATAGCTGATATGCGTAAAATTTGTGTTTTGTCTCATGACTGTGGTTTGCGACACACCAACTGCAGCTGAAATTTGTCGGGTAGAAGTAGAAGGATTCTGATTAACGTAGACCAATACATTTATTTGGATATCCGCGTTAATGTTTTTTTCATCCCTCTTTGGTTTCGAAAAGGAACTAAATTGCCTCAGATTTCTGTATAAATTGTTGAATGTCGGTAGAAATGGGTGACGCCGATTTTCATGCAATTGTTGGTACCGTTCGGTAGCAAGAACACTATTTTTATTACACACTATAAAACATTCCAACATAGTAAGTTTTTCGCGATTAGAGAACATCTTTAATGTAATTTACGAAGTTACAAAACTGCCAAATTTGAACTAAAACAATGACCACTACAACTTTGTTTTTTTCTCATGGCACTCTCAATAATACGAAAATTCCTGTAGAGCGTTTATTAATCAAAGTAAATGTAGCAAACCTTATATCGTTATAAAGAGAAAAATTTGTTCTTTTTAAAAATGTCAAAGCCAACTATTACTTCTGCTACTTAAAAAAATCTAAATTTATTCTAACTCAATGGAGCAGGGAATTAGTATGTACAACATGTTACGCATTAATATTTCTAAAATTTTTATTCGTGTCATTTTGTTGACTAATAATGATTCTACAGCATTTGAAAGAAAAATCACTAAACTTGTTTTCCATAATAATTAATTCATTTTTTCCATGGCCAACTGTAAATCAATAATAAAATCGTCACAACTTTGTTATTTTAAAAAATAAATACATCATGTCTGATATCGTTACGAAGTTTAAAAAAATGCCCATCTGATAAAGGCATAGCCTACTATACCTTCCATTTAAAAAAACAAAAGTTTATATCATAACTTTGGAATAACAAGAGATAGAACAAAAGTAGATAAAACATAAAAAACACTACAAACTTTTTCCAACAACCGAAAGTGTCGTTAATTTAGGTTCATAAAACTGTAACACCGTCCACATTTAAGCGAATCTCTATCTCTTGTAGTTTCCGAAATACCAATGCTTAAAATGAAAAAAACTCACTCTGTAGACACTAACATAAAAAAATTCCAAAGGCCAACTTCTGTAATATAGCGAAAATACAATTAAAACATTTTCTATCATACTTAATAAATTTGTAAACATAATTTGCTTTATATTAAGAAACTGTAAAATTATGTAAAACAAAATGTTCTTTAAAAAATATGTCTACACATTTTGTTATAAAATTACTCGTTATTCAGGTATTTAGGTACTTAGGAATTTTTGGGGATAAAAAAAATTTGCACAGAACATAATTATTTGATATGTTCAATGTCTACATACTTATATCTGTGAAATATAACGCTGTTTCAGAAACAGTTAATAAAAAGCAAAAACTGTTTCTAATATACCACCCTCACCGTCACTGAATTTCTCCCAAAACGTTATCAGCACCAGGAAAAATAAAAACAGACTTCAATACAAAATCTTAAGTACGTCAGAGTCGTTCTGGAGTTATATTGGATACATTATATATTCTTGTAAAGCTTAAAAAATTTCCAATCAAACGCAAGAAAAATATACAGGATGTTTCGTTAAAAAAACCATAAGTTTTATTTATAGCTAAAAATTGACAGCTTACAATAAAATACGACTACGCCACTGGATTCTACGTAAAAAACTGTATAAGAACCAATTTTTACCTTTGCCATACATTAAAGGATAACGGAGATACAAGGGGGGTCCCAAAATGCAATATTTTCAATTTCGCCCTGTATCTCAGAAATGTAGCGGGCTATGAAAGTTTTGTTTATACCAGCGTTCTTCTCACAAAAAAGTAGCACGGTATTGTGAAAACCGCAACTCTGTATCTTTACTCGTAAGTGAGATACCCCGAAATATCATCGAAAATGGGACACACTGTACATTCTCCTTCTCGATAGTCTTTTCAGAAACCTTTAAGGAATTAGATCTGGGAGGCAAATTAAGTATTCTATTTTTTTCGAAACCATTTTTCGTAATTTTCCCCGTGATAATCGCCGCTCTTCGATCCTGATTTGAAAATAAGCAGGCAATGCGGAATGAATCCCATATCACCAGCGTGAACAATGATTAACCTCTTTTCTTTAGAAATTGGTGTAAATAATCCCGCGGATCCATCACTCCAACACTTGGAAGTTGTATGTGCAACGTGAACATCCAAGCACAAGATTGGTCTGCCCTTATCTTTTCAACTTTTTTAAATAATTTATCCGTAATGCTCGTATATCATTCTGTTCTACAAGAACTTTTCTGTTGTCCTGCGTCTTTTTCCACTTGAATCCTATTTTCTTCAGTAGTCGATATAACGTAGGCCTGCCCATTGTAGTTCATTATATAATTTTTTGTTGAAGATTATCAATTGTATGTTGGTAGCTTTCGGTTTTATGAAAATTGCATATAACATTTTGTATACGGTTTATTACCTACTCTGGTACTCACGCCTATTTCATTTCCCCCCGTTTTTGATGAACTGAATACTGAATGTGCATTATTTTCCGTAGCTGTTACCTTTGCTCCTTTCATAATCCGTTCAATCGTTTTTACTGATACTCCAGAACAATCATAACCACATTGCTTAACTTCTTGTTCCGATTCATTTGGGAAGTGTTGCAAGATAGTTAAAATTATTATACACTTCTTCGCGTGCTTGCTTGTGCACTGCTTTTCCATCACCTAATGTTGACATTTTCACAGTTATACTGAAAAATATTCACAGTCACACTATAACCAGTCAAAGATCACTGTCAGAATTCTTAACAAGTAACTGAAAGTAATTAAAACAATACTGACCGTAATTATTAGCTTTTATATACTATATTCTACGTACGTTAGTGTGTATGAATTAGAAAGTTGGGCATAAGCTTGCTTCATAATCAAATCTTAATTACCTACTATTATTATTAATATTATTTAAAAATACCTACATTTATTTCATGCGGAATTACAGCTGTAAAAAGCGTTAGTCACGGTGATCAAACAAAGAATAAATTGAAGTAGTGAAAACGCCTCTGCACTTCTGTAAAACCAGATCGTAATCGGATTACGTTCAGTCTAAAGTCTTTAAGACGGCACACTTAGACCCCTGCGCTAGCAACCTGTACGCGATGCAGAATGAGAAGCTTTGTAACTTGTTGCAATTTGGTATAACCACACGTTATAAGTACATTGTTTGCTTCCCCGATTTGCACTCTACGATCCCCTCTTCTTCCAAATCCTGTCGAGAAACTCGGTCACTGATGCGCATACCTCGAAATGTTTAGGAAATGTCTAGGGAATCACATTACTATCTTTCGTTTGCTTTTAAAAATCTCTATTACAGAAAGTACTGGCCTCCGTTTTCTTTTCTGAGCCCCCCAAATCTACAAACCTCAACTGTATAAAGAGTCGGTTCCACTAAGATGGGTTAATCTACGATTATTTTATTACCGAGATTAAGAGACATCATTGGTGTCAATTACGTCAATCTGTGAAAAATTGGTCAATCGCATTTCCAATTCCGGGAACTAAAGTAATCCAAACTTAACTCACATTTGTACAACCGGCCCTTAGACAAACAAAATGTGCTATACTTAAGCTTCGCACCTTGGTGGGGTGTACAAAATAATAAAAAGGTAAGAAGTACTTGTATTTTTTGTAATATTAACTAGTTTGTATAAAGTCAAAATATTAAACATGAGGTATCTAGCGGAATAACCTTTTATTGCTTTGCCTCTGCTTTCGGGAGATACATCCTTATAAAAATTAAATTGGAATAGTATCAAGTAATACCTTATTTTGAAGGCCTTGTAAACTCAAAATTTTGACGTTTTATTACTTACCATGGATCAATCCATAAAAGGGAATGCCCAGCATCCTAATAGAGCGAATGAACCAGGCAGGTATTGTGATTCCACCTTTTATCAAATGAAATCTTAATCGTGAAGTGTAGGAATTAAGAGCACTTCCAAAAAGGATACCCATTACTCGATACCCCTTCCCACTTAAAATTTCGTCCAAGAATAAGTGATGAAAAGTGTGACGTTTTCAAAAAAATAATTGATCGTGTTTTTTTATCCTCTTTACAATGATATAGCACATGTACTATTTATTTTTAAAAACAACAAAGAAAATAAAAAAAAATGTATTTTATTAAAGACTCTAACAATAAGTAGGCCGTAAAACATAAAAACACAATCGAATCTAATGTCACTTGAAAATTTTATTTATTTATTTATTTATTTTATTTATTTACTAATACTGAAAAGTTTGATATGTTGAGTTGTTACATCTTGTCTCATAAAAACAGTATAGAAGCTGAACGGATGTACTTGGAGCTGTATCCTGAAAGAAGGCAGCCCAGTGCTCGTACGTACAGAAATTTGGTAATTAATTTAAAAGAATATGGTTCATTTTCAAAACCTACTACAAATCCGAAATTACGGAATGAAGATGCAGAACTAAATGTATTACAATCAGTTATTGAAAATCCTTCAACATCTGTTAGAGAAATTGAACATAACACTGGTATTTCGAAAACTACATCACAGAGAATTTTAAAACGTCACAGGTATCATCCTTATAAGTACACCATTCTGCAGGGACTTAGAGATGGAGATCAGGGGAGAAGATTACAATTTTGCCAATGGTATGTTAATCAATGTGAGAATAACTATAATTTTCCAGCTACCATTTTGTGGTCTGACGAAAGCAGATTTACAAATAATGGCCTTTTCAAACGACACAATGTTCACTTTTGGGACCGTGAAAATCCTCACGTTGTTAAGGAAAGTCGGCATCAAGTGAGATTTGGTTTCAACGTCTGGTGTGGCATTTTAGGCGCTAAACTTATTGGGCCCATATTTTTTAACGAAGCATTAAATAGTAAAAGGTATTTGAATTTACTACAAACAGATTTAGAAAATAAACTTGATGATTTACCGCTGATTGAGAATATTAATATCTGCTTCCAACAAGATGCGCCCCACCCCACAATTCAAACATCATCAGCGAATATCTTAATAATCGGTTTCTAAATTCATGGATTGGTAATCGAGGGTCGATTTTATGGCCACCCAGATCTCCAGACTTAACGCCCTTGGACTTTTTCCTTTGGGGCTACGTAAAAAATCGTGTGTACGTGCAAACATTTGAGAATGCCGAAGATCTTCGTGAAGCTGTTCTTGCAGCATTTGGCAGCATTAAACGCCAAAAACTACGCAGCGCAATTACGTCGACACTACGCAGGGCACAATTATGTTTAGAACGGAATGGTCAATTGTTTGAACATCTTTTATAATTGGATAATTATCTCCAATACTATTACCTGCTTAACTTTTGTTGTTATCTATTATTTGTCGTTTTCTCATGTTTCACGGCCTACTTATTGTTAGAATCTTTAATAAAATATATTTTTTAAATTTTCTTTGTTGTTTCTAAAAATAGATATTACATGTGCTATATCATTGTAAAGAGGATAAAAAAACACGATCAATTATTTCAAAGCCGACTTGTCGTTCTTTAAGAAAAATTTTATTTAAGGGTTGAAACTAAAAAATAGAAAGTGCAAAAAAAAATCCAAATTGATATTTAAATTCTGCATAAAAAATATCTTAAGAAAGTGCAAATAAAATTTATATGTCTAATATAACAAAAAAGATATTACAAGAAAAAGAAATTTGACATTTTTCTTTTTCTTGCCATAAGTCTTAAAATACATGGAAATTTGGAAATTGGAGAGTGTCCTATAATTTCACTAATCCTTAGGAGTAATTCATCTAATTTAACCAAATCTGTATCTTTTATAATAAGCGAGATCCCCATGCTGGAAATGTTATCTGGGACACGTTGTATATATATATATATATATATATATATATATATATACATATGTATACTGGGTGTAAATCAAATAGGGGCCAGCCCTGCAACCTTTAAACGGGTCGTTAGATTTTGTTCAAATTTTGGTGGGTTATATTCGAGCCAGTTTGGGATTTTGTTTACATAAAAAACAATATGGCCGATTTCGGGTTTTACCGGAAATGACCTATAAGCTAAATTTTTTAACGAAACACCCTGGCTGTTTTTACATATTTGGATTCTACGGCTTCAAATACACACAATTGATCTGTCAAATGTCAACTCAAACGCCATTTTAACTTTAGATCGTCATGACGTCATCCAAATTTAGATATTTGACGTAGAATTACTCCCACACTATTCTTTTTAATTACTTTTTGTGAAGTTTTTTAACCATTAAATCTAAAAATTACGGTTTTTTAACTGGAACTCACTTTTCCCAATTACAGACATACTGTATATTAAATAGCTCTTTCGATTACCAGTAAAACGGTATACATAGTAATTTCCTTAGTTCCTAAATAAAGCAGTAATTTTTAATTTTCTAATTTTTATTAACACAACATGCTCCTGAAGCCGACTCTGTCCAAGTAATGTAAAAGATTCTTGCCTAATTAAAAAAAATCAGTACGTATTCTAATAATTTAGGTGAAAAGAGTACACAAAATACACAATATTCAATTTTATCTTTAATTAATGATGTGTTCAAAATGGCCACCACCCTCTTCCAAATAGTATTGCACTCTTCTAATAAAATTTTGATGCACATTTGGACCATTTCTGATGTTATACTGTTACATGCTTCTCTACCCTATATTTTAGATTATCCAGAGTTGACAAATTTAGCTAGAAAGAGTACAAGTGTGTTATTTATCTATCATGTCTACATCTTTCTTTTGTGATATTTAAACAAACGGCATAAATATTAGATTTTGATAAAAACCAAAGCAATCCATGATATTGACATAACGTCATTAGCGGTTTGGGTGATCGTCATTTCTTTGGAATAAGTTGACAGCCAAAAATGTCATTTTGTTAGTCTAGTTATTTACAATATCTCTACAAGTGCTGGTAATTAATAATTAGCTTTTATGTTCAAAATGGCAAATTAATTCCATTATTTTGAAAATGCGAATGTTGACAAGCTGTTGATACACGGAGAGTGCAGAAAAAAATCCGCTCAGGCGGCATTGTAGTATGCCGAACAATTTCCCGATAGAAATCATCCCAACCGACGTTACGTTTCAAAAGTTGAAGATCAATAAGGAAAATGAATCATGAAGATAACGAAGATAAACATTTTATTAGTTAAAATACAGAAGTAGATGTTTTGGCTTTCGTGGATTTACATCATATGCCATCCACCAGGAAAATTGCACGTAATGCAGCGATAGTCACCAGTCCGTACATAACATTTTGCAAAAATATAAGTTAAAAAGTTATAGATATGAACTTCATCAACATCTACACGAAGATGATAGTCCTAGAAGATTGGAATTTTGCAACTGGGGTTTAGACAATTACGGGAATGGTAGGAATTTCCATAAACAAATTTTATGTTCGGACGAAAGCCGTTTTACTAATAATGGAATGTTTAATAGGAACAACTGCAGATATTGGGCCAAGGAAAGTCCGCATTTACTGTGATAAGGCAGAAGATTTGGTTTTAATCGTTTGGGCTGGAATGAAAACCAATATTATTGGACCAACATTTTTTGACGAACCACTAAATAGTGCAAGATATTTGTATTTTCTGATCGAAGAAATAAAAGATGAATTGGAGAATTTACCATTAATATAAAGAAGAGACATGTACTTTCATCAGGGCGGATGTGGAGCCCACAATGCCAGATTAGTAACGGACTATTTGAATGAACGGTTTGAGGATCACTTGATAGGCACAAACGGGCCTGTAAGATGGCCTTCAAAATGGGGAGACATTACCGGTCTAGACTTTTTTGTGTGGGGCTATATCAAAAACAAAGTATACGCTACGCCAGTTACAACCCTGGATAGTCTAAAATATAGGGTTAGAGAAGCATTTAACAGTATAAAACCAGAAATGTTCGAAAATGTTCATGAAAATTTTATTAGAAGAGTGCAATACTGTTTGGAAGAGGATGGTTGCCATTTTGACCACTTAATTAATTAAAGATAAAATTAAATATTATATGTCTGTGTACTCTTTTCTCCTAAATTATTAGAATATGTATTTATTTTTTTTAATTAAGCAAAAGACTTTTATATTACTTTGACAGAGTCGGCTCCATGAGCATGCTGTATTAATAAAAATCAGAAAATTACGGATTACTGATTTATTCAGGACCTAAGGAAATCACTATGTATATCATTTTAGTGATACTTGAAAGAGCTATTTAATATACAGGGTGGCCCATGTATGTTTGTTTCTATTGAGAAAAGTGAGTTTCAGTTAAAAAACCATAATTTTTAAATTTAATGCTTAACAAACTTCACAAAAATTATTTATTAGGAAAAATAATATTGTGGGGGTCTATTAGTGTCCATTAGCTATAATTTTGATTACGTCATAACGATCTAAAATTAAAAAATATTAAAAAAATAAAATTAAAATGGCGTATTAGTTGAAATTTGACAGTGAACTGTATTTGAAACCGTAGAATCCAAATATGTAAAAATATACATGGTGTTTCATTTAAATTTTCAGCTTTTACGTCATTTCCCATAAAACGACAAGTCGGCTATATTCTTTTTTTTTTCAAAACAAGGTGTAATTATAGTTGGGCCTACCAATCCAAGGGGATCAAATATGAAATGAAATGAAATTTTACTACCAAAATTGTTACTAGTGGAGAATTGAATTGTGTAGTTACATGAATTCCATTTCATGTCTAATATTTTATTATGTTCGAAAAGATAGTTTTGCCAGATTATTGTTGAAATAATATTAATCCAGAAATTTGCCTACCTTCATTGCATATTGTTATGGTTTGTGTTATGTTTTAGTTGTTAATTGTATAAAATAATTTTGTTACATTTTATCCAAGATTAAATTATTTTTAGTCACACAAATTTAGTTCCCAAAATTTTAAGAAAATAAAAAGTTTCTGGGAAAGTAAAAAATGGTCGCTACATAACACGGAACCTTAACCGAAAGGAGTCAGTTCAATACGAGTAACACGAAGCAGCAGCCGAAAGTTAAACGTATCCTGAAGATGGCAAGCGGGATCTTGTCGAAATATCGAGTAAACAGTCTCTTAAAAGCTACCACAACACCAACGCGGGCCAGCACCCGAAATACCAATTCAACACATGGAGGACACGGAAATCTTGTTGCTCTTCCGGGTTTCTATCACGACGTTTCGGCTGGATTACACCAGTCATCTTCAGGTGACCCGCGCTCGATTTTAGAAAGTAACAGTAGCTGCGTCGTCATCTATATCATTAAAAAGTGGAAGTGGTACAGAATTGCGAACAACGGATACTTCTATCTTTATTAATAAGATTCCAGAACTCCGGAATCTCAAAGGAAAATTAATAAATTAAAAAACTACCAAAACCCTTCAGAAAATCAGTAGACAGCAGTGAGCAGTCTAACGAGGTTTATGACAAAAAAAAAATGCCAGACGAATATACTTATGACTTACACTTCAATTGTACAAATTAACTTTATTAGTTGCTAAGGTGGATTCTATTTTTTTTTGTATAAACAAAATTTTAAATAATTATAATCTTATTCCAAATCCTCCTGCGACAATAATAGTTTCTCCAGTAATGTATCCTGCATCCTCTGATGCTAAAAAGGTTATAACACCCGAAACATCTTTTGGGTGTCCAAATCTAAAACAAGTATTTTTAATAAAATGAACAGCAGAGAAGATCAAATTTTATAGTAAATTTATTTTGGTATGTGTCTTATATCTAAAAAAATTACTATGAACTTATTGGTTCATAACAAAACTTATAATAAATTAACGATAGTATTTATCGGTTTGAAATTTAATAGGTGTAAAAAATGATCCTCGACTTTCTTTATTCTGATGTCATTGTTACCTTCTTAGTGGAACTTCAAATGTAGCTCTTTCGCTTTGATTTATACATATCTAAAAGTGAAGTTTTACTAAACTTTTACACAATAAATTTAACTTACTATGCGACCAAATTTGGTTAGAATAGCTCCTGGAGCTACACAATTAACTCTTATGTCATATTGTGCTAATTCACTTGCTAATGCACTTTTAAGTGCTAACAGAGCACATTTACTGGTACCATAAATGCCTATTGGCTAAAAAAACTTAAATTGTAAGATAATAAATTAATTATTGTTATTGATTACGGTTTTCAGTTTAAGTTGCAGTTCGGCAATAGTGCGTCGGTTTCACGCAGTGTTCAAGGGGCAAATTATCGAGGGCTTAATTGTTTACCGAGGCGGGAACATTTCGAAAACAACTTGAGCTAGGTATATAGAATCAATACTGGGTCCGCCTTTGGGAGCTGATCCTATGAGTATCTGCTAAACCAAACTTACTATAATTTTGAAAATTTGGTGACAGGGTAATGATGTTAGGGCTAACTCATCTAAAATATTTTCACGTTCGTACCACTTCCGGTTATACCGGAAGTCGGTACTTAGTCGCTTATTTTAAATAGAACACCCCGTATATTAATACATTTTTGGATTCTATGTCGAATTTTAAGGTAAGTTTGTTAAATAAACTAGACACGAAATTTCAGTCGTATAAAAAAAACATTTTTCTAAAAAAATTGACAGATACGGTCTTAGTAATAACTCGTTAATTGTTCTGTTCTTGTCAAACAATTTGAATAAAACTTTGAGGCGTTGTAGGCAAAGGTTTATTGCAACAGTCTGCAAAAAATGACATTTGTATTTTTCATAAAAATAAAATTATGAATGTCTAAACTTGACTATCAAAAAATGCAAGTTACTCAAAAAAATCAAATCGAAACCCCTATTTTTTATTACTCAGATCGATTTAACGTCAAAAATTAAGGTAAGTTTGTTTAAAACTTTATTTGCCTAAACGTAACAGTTTCATACTTATTATCAAAAAAGTCCCAATTTTAAAATTTGTGGTATAAATGAGCTACATACTTAAATCTAATATTCCTTGTTCGTGGTCACCATGGAAACCAAATAATTGAGAATTGAAATAAAGAAAAATATTTGAAAAAGTTACTGCAAAAAATTATAAAAATTGATACCTAAGTCATTTTTTTCAAATTCGATATGCAACATAAGTGTAAAAATTTAATACTTTATGAGTAAATCGAAAAAATCTACTTTTTACTGCGGAGGTAGTAACTACATACTTATCAGTGCATTCTTAAAGTCGCTTATTTAGAATTTCTTGCTCGTGATCAAATGTAAATTAATTTCCAATAAATGTTCAAAATGTTGCCCGTTAGACGCAAGACATTGTTGAACCCGTCTTATAACGGCTTCATTTGTAGCCCTTTGAATTTCTTGTGTAGAAAGAGAATTGAAGGCATTTTGCACTCTTGCAATGTAATCTTCTTTAGTCGTTAGTGGTGTAGCATAAACAATATTTTTAATTCGACCCCAAAGATAAAAATCCATTGGCGTAAGATCAGGTGACCTAGATGGCCATGGAAAGGGACCATTATTGGCAAACCAACGATCTTCAAAAATTTCATAAAGTTTCATGGAAACAGCGTTGGTATTGTGAGGGGGCGCACCTTCCTGTTGGTACCATAAATTTTCCCTTTCTAGATTTAATCGGGGTTGAATTCGAATGTTTAATATCTTAAAATAATTTTTTCCTAGAAATTAAATTTGTAATCATAAATCGCAACAATCAACTATTTTAAACCTTTTAAATTTTCGTTGCAAAAATACACGTCAAAGATTTCGTTATTCCGAATAGCACAAAATACGTTAAAATTCCAAATTTCCTAAAAATGGCATTCGCGAATTGGATTGCTATTTTCGTTATTCCAGTAATGCGACTTTCGGCGATTAAATATGCCATTTTTCGTAAATTTAGATTCGTCCGTCCATATGATATTAGTCAAAAAATTAGGAATTTCTAGTATTTTGAGCAAAATTGTTTCACAAAATTCGATACGTTTCAAGAAATCCGCTTCTTTCAAATGTTAAACTAATATAAACAGTATGGTCTAAACTTATGTTTCTTAAGAATTCTTCTGATAGTTGTTGGTGTTAAGCCAATATCTGTTTTCGCGTCGTTTATGAAATTACAAGGATAGGCACGGAAATATCCTAAAGTTATAACTTCATTCTGTTCGTTATCAATAGCAGTTTTTTTGCGAGGCGCAGAGTGTTTAAATGTGCCAAACCGTTCCAAATTTTGAACCACACGTCTTATTGTATCTGCTGATGGTCGGGGGCGCTCAGGATAGCGTTCGATAAATGTTCTTACTGTTCGTTTTACAACTCTATGACATTCTCCGTGAATTAAAATTAAATTTAAATAATCTGTATTAGAATATTCAAGTCGAGCCATTTCATCAAGAAAAACACAGACTGTCAACAATTTTATTAAATTATTGGCTACAAAAGAAAAACAAAATAAATAAGCATCTTTATCGTGTAATGATGCGCTGATAAGTATGTATTACCTCCGCAGTAAAAAGTAGTTTTTTTCGATTTACTCATAAAGTATTAAATTTTTACACTTATGTTGTATATCGAATTTGAAAAAAATTACTTAGAAAATTTCTATTTGGCAAAAATGACTTTTGAATCACAAAATTATCAATTATTATAATTTTTTGCAGTAACTTTTTCAAATATTTTTCTTTATTTCAATTCTCAATTATTTGGTTTCCATGGTGACCACGAACAAGGAATACTAGATTTAAGTATGTAGCTCATTTTTATCACAAATTTTAAAATTGGGACTTTTTTGATAATAAGTATGAAACTGTTACGTTTAGGCAAATAAAGTTTTAAACAAACTTACCTTAATTTTTGACGTTAAATCGATTTGAGTAATAAAAAATAGGGGTTTCCATTTGATTTTTTTGAGTAACTTGCATTTTTTGATAGTCAAGTTTAGACATTCATAATTTTATTTTTATGAAAAACACAAATGTCATTTTTTTCAGACTGTTGCAATAAACCTTTGCCTACAACACCTCAAAGTTTTATTCAAATTGTTTGACAGGAACAGAACAATTACTAAGACCGCATCTGTCATTTTTTTTAGAAAAATGTATTTTTTTTTGAAAACGAATGAAATTTCGTATCTAGTTTATTTAACAAACCTACCTAAAATTCGACATAGAATCCAAAAATGTATTAATATACGGGGTGTTCCATTTAAAATAAGCGACTAAGTACCGATTTCCGGTATAACCGGAAGTGGTACGAACGTGAAAATATTTTAGATGAGTTAGTCCTAACATCATTACCCTGTCACCAAATTTTCAAAATTATAGTAAGTTTGGTTTAGCAGATACTCATAGGATCAGCTCCCAAAGGCGGACCCTGTATATCAATCAATTTTAAATCAAATCCTGAAAAATTATACTAGGTATTTCGTTTGAAAAAACCACGGAGTTTTAACAGGGGTACTCAACGATAGAGTAAAGTAGACTGGTACTTTATAGGTAAACTTTGAAAAAAAATGTATCTATCGTATTATATGGCTAATAAGTGTGCGCGTTTTAAAATTATCCTAGACCATACAGTGTTCCAACAAACCAGGACAAGACAAAGTTAATATTTTTTAATGTAACACTGTGTGTCATTCGATTTTTTGATTCTGCGTACAGTTACAAAACTTTATATACAGTTATAAAATTTATATAAGTTTCATGCATGTAAAATTTATGGTTTTTGAAATAATTCGAATTTTATCCATAAAATCGCATTTACAGGTGCACATTTATTATTATGTACCATCTTATGTTTTGTTAGGAAAACTTTTATATTTGGGTCAAAGAAAGATCAAGGTTAAACGTATGTTCTGAAGAAGAAATATTAGAGATAAATGCTAGAGGGTCTTCAAAATATATGTTCAAACCTACGAAACTATAAAGAATACTGTATTTTACGCTGTGTTAAAGAGAACCAAAACCACACAATTCTTCATAAATATGTCTTATACCTATCTTGCACTAAATAATAAACACTAATATAGATATACATTAACAGAAAATATATTACGTTATCATAAGAACTTGATATAAAGTCCAAGTCATTGGATAAATCAACAATTACTAATAAGTTCTTCTTAAAATATGTTCGAAAAGGTGTCCCTCCTGCTGAATGCATACATTTAGTAGTTTTATTACGTTTTCCTTTAAGTTTCCCAGCATCTCCAGTTTTAACGTTTCACAAGCGCCTCGTATCCTATATCCATAACTTTTTTTCTAGTGGGAGATGTAACATGCACGTTTGTTAATATATCTCCATAAGAATAAATCTAATGGGGTAAGATCGCACGGCCTTTGGCGCCACTGGACAAAACCTTCACGCCTAATCCATTTTTGAGGATAATTATCACCTAAAAATTCATGTACCTTGCGATGGTAGTGCAGACGGGCACCGTCATGTAGCAGACACATATTCTGTCGTTCGTCATTACTAAGCAGGTGAAGGAGCTGATGCAAAACTTTTTGGAGGAATTGAAGGATCTAATATGGATTGTCTAATGCGCAATAGTGCATATTCTAAACGTAGCCTCGTCAGAAAATATAATGTAAGATAATAAGTTTGAATTAATATCAAGTTGAGCACTAATTCACTGGCAAAAGTATACTCATCTTTCGAAGTCATCATTGCGTAATTCCTGGTGTAATACGATATGGTAAGGATGATACTTATATTTTCTAGTTGTCCGATTTGACCATTGATTGTGACGTTTCACATGATATTGCTATCTGACGTCGACTAACATGCGAGTTTCCTTCAACATGAAGCAGAATCTCAAGTTCTTTTCCGTGGTTACTGATATTTTTATTCACCACTTTGCGTTTTATATAATCCACACTGCTAGGAGAATTGAATATATCCATTTTCAAAAATGAGCCAAGTGGGTTGGTGTGGTGCAGGACACTTCATTCTGTATAACTGTTTAAGAAGAAAATTTTTTTTGATCCAATCTTAACACGTAAACCATATCAATTAAATCATTTTTAGAGTAATTCATTATTTTACTATTGAACTCACAAAATTTCCAGAATCTTAAATGGCCACCAACAACAGTTTGACAGGTCAAATATCTGTCATGTGGGAAATTGTTTTCTTGGATACTGCCATGAACACCTTCAACAAAGACCGCGGCCGCAGTAAATGGCAACACTGCAAATGCTCGACGAAATAACAGACCGATAACACTCTTGAATTTTGAATTTCTCATTATTTTATTTTGTTAGATTTGTAATTAGCAGTACACGGTATGTACCTGTTTGTATTTTTTTAACTGGCCAAAAATTTGCCGGTTGCACGCTCCTATAAAATGAAGAATGATGCGATCAACATGTACCTACTTACCTTTAGTGTATGCAGACATAAATCAAGCAAGTTATCTAATGTGTGGGTACAGGTAAAAATTAATACTTCAGGTCCATTTATTTCTCAAAACAAAATGCAATAGGCAAGTCCAGTGCCTAAAACACTAAAGAAATATTCCACAAAACAATGCAGTTGTGTATAAAAATATAAGGCATATTACAATTTCAAAAAAGTACCAAAAAATAAACTATATATTATATACGTTGATTATATAAAAAAAACAAATAAAACCTATTTCCAGAAACAATACAGCTTTGTTGTGTAAAATAACAACCTAAGAAATACATTTAAAGTCTTTCATGTTACGCATTACATTAATATTGTTAATTTTCGCCTTTTTAGATGTGTGTCAGATGCAACTTTGTGAGAGCGCACCTTTGAATATAATTATTTAGCAAAATATTTGAAGCAATTGGCACAAGCATTTTTATAAAGGATTTAATATTATTATTGCAAAAGTAATAATTCTGTGAGGAACCTAGAAAAGAAAGTATGCTCCGTTCATTCAATAATTACTAACATATTAAAATACAGTTATGATAATTAATTTCTATTGCCTATTAAAATTACATATTCAAACTATTTAAGTTAAAAGAAGTTACTCATTACACAAAAGTTCTAATTAAGGTACATTTAAAAATATTTAACCGGTAAGTGTCAAAAATCTGCCTTCCGTGCGCAGTTGCCAAAGTTATGCGGCCGCGGTCTCCTTGCAGGTGGGTATGATACTGCGAATAATTACATGAAAAACCATTGAAATATTGAATAATATAGAAAAATCAAAATAACTCAAAACACTGAGGGCTAGGTATAAGACATACTCATGAAGAATTGTGTGGTTTTTTATTCTTTTAACACAACGTAAAAATATACAGAGTGTGCTATTTGAGAAAAGTGATATTTTTGAAATTCAGATTTCGCAGGAACACCCTGTAATATTTATCTCTAATATTTATTTTTCAGAACATAGGCTTAAGCTTGGTTTTGGTCCCAATATAAAAGTTTTCCTCACAAAACACAGATGGTACATAATAATAAAGTTATACCTGAAAATGCGATTTTGGATAAAATTCGAATTATTTCAAAAATCATAAATTTTACATTCATGAAACCTGTATAAATAAAGTTTTATAATTGCACTATTAACTGCATATTGCCCTGCTTTTTTTGAACACTCGGTATAGTCAAGAATAATTTTAGAATGCGCACACTTACTAGCCACATAATAAATACATGTTATTGGAAAAGTTTACCTATAAAGCACCAGTTTACTTTACTCTATCGTTGACTCACCCTGTACGGTATAATTTGTTGAACACTTTTTAATCAGAAATAATTTTAGAAAGTGCGTCTTGCGTCTTGAACACTTCCTGAAAATTTGAAATCTCCACTTGTTATACCACCAGAGGTAGAATCACTAGCGCACTATTGCTGGACCCTGTATATATGAACTTACTAGCAATACATGTATACTTAGGCTTGTATTACCTTCATGCTTGTTTGGTATAAAACGTTATGCAAGACTAGATAGATATACTAAATGTATGGTTATAGTAAAGATACGATGTACACTGCAAACTTGAATTAATGGGAGCCGGACAACGGTGAAAGTAACAAATAAATTAATTTTTACCTCCACTGGGTTAAATGCTGCGATGGTAGACATAAGTACAATGGATCCTCCTTGTCGTTTTTTAATTAATGGTAAGCTTTCTTTTACAAGAAAAAATGGTGCTTTTACATTTGTTTCAAAAACTTTGTCCCAAACACCTTCCGTACACTAAAAATAACAGTAAATAATAAAATGATTCAAGATTAGGAAATATTTCAATTCTAAAGTTAAAATGAAAGTTTTATTGCAATAAATTACATACCTCTTACCATAGAGATTTCTTTACACTATGCTTATACCCATTATCCTAATTTGCCTAATCAGCAAAGAGTAGATTCAATTATTAGTAGCAAAACTTCTATTTTGAGTGCCACATAGCCATTTTTACGTACTTTTACTAACATATTGCACCTTTCGTGTTCTCAAAAAGTGTTAATATATCAAAATTTTCAATTAGATTTCCAGACTTTAGCATAAAAGTTTTCTTTATGCAGACATTGTATGTACGCGAAAAAAAATGTTAAACGTAGAAAAGTATGAAATAAAATGTTACTTAATTCTTTTCTATTTTTCTATTCGTAACGTAGACATTGATTTATCATACTCATTTCCGATTTCATGGTGTCCATTGACCATTGGCTAGCAAGACTGGTTATGCAGGTGAAGCTAGAGGGCGCCTACACCAAGTTAAATACTGTTAAAATAAATGGATGGACCACTAAAGACGGCCTTTCCAAAGCAAAACGATTTCGCTTGTTAATTGTGGCATTTAAGTGGAAGCGCCAAGTTGAATGATAACTTCTTGTTAGGAGTCAAATCTTATAGAAAAGGTAACGGCAGTCTAACGGTGATACCGCAATTGGGCAAAGTCTTCAATACAAATTTATTCACCACCGATGCTAGCAGCTAGATTTCCCGAAATGGACGACGCATCTGAGCCAAGATTTTCGTTGGAGAACAAATAGTGGTGTAGACGTTGTGGCGTACTGACCAACTAACCTCGATTCGTCCAAATGCGGTACCTACAAAGGTAAGTTTTTATTGAAACTGGCGGATACAGTCTATAAAGCAGCACATGTGGCGGGCTGTCCGATTAAGACGTACATTGAGTCTGGTAGAAAACAGGCAATTGTGTTTTGTTCCAGGCAAAGAATAATGGCTTAAAATTTCATATACGCACCGTTATATTTCATGTGGGCAGAACACAGCGCGGGTGGCCATGATCGATGGGCTGGGTCTTTATTACGGCGGATCGGCCGGATATAATCTTGGTTTTGTTCTACAATGAAAAACGTGTCGTTGGTTGGTACTTCCCTACTTGGACGATGACGATGTCCAAATCAATATTGTAGTAACCACTAAAAATTAGATAGCGGTTGTCAGATGATTGTGAAAAATATAATTGTTTCTCCACAGGTAATACAGGATAGGTTGACTACCGATATACCAGTGCATTACCAACCGTAGAGCTTGTCATTTCCGGAGAAGGCAGAGCGTCCGGCGTTTAATCTGGTGCATGGCTATCATCAAGTTAGCTATCCAAGAAGATGACTTTGAGGTGAAATATCGTCTTAGTGGTAAGATACAGCATGTAGATGCGTTGAACAGAAATCCAGTTGGTATTACACTGACAGCACCTAAAGTAGACGTAAGTTATGGTGAAGTATGATTGGTTCTTTACGGTACACTTGCAAGACCAGGAGGTGCAAGAACTGATAGTTGCACTAAACTCTGGTATGATGGAAAAAACCTCATAGGCTGCAAACAAATTTCGCTTGGAGGTGGTGTTAAAAAAATGTGTCAGTGGTTATTCACTCTCTGAATTTTTACAATCTAAGTTGATCGGATTATCTGTAATTATTAACTAAATCGTTGTGTTAGTAAGTACTAACATTTTTGTATCACACTCCCTTCCCGCCATAAGGAATAACCTTGGCATATTCATATTAGCCAAATATCAATAATTAATTTATTTTCTAATTAAAATCATATTGGTGCTCTTAGGTGAGCAGATTGATACACGTTTACAAATTGTATGCCAAACAGCACACTGCGTGTTCATAGCGCACTGCAATCTTGTGTACTATGAGTTATTGCAGTATTCTAATAGGCTAATGAACCTTTATTGAATAGATACTTTCTCAAATATTAATTTTGGAAAGTAATTTAAATTAAAAGTACTACTCAATAACCGTCCGCTGAGGTTCATGATCGTATAAATTTATTTGAGTTGAAGAGAGCTCGTATCTATTAGAAATCAATCATTAATTATCATCTATTAGTGAAAAGCCGTATTTGTGAAGAGGTAGCATTGTCAATATCCCAAATCGCCCTGCGTACAAGATAACTGTAGTTTTAGGGACATCTTCAACCGCAGTTTTGACCTCTGAAGATTACTTTTGCTGTGGTTACCTGGTGTATCCGTTTTCCAGTCGTAGAAGTTCAGCATTGACCCACAGACGAGCTCGACTGTATTATTTCTTTGGATGGCACACGGGACAATTTTAAAAATTAACCAAATACAAATATTTTATATATGTAGTGTATAAAGAAGGATTGACTAGTGGCACATCTTTTACAGAATTATTACTACACGAGTTTAATGCACAGAAAGATTGATTATTTGCAGAGTTAGCTACGACGCATCTGTCAAAAGATTTCAAAGAGGGAAATGAAGATGTACCAAAGTTTTACTGATGGTTTCATTATTTTCAATTTGGTGTAACACGTGGATAACTTAAAACAATATTGATGCCATGGGAAGGTTGCAAATATTACTCCATTTAGCTGACTTTTGATACCACAAGTTCCTATTAGTGTTGTGAACAAAAGGGTAATTTGGGACAGTAGAATTTATCTCTATTATGTAATATCCTAACACACCTGACTGATGGAAATGTTTCGGGCCTATCAAATCTTAATTAAAATCTGTAAAGAATAAAGGAACTTTTTAAAGGCATCTGAAGAGTAAAAAGGTAAGAATCTTTTGACAAACACACTCGTAGTTCAGTTTTGGTGAAGTTTTTCTTAATAAAAGTTTTTCTGGGATAATAAAATGAAAATCTATGCCAGCCCTACAATAGTTTTACAGAATATCTGCAAAGTTATTGTATTAATCGGTTGATACACAGAAATTCGTTGCATATACAGACTAGTTTAGTTGAGAAAGAGTACGATCGTAACGTTTTATAACCAAACTTAAATATCTTCTTTCCTTGAACGCTTTTAATCCACCATATGAAAATTCTTTATTTGTGAACGAAACAATGACTAAGTACATGCTATTGGACGTCATTTTTAATTGGTCAGAATAAAATTCCTAAATTATTTATGAAATAATTTTGATACAAAGTAATTTAAGCATAATGTTGCTTTGAACTACCAACCATTAGGTTGTGGACGATGTTTCAGGTAGATCCCACTAGCCATTAATGATTCTTTTAACAACCAAGGGAATGGAGAAACCGCAACGCGGATCAACACCCGGAAGCAGAATATTGTACATATCAACACCTGCGGAAACCTACATAATACATGCCGTGAGAGGAGCCCCCCGCCAACTCGTTTATTTTTAAACTTGTTCTAATATCTAACGGTATGAAAGTTTCGGTATTTCGATGAACCCTGATCAGGTGACTTTCATTTTCTTTAAATAGCAAAGGGGTCATGTAACACTTGATTTGAAAGGTTATAAAAATCTGATTCCCAAAATATACTACACTAATAGTTTATTAACTGATGAGGTAGTAAAAATATTCCAACTGTCACATTAATAAATTTCAATAATAAAAACTCAAAATTTTGGTTTGTGAGGTGTTCCAAATGTTCACCATTAACCTATAGGCAATAGTATAACTTGCCTTTTGGCACTTTTCCAACATTCTGTAACATTTCTCTAGTTATGTTTTTACATTCTTGTATAATTCTCTGACGTAGGTCAGCAATGCTATGTGGATTTGTCAGGTGTACCTTGGACTTTATGTAATCCGCGATTTTGCTTGATCTTTAAAATAAACGAGTTGGTAGGTGGGTACGACTTTCTCCTTTCACAGGTATATATATATATATATATATATATATATATATATATGTATATAAATATATGTAAATCAAACAGGGGCCACTCCTGTAACTTTTGAACGGGTCGTAAGATTTTGTTCAAATGTGGATTTGTCAGGTGTACCTTGGACTTGAAGTAATCCGCGATTTTGCTTGATCTTTAAAATAAACGAGTTGGTAGGTGGGTACGACTTTATCCTCTCACAGGTATACAACGTGATCAATCACAAGTGTAATGTAGTGGTATGACAAAAATCCCTAGTTGTTAATATTGTTGTTTTGCAGTTGGCTGCTTTGGATTTTTAGTGTGGTTTTAGTCGTTTTAGTTTATGTCAGTTTATGTCATATTATACCTTCGTTTTTCACTTTTGTATTTTCTTGAGTTATTTACAAAATATCAAGACAAATTATATATTCTGAATTTCAAATTGTGATATCGAATTTAATCGTCATGCCTTTTTCAATCGAACGCGACACATTCATTTTGAACATATACTGTAAAGCAAAGTGTGATAACTAATGTGTACCTAAGGAGTTAAAAAAAATTTGTAAGACATTATCATTCTATAAACATGTACTGTAAATTTTATTTAATTATCATGAAATTATAACATTTAAATACTTAAGATTCATTATTTTGTAATGATTTAATCCTATCATTAAATAATATTTTATTTATTTTGTTGTATTTTATAGGGATGCAGTCTAATCAAATACAAAATAGTCATTATTTAAATTAAGATAATATTTTATAATGTGTATAAGATAATGACCTTCATACAGATTTGAAACTGATCGTAGTTTTTACTCGAACCATGCTCTAGAGTAGCTAGAGCAATACAGCTTCTTACCAACCTATCAGTGGTACCAACTTAGATATTTTGATCACTTGAGATTGATCACTCTGTACATATATATATATATATATATATATATATATATATATATATATATATATATATATATATATATATATATATACCGAATGTAAATCAAACAGGGCCACTCCTGTAACTTTTGAACAGGTCGTAAGATTTTGTTCAAATTTTGGTGGATTATGCTAGTTTGGGATTTTTTACATAAAACAACAATATGACCGACTTCCGGTTTCACCTGAAATGACGCAAAAGCTCAAAATTTAAATGGAACACCCTGCATATTTGAATTCTAGACCTTTAAATACATATAGTTCATCTGTCAAATCAGGCTCCATTTTAATTTTATTTTTTTTAATACTTTTTTAATTTTAGATCATTATGACGCCATCTAAATTATAGATAATTGACGTACAGTTACCCCCACAATATTATTTTTCCTAATAATTAGTTTTTGTGAAGTTTATTAATGATCAAATTTAAAATTTTTTAACGAAAACTCACTGTTCCTAATAGAAACATACATGGGCTACCTTGTATATTAAATAGCTCTTTCAAGTACTAGTAAAACGATACGCATAGTAATTTCCTTAGTTCCTAAATAAAGCAATAATTTTTAATTTTTTATTTTTTATTAACACAACATGCACCTGAAGCGAACTCTGTCAAAGTAAAATGGCGTTTAAGTTGACATTTGGCAGATGAACTGTATGTATTTGAAGCCGTAGAATCCAAACATGTAAAAATATACAGGTTGTACCATTTAAATTTTCAGCTTGTGTGTCATTTCCGGTGAAACCGGAAGTCGATCATATTGTTTTTTTATGTAAAAAATCCCAAACTGGCTCCAATATAACCCATCAAAACATGCACAAAATCTACAGACCCGTTCAAAAGTTACAGGGGTGGCCCCTGTTTGAATTACACCCGGTATATATATATATATATATATATATATATATATATATATATATATATATATATTATTAATTAATTAATTAAGTAAGAAAGATAGAAAATATGAAGGATATAAAAATTAACCATTCAGACAACTACAATTAGTATAGGGACTAAAAATAATTTTTTAGTGTGTGCACTAATTTAACGTAGTTATTTTATTCTGTCCGGCCGGCTGTCCGCTTTGTCTGTCTGTCAAAAACGACTCAACTTTCTCAATATCTGATTTCATTTGCATTTAATACACATGAAGGCCTGTAAGCGTATGTTTTGTGAAGCGTTGCAAGCGTCGTAATGCCTAGGAAAAACATCCCCGAGGCAATTTGACCGAATTCAAATAAAATCGGCACCTGGTTGAGCGTTCCAGAGGTGCTTCGCGACGTACGAGGTGTGCGTTGTGGTGCTGTTATTGGGTGTCGAACGGATGGATGTTCGGATCGCAACGAAGTTCGATCCCGGGGGGCAAATATCCGAGACGGTTTAACTGATCTGGTTCAAATTTGGCACGTCGGCTGGGCGTCCCTGCGGATATAAAAATCTGTATACCACATGCGACGATTGCGTCACGGCGCCGTAATTTGGGGTCAAACGAACGGACAGTCGGATTTCTACGAAATTCTACACCACGAGGTATCTAACGACGACTCTAAAGAGAATGGCTTCGCGCGCGTTGATGCGGTGATCAATTAGTTGGCCTTTTTTTATTTGATGTTCGTTTATTTTCAATTCTTAAGAAAAGAATTGCTGGTTTTATTGGTCGATGTTCCCATTCAAATGTGGGTACAGTATGACGGTGCTACGCTGCCCTATTGCAGAAATGTTAGTTTTGAAATACTGTCTTTGATGGACATTCGATTGGACGAGGTGGCTTAGTATCTTGGCTACCACGTTCACACAATTTTAATTCCTTGACTTATTACTTGCAGGGACACATAAAGACAATTCGACTCAAATTTCCCAGAACAATACGTCGTGAAGTTTTGTACTTTACCTCGCAGGACACCATGTATAATCAAAAATGCAGGATTTGTGATTTTGTTTCACGTCCAAACCGCACTAGGCGTCGTGTAGGCTTACTAATGTAAGCGGGTTGCCAAGCCAGCTAACAGGGAGATGGGCGTGGTCGAAATAATAAGTAAAATGAATGATTAATAAGCTCAAACACCTTACACTTATACTCAAATAGCTCAATTCGGGAAAATATGTCTCTAGGCGCCACCACAATCGAAACTTTGTTAATATAATTGTCTTAAGCTGGATGCTAATTAACCCTACTTGATTGTGGAAAGTAGGATTGTGCTTACTCGGTAAACTCATATACGAAGGTTCTAAAACAAACACTCGTCCCAAACAATTCAACTCAAACTCAAATAAATTTAGTACTACCCAGGTTATTAAAAACTTTTTTGAATACACCTCGTATACCAAAACTTCTAAAATAAAATTTATCACTCAAATTCATTCAATGAACGGTAATCAATTTTTAAAATTCTTAACATGAACGCTATCTTTTAAATTTACTTTACTTTTGAATCGTAGTTGACATTCGTAAACACTTAGGGTTTCAAAACTCAAACTTTTATTATACTTAATGAAATTTTTAAGACAACAGCTGATCTGCTAATAGTGCATTGCTCTAATGAAACTGACATAAAAATTTTGTAATCAACCTGACTAATATGAACTTTTCAGGTTGTTCCTTAAATCTGAAAAATTAAAATATGCAAAGCTTACTTTTAAAATTGTCAAAACAAGATCACCAATTAAGTAAATGTTACATCTGTGTTTCATACCTGGTTAAATAAACAACAAAATAAAAATTTAACGATAGATATATATTGACCTGCATAAAATAATAAAAACAAATGTTTACACACACAAATATATTTCCATCTACCTCAACAACGTGGTTGAAAATCAAAACCACACGTCACTACCAATTTCTCCAAAAATTCTTAATACTATATAATCCAACACGACATAATTCGAGAACGATTATCTTTTCGTTTCTAAACTAATTAATATTTAATCACATTACACAAATGAACTAAACCAAAGAGATAATCGTGCTTTACTAAATTTTTTAAAATACTTAAATATAAACCTTACTTAAGATCGTCCATTAATCCTTGGCTTTTCTTTCTTCTTTCTTCCGTAAATTAATTATATGTAGTCCATTTGTACTGCATAAAATTGCCTGAAGCACATTACAAAAGGCTCAACAAAATTTAATCCTCTGTGCACCCACAAATAGTCTAATAACACGTAATAAACTGTATACGTTTGGTTGCCTCCTAAAATTTCTAGCAACCCTTTACACCAAATTAGTCCCTTATACAAATAAAACTTTCAATGTGATATAACGTTATTTAAACATTGGTTTAATATACAACGAACGCTTCGTTTACTTAACAGGTGGTCTCATAAATACTTTTAGCCGAATCTCGTTACAAGGACACGCGCTGCACTTAATACTTTAACATAACATCTGTTATCTTTATTCAAATCTGCTTACGCACTATTATTTTCTTGAAAATAAACAAACTAATTTTTATCTTCAGCTTCAATTTTTAATTATGGTTTTGTTTATGAATGTCTTTTTCAATTTATCCCCGATTCGGGTTACGCAGTTAATTCAACAATTACTGCCTCATTAAAATTCACAAACATACTCCAACATCATCACAGTCTATCCCCCACTAACTCGCGTGCGCGTCTCACCGAGCTCTCATCACAAGCCAAAAGCTAGCTTCTTAACTCTAACTTCAACTCCCAACGACAACTCCTCGTCAATCTCTGACTTCCTATTTATAACTTCAGTCATCCATCTTTAAACATGTCTTCCTTCCGCGTTATATTCTCCAATAATATTCACTCAAAATGTCATAGTTCTGATAGCTGCTTCCCTCTATACAAGCACGCGTGTAATTACAATACATCGCCACATTTGTTTTCACTTACAAATTTTACAATTACTTCATGAAGAAATCATTTTTCGTCATTACATTCATTCAGTGGCCACTCTGGACCATTGCACAACTTTTAACACTTATCTCCAACTTGCGCTCGATCTCGTTCCGCAACATTTGCAAAAATCAGTACCGTCTAATGTCTCAAATTCCATATACATACATTTATTCTCAAAACAATTGCACAACATTACAAAATCCTTCGGAAATTAACACTTAAACATACCCAATCTTTCTCTACATATTTTCTAAAACATTCTACACTTATTCTTCACATTTTCTAACCAAGATTACTCATTTATCCAACAAACATTCCATTCTATATGGTAGCCAAACAGTAGCGATACAGTGGAAAGCATTATCGTCCCATCGTCAAATTTCTCTTCACATTTACATTCATCAAAATCTAATTATTCCAACACTAAAGTCTTTATAACATTCAAATACACGTATCTACATACAGAATTATATTTCTCCTACATTTCCAGTGGCGTATCATACACCCACATACATTATACATATACACAAAATTTTTTTTCCGTTCAAACTCAATACACTCGTGCTCAGAACACGTAATACACGTCATTATAACATCCTACATACAGGGTGCGTCAACGCAACCTGACAATTTTTTACAAAACATTAAAAATTTTTGAGACGAACACAATAATTTTAAAACTGCAAGCGGTAGTTGCGAACTGTAAGAAAAAAAAATCATTAACAGCGCACTCGTTTCGTAACATACTACCATTGTAGAATACATATAGAATGGTTTAATCCAGCTTTTTCTCAGCATTAAGCCCACCATTTGAGATACTAAATTTTCCTCCCAGTGGGATAAAATTTTTTTATTTGCAGTGTACATAGTGAGGTGATTTGATCTTCATTTTGGAGGGGGGCTAATGTATGACATTAAGAAAGATGCCTTCAATTAACAATACACAGAAAACAATAATACTATGAAAGGGAACCGTGGAATCGGTCTCTGACATGCTCGCCGTGATAACACTAAATAAACTAGATCGCTATGTTCAGGTTTTTTTGCAACCGTAAGTTATTTTCTACCTTAAAATCACAACGCTTTTTATTATATAAAGAAAAAAACGCAACTTTAAATGTTGTAGTGTATGTAATTTTTACAAATCTCTAAGTCTTAATTCCTTCAGCGCAAACGATACGATATGTACCACAAGACTAACTAACTTTTAATCACTTGAGTGATTGTTGCTCTCGATTATGCTCGGATAACAAACTATTTAATTTCAAGAAATTTGAGATGAAACATGCTTTTTGTTGCAATGGAAGACATCTTATTTATTAAACAAAGAATGGGTTATTGGATAATAACTTAGGATATGAGTTAATCTGGCAATATGCTATATCAATCTTTATGCTATATAGACATATAGTAGAACTTTAAAACAGATAGTTCTGAAAATAGTGTAAATATGCATTAATTATTTATGTTATTCATTACTTATCGTTTCCTTCAATTTTGTTTTGCTAATTTAAGTAAAATTAACATTAAATATATTAACAATTTCATAAATGAGGTAGGTATGACATTCACAGTATTTATTAAAGAAGGCATATTAAACATATTTTTTTGTAATGTAACAAGATATTCATACATTTAGGATATTTTAACTTGCGGTAATACTCTTGTCACCATTGTAATAGATGCAGGTGGTGACCTGCTCAGTCTTAAAACACATGCAGGTCACCACAACGTAGCAGAAACAATTCTGTGTTTTATAAAGCCTCAATTGCGAATACAATTTAATACATAAGATCTATTAAAAGCAATTAGTTTGACATACCATTTATGATTAAGGAGCTCCGCCAACAACATCAAAACCCGCATATGTATCTATGCCATTTACTTCAATGTTGAAAAGAGTAGATCATTAGCGTAAACTGCAAAAATTTTGAATACATTTCAATAGTTCAAAATACAAGGATATATCAGTACCACCTTTAACTCAAAGTTTTTGGCACATTTTACGTTATTTCAAAGTTTCATACCACCATTAACCATACCTATAGTGGGGCTAATTTGATTAATTTCAAGGTAACTAACGAAACTAGTGGCGTCAGTAGAATAGCTTTACTTTTAATGTGGAAATCGAAATGAACCACAAAATCCTGTAATACATTTCCACAGTGCTTTATTTTTATAGGATCCTTCATTCCAACTTTATGCACATGTATAAAACGTTTAATGGTCATAAGAATCTTACTAAGGATAGTTACGCATTACTCCTCTTATACAGGAGTAAGAAAACATAGTGCACACCTCGGGTGGTAATACCCATTACGCACTTGTTTAAATTACACTCACTCGCACGTGCTCGTAATAATGAACTTGTGCATAATAGACTATTTACCACCCTTATTGTGTAATATTCTGTTATAAGCTGCACATTATTACGGAATTAAAAAAACGATTTAATTTGCTGGCTATTGCGACACCGCTGTGTTCATTAGAATGTTACTCAATAACCGCACTGATATGGTAATCTTCATTATCAAAACGTTAGTAATTAGAATTAAAACAACTTGCCTATACAAGGATGGCGATCCATGATTGCGGTGCACCAGGAATGTCAATCCTTCATTTATATTTTACGCGTCTACTTCAAAAAACATATAAAATTACCATTAAAGCATTATTATTAATTTCATAATAATTTTCAACATTTAAATGAACTTTAATTTACATCGTGTAATTAAAAAATTATTAAACTCTGTTTCAAAATTTTCTTTTACAACTAAACAACGTAAATTTAACAGACTTTAACTTGAAACCAGCCCATTCAAATCCGTTAAATGGTTATTTTTTCATTAAGCTTCAAATTTGAGCCTACAAAGTTTTTGCCTCGACTATAGTTATGTGAAGACATGTTCGCTGTGTCGGAGTGTTCCAATGCACATTCTCTCCAGAATTAAATAAAAAATTAAAGACCGTTTTAGTTGGACAAAGTTATCGGCGTGCCTTCTGCATGTAGTTGGGCTCGAAGCCCGACATTAGGGCGCCGCGGATAGGGCACGACCGAAAGGACGCGACCGTTAGGGCGCGAGGACAGTGGGGCGCGGGACAAATGGGCGCGAGGACATAATGTCGCGAGGACAGTAGGTTACGGGACAAGGTATACAATACAAACATGACTTGTAAATTTTCTGTTCTTCAGGCTCAAACTATAGTGCTGTAGTATATGAAACAAAAAAGTAAGCACCTACTCAATAAAACCATAAGCGCATAGACAGAATGACGTGGGGAGACTAGGGCGTGCCTTTAATAAAAAAATAATTATTTGTTTTTCTTATTTGGTATCAACAAACATTACACATACCGTCAGAGATAACAAAAAAAAATCTTATTTTTCGGTGGATTTTCGTGAAAATCGGAATATACAGATACAAGGTGGTAGGCATGTATACTCCATGCCAGCCGGGGACATACCACCACCCTTACCATGGGCCCCTTAATATTGGGTCTCCGATTTTCTGAGCTCGGTAAGGGCTGCCGGTTACCTTTTCCATCATCCTTAATCTATTCTCATCCTTATTCTTCCTTCTCGCCCTCACTGTCTTTCTATCGGATTAAAAGTCCTAAATTAAAAAATAAGATGGTTGTGGTTTCTAGGGTTATAAATTTCGGACGTAAAATCCTTCCCCATTCGGATGTCCGGGAGGGCAGGGCCCAAGCGACCTCGGTCATCGAAGGAATCAACTTTCTGATTCACTACTGCAACATCCGCAGTATCAGGTCTAATCAGAATGCTATTCACCAACATTTTGAACAATTACAACCTGATATTTTGTTTCTATCTGAAACACAAGTCTCCTCTGAAAGCTCCGAGTCACCCGACTTGAAATTTCCTCAATACCACCTTCACTCTAACTTTCGATATAAAGGAGGGGTATGTGCCTACATCAAGGACAGAATTGCTTGCAAGAGGGTTTCTTCCTTAGAAAATAAAAATTTTGACGTGATTTAGTGTAAACATTCTGGTCCTAATTTTGTGAAATTTTACTGTTGTATTTACAGGTGTCCTAATGACAGCAACTTTCAAGACTTCTTCGATTACCTTAGTGTGAAAGTTGACTATCTCCTGTCTCAGTCTCCATCTTGCGATATCTCATTTGTAGGCGATTTCAATGTTCATAACTCTAATTGGCTTCAATTTTCATCTACTACAAATCCCGCTGGTCATAGTGCAGAAACATTTGCTATTTCATGTGATCTCACACAAATGATTTCTGAACCCACAAGAATCCCTGATAACCCTAACCATACTCCACATCTTCTAGATCTCTTTCTTACATCAAACCCTCTTGTTTATAAAACTTCCGTTCTTTCGCCTTTAGGTCTTTCCGACCATTGTCTAATAAAAATCATTTCTACTGTATCTAATTTCACTGTTGTTCGCAAAACCGATAGAACCTTGTGGTGTTTTAAGTCAGCTCGATGGAGTGATTTACGGGATTTCTTTGCAACCTTTCAATGGCGTCCTCTTCTTCGGACATCGCTCTTTCAGTATCTGAAGTCATCCTCATGGGAATGGAGTTATACATTCCCAAAAAACAGTACCGTATAGGTCATTCACGTTCCCAACCCTGGTTCAATAAGGCTTGTGCTGATGTAATATCTTTAAAAAATAAATGTTACATTAAATGGAAATCTAATAAATCGGTCGACAGTCATATAGAATACGTTGGTGCTAGAAATATCTGCAAAAGTGTCATCACTGAAACTAAAAAGTTGTTCGAACAACGAAAATGCAATGAACTAGCTACATCTCCTTCAGGTAGTCGTAAATTTTGGTCTTTAGCTAAACCCATTAGTAAAAACTTTGGAGCATCTTCATTTGCCCCCCCCCCTGAGTCTATTGACAGATCGGTAGTTGCTGATTCTGTTGACAAAGCCAACGTTTTGTAAATTTGTTTGCATCAAACTCGTGTCTCAATGATTCTGGAAAAGATGTGCCCCTAGTCAACTCTTCTTCATACTCTATGAAACCAATTCATTTTCGGTACAAGCTCTTGGAATCGATCATCAGTAGGCTTGATCTCAATAAGGCAACTGGCCCAGACGGTATCCCAGCTATTGTCTTAAAGAAATGTTCCCCCGAACTAGTACCAGTCCTATCTAAGCCCTATACGATCTCTATGTCTTCTGGGGAATTCTCTTCATCATGGAAGTTAGAAAATGTTCAACCTATTCCCACAAAGGCGATAAGACCGTTACCGACCAATTGCCATCACTTCTATTTTGTCTAAAATCATGAAAAAAACAATCAATCAGCAACTGCTCACGTTCCTTGAAACTAATAAACTCCTTAGTGACCACCAATATGGGTTTAGGCAAAGTCGTTCAACAGGCGATCTTCTTTCATATGTGACCCACGTTTGGAACAATACAGTAGAGCAGTCCGGTGAAACAGTTGTAGTCGCTTTAGATATCTCAAAGGCATTTGACCAAGTTTGGCATAAGTGTTTACTTGCCAAACTCACCTCGTTGAGGGGGTTAAATGATACGCTCATCAACTGGGTTTCTAGTTTCCTTGATAAAAGACGAATAGGTGTCGTAGTTGATGGCTTTTTTTCAAAAGAAGTTAGCATTAACGCGGGCGTACCACAGGGATCCGTTATAGCGCCTACACTTTTTATACTCTACATAAATGACCTTATTTCTTCAACAACTAGCCCTATCCATTGCTTTGCTGACGATAGCACTCTTCATTGTAGTTCATCTCAGTCTACTCATAGTGATAATCCACCTTCTATGTCAAATCAAGAAATTAAAGCTGCAATGGCAAGCTCAATCAACAAAGACATTCAACGTATTCTCGAATGGGGAAGCAATAATCTAGTTAAATTTAATGCTAACAAAACTCAGTGTTGCCTTATGTCCGCCAAAAAAGATCGATCATTACTTGTTGTAAGTATGAATGGCTCAGTTCTTAAGTTTTCAGACTCTATTACTCTGTTGGGTATGACTGTATCTTCAAATCTCTCATGGGTTGACCATCTTCTGTCAGCTACCAAAACAGCTGCTCGTAAAGTAGGCTTTTTGTACAGATCTAAGCAGTACTTTACCTCTCGACAACTCCTTCTGCTGTATAAAGCCCAAATTCGGCCTTATCTGGAATATAATTCTCACCTCTGGGTTAGTGCTCTCCAATACGCTCTCGATATCGTTGATCGTATTCAAAAGAGAGCGATTAGGCTTATAAATGACCCGTCCTTAACTTCTCACATACAGTCCCTTGAGCATAGAAGGATGGTTTCAGTTCTGTCTTTGTATTATTGTTATTACAACGGCTATTGTGCTGCTGAATTATATTCTTTGATACCTCGGGCTATCTTTGCGAGAAACACTCGGTTCGCTCATTCACATCATCAGTATGCAGTACAAATCTCCACTTGTCGTACCAAACGGGCGCAATCCACATTTTTCTGCACGGTTTCTAAACTCTGGAATGATCTCCTTAGTTCCTGTTTTCCTCTCACTTATGATATGAGAAAATTTAAGGTAGCTGTTCATAGGCATCTATTGGCAATACATTATCCCTCTATCCATCCTCCTAAGTGTTCCTGAGTGCTTTAGCACGATAGGCCTAATTTAGCTTGTTCAGGTCCACAATCATAAAAAAAAAATTTTAAGAATCTGAAATATGATGGAATTTGCTTAAAAGCAAAAATTCCAAATAATTTCTTCAAGGTATTAGCGATAATGTGCAATCCATTAGGAAATATTTAAACAAGTTGTTTTGTTAATATTATTGTTAATAAAACACACAAAAGGACCCATTTAGTACGTAATGTCTTTAGAAAAATAATATAGCCTAAAGTTAAATTTCTATTCTTCAGAAATAGTTACTTGATGAGCTTTCTATTATTATAGTGTTATTTTACAGAATATGTTTTTCTTGTGCACTAATATTTACATACCGGGTGAATACATGTATAACAATGAAGGGTTTTGAAGACTTCAGTTTTACTTGTTTTTAAGTGTTAGAAGCGAGAACTTGTCTCTAATTGTTAAAAGAGGAAGAAGAAGAAAAAAGTTTCATAGTGACGGATACTGTTAGATGTTTGATAAACTTAGTGCCTGCGAAACAAAAATGTTTTGGCGATGTGAGCTGAAAAACAATGGGTGTAAAAGTCATATCCATACATTAAATAGTGTAATTATAAAGCAGATACATAATCATTCCCACGACAGCAATTCAGGTAAAGTGGAGGCAAACGTGGTTCCTTGTGCTGTATACTTTGTCCCGCGCCCTACTGTGCTCGCGCCCTTATGTCCTCGCGCCCATTTGTGCCGCGCCCAACTGTCCTCACGCCCTTCACCATTCAATACTAATACATAAAATACCATAACATAACCTACACGCCATTCCCTTACGAGGTAGGCAATACAATACCTGCCTCTTATTTATTTTTCATTCACAATCTTCCTCCATGCTTTCCTATCTCTGCACACCTCCCTAGCTTCCGCAAGATTCATACATTGTCTTTGACATGTTCTTTTATTTTTAAAAACTCCTTCCCTTTCTTTCTTTTATCATGCATTCTACTCCATTCAACCACGTTTTACGCAGCCTACCAGACCCGAACTTACCTCTAATCTCACCCACATATATTCCCTTTGTTAATCTTGCGTTGTTCATTCTCTCAATGTGACCAAACCAAGGGCGGGAGGGAAAGGGCCACGTATTTCATCCCTCCCCAAGGGGGAGGGCGGGCTGCTTTCCGAGCTCCTTGAACCACAATCATGGATATCCAGCGTACATACATACATTACGTATACAGGTATGGAAAAATATTATTGCGGGTCTGACTTATAATAAGCTAGAAAGAAACCTAATAAGCATTATATGAGTGTGAGAGAGACATAACTTTACCGATGTTGTCACTTGTACATATTTGCATGTATTCACAAAATATGAACTACTTAAGTCTCCTTCAATCTCCTTCAACATTTCTAACGAAACCAAAGCAATTAAGATAATGTTGAAAAGTCGCGTGTTCTTTGAAACTATTAAGTAAATACTTTACACTTAAACATTAAATGAGAATACCTCAAACATCGAAGTTTATTGTAATTGCGAATTTATGACATGGTTCGATTACTACTCGTAAGAAGAACCAAGAAGAAACTTACGAGAGCTTCAAACAAGAACATTAATATGTACATTGATAGTATAACTTAAGTTTAAGGTTTAACTTTAGCATTATAATTCTTATTGAAAAACCAACTATTTTAAAAAATGAACAGAATACACTTTTTTCGAAAAGATCTCCACCTTGCGCAAGGCACTAACCCAATCTGTGATAAAATTCAGTTCGGGTGTTTTCTAACATTTCTTATTGTTAGCACGTTCATGCCTGTGCCCATAAATTTACTGGGATACGTACCCCCAAACAAAAAAGTCGTTCGGCGCGATATCAGGTGAGCGAGGAGGATATTTAATAGTACCTTTTCCATTAATAATACGGTTAGGGAACGTAGTTTCCAAAAACTGTTGAACTCTTATTGCAGTATGAGCAGGACAGCCATCTTCTTGATACCAAATGTCTTCAAAATTTATATTGAGGCGTTGACCATCTGGAACTAACTGGTTTCTCAACGGTTCTAAATATTTGGCCGCATTCAAGTTTGTTGTATATTCTCTCTCACTTAGCACGTGAACTGATTGTACTGTCTTTGTTTTACTTATTATAAGTCAGACCAGCAATAATATTTTTCCATGCCTTTCAGTACATAGTGGGATTAAGGATGGGTGTGGTCAGGATAGAACCTGAAGGAACGGGGTTTTAGGGTTCTGAGGGGGAAAATACTACCCCAGTATTCGCCTAAGTAGCCGCACACAGTGTACATATACGCAGTGACATGCCGCCTACATGTGTATGAGGAAAACCCCCTAAAAGAACCTCATACAAGGTAGACGGCAATGGGAATCGAACCCATTACCTCCCGAATGCTAAGCAGCTCGTGTCACCACTGCTCTACCAGCTTTGTGACCAAACCAACGTAGTGTGCTACTTTTGTACTTACTCATCACCGTCTTTTCCTCGCCACACTCCTTCCTTACACACTCATTATTTATCTTATCCCTGCTCGTTTTGCCACATGCGCTTCTCAGGATTCTCATACCCATTCGCCGGTTCTTTGTAGAAAATGTAAATCAAAAGTTGTGCATGGTTTGAAATGTGCAAAATATGATAATGTGCACCATATAAGCTGTGCCAAATTAGTTATGACAATTAAATTTAATAACGACAACTCAAGAAATTGTTGTGACACAGTCTGTGCTACTGATATTGGTGTATTTGATTATATCATTAAGCAAAAATATGATATAAGTGAATTCTTAATTAACTGGAATCAAATTTAAATCGAAAATATGGGGATATCTCTCAAGTTCAAGTACATGGTAAGAAGCTTCAAGTGTAGTTATCAACACATCTGTCACATAATTGAGTGTACCAAAAAAATCCGGGGCAGGTGAATTTTTGTTTTAAGGGTGACATATTTTTATGTAAGCTTCATTCTCGTTTATCATTAGATTGTGATGAGGCGGGGGGAGTGCACTTGAAAACCTTAAGTAGCAATAACCCACTTGTGACGCATCATTGGAAAGAGGTTGTCATGGGGAGTTGACCACACGTTTGTTTTTTAAAATCCGATGACATTTGCCCCTTCTATGACCTTCAAAACTAATATATTGTTAACGAAATCTGAGAAAATTCTCTTCGCACATTTGTCAAGATCTCTGGAGTTATTAAGGGACATGAATTCACTATTCTTTCCCGTAAATCCTGTAAAAAATTGGGAACTGCGAGTAAACCTTATTCCTCAAATGCAACAGCATAGTGTGGTGGAGCCGCGTCTTATTGAAAATGTATATCAACTTCGGAATAATTAGGGTCATTTTCAATTGCTTCCGCTATCATGCGTTCAAAATGCTCCTCCAACAAATATAAATAATTATCTCCATTTAAGTCAAAAAAGTGGACCAATTATTTTATTATCTGAAATGTTATAATAATTAATAAATAGTTGTCTTCAGTATGAAATAATTAAGTGTAACCTACCAAAAATTCCTTTCCAAACGTTTAACTTTTCAGGATATTGTGTATATGACTCTTTTGTTATTCTAGGATTACGATCGCTCCAGTATCTACAATTATGTCGATTACTAGTTCCATTTAAGAAGAAAGCACTCTCATCGAAAAATCAAATGTTGTATAGTAAGTTCGGGTTATCCATCAAACGTTGAGTCATAATGACAGAATTACAGTCGGCGATCATAGCCATCTTCATCGAGTTCATGCACAAGGTGGATTTTGTATGGATGACATTTTTGTGATTTTAATATTCGATACATAGATAACTGGGACACTCCAGTATCACGTCATACTGACGAGTACTCACTCTGGGATTTAGTGTCACATGACCTAATACAGCTATTTGAATATCTTCATTCTTGGCAGATTGTTAGGGACGTCTCTTGATATTAATTACTGAACCAGTTTGGATGAATGTGTTCGCCAATTAAAAAATGTACGTATGTCTATTGTTGAATATTCTACGAGCAGTAATGGCAGAATGATTGTTCTCACAATAAAGAGAAATAATTTATGTACGTTCTAGTAAAGTGACACTGTTTACTTAAACACATTAATCGCTATTTTTCTAAAGCACTCTGGCCGAAGCCGATTATTATAAGCAATTCGTTAAAACTGTAGCTTTGGATGGTCCTAGAAGGGGCAAATGCCATCGGATTTTAAAAAACAAAAATTTGACGTATTATCCATGACATCCGCATTTAACTGATGGGTCACAAGTGGGGTATTGCCATTTAACATTTTTAAGTGAACCTCCCCCTCTCCCTCAACTAATGACAAATGTCCTTAAAACAAAAATCGACCTGCCCGGCTTTTTTCGGTAAAATCAATTATGTGACAGATAGTCGAACTTTTCGCTGACTCACCCTGTATAAGTAATTCCAGTGGTAAGAAAGTAAGAACAAATAATCCTATAGAAAATGTTGTAAGTTCGTATAAGTACCGGTAGCTGATACAATAACTTATGCTGCTATAACTAAGCCAGATAGTGAGATAGTAAACAACCTTTAGTAACTGGATCAAGTAATCGTGATAACAGTCTGATTGGTATACCGAAAACTGTCGCATTACATGTATCTCGACTTGTACCGGCAGCATTTAGGCACAACGTACATGGTGCGGGCACCTATGCAGAAATGAACGGTTTTCATTGGTCAGCGCCGAACAACAGTACGGTTTGCCAATAAGGGACTGACCGCGGGTACGTTTTGCTCTCAATCCCTCAAACGATGCTATAACTCATGGGCATCAAACTAATAATTTCTGAGAAGTGTGTGTTCGCCTACATAAAAATATTGTAGTTTCTCGTTGCATAGCGTGCAACGTAAAAGCTCTTGTTGATTTCACTTGCACAACAATGGAACAGTATTACATTAGACGACTAAGAAATTTTGTCAACAAAAGGTGTAATAGTGAGCTTGTATTGAAAATATGTCAGTCAAAATCCTCCTATCTAACAAAGGGAATGATATTAAGAATTGACAATTTCACATACATTGTCCAGAGCGAGACCGAAGAACACTTGTTATATTAGGTTCATGTCGAAATTGGATACTGCATATGCTCTATCGGTCGACTGGGCAAAATGTGTAAAAACCAAGCTGGGGTATATTTGTTTTATTTGGCAGGAAAGTAAAGATTTTTATAGGCCGCTGAGGCCGTGGATGCACAGGATGATAGAAGTACATCAAAGTCATTGGGTCTTCAGAGCCATAATGACGAAAATTCTCACGTTAGGATCACAGGTAACATACTATCCGGCATTGATAGCCAAGTCCAATATGATCCGGCAAATTCGTTTGATGAATTGAACTCTCTTATGCAGGAGCTTCATTAAAAATTTAGTACTTCTGGTGATTCTGTACTTAATTTTTTAACGCGTCTTAAAAACATTACAAAGGAGTGCCTAGAGTAGTATTCTAAATTCCGTGAGACGTTCTCGTGGAGCAACCAAAGTTCACCCAACTGCTATTGTAACGGTTTCGTTCAATGAAGTGCGGGAGGCAGTAAATAACTTCCAACTGCCCTCTAAGTTAATATTCAAAGTCACTCCTCTTCATAAAGGCGGCGCACAAATAATTCAAATTTTTCAACCAATTTCTATTGCATTAAGACAACGAATCACTTCACATTTCGAATCACATAATTTACTGTTATAAAATCAATTTGGTTTTAGATCCCACAAATTTACCAACAGCGTGAACTCTTGTCTTGTAAAATTATATTGTTGATGGCCACCACAAGAATGAATATGTAGTTGCGACCTTCTGTGACCTTCAGAAAGCATTTGATTGAGTAGATCACGTCACGCTTATTCAAAAATTAAATATAATTTCAGTAATTCTAGCTGCAATTTGAATAGATCTTACGTATATAACAGACAACAATATGTAGTGATCAATAATGTATCGTCAAATTATGTCAACATACCTAGAGGAGTGCGACAAGGCTCTGTTCTGGGTCCAACATTATTTCTTCTTTTCATGAACGATTTTATAATTACACTGAACAATACTGACTTTGCTTTATTTGCAGATGATACCACCCTACTTACTAAAAGTAAAAACTGGAATCAATTGCAATGCCAATTAGTAAATTTTTTTTCTTTTTACTATAAGTACTCCCGAACAGGCTAAGATTCGCCTAACGTGCTAAATCACTCAGGAACACTGGGAGGATTTAGGGATATTGTAAGACTGCTCCGAAATGATTACGAACGGCTACCTTAAAAACAGGAACTGAGTAGTGCATTCCTTAATTTGGTCGCCGTGTGGAAAAATGTAGATTGCGCCCGTTTAGTGTGACACGATGGAATTTTGAGTGTGGAATTATGGTGTGAATGGGCAAACCGAGTGTTCCTAGCGAAGATGGACTGCGAAGGTTTTAAGGAGTGTATTTCGGAGGCACACTTGCCATGGTAATAGAGATAGAACAATGAAAGAACCGAAACTGTTCTTCTGTGCTCAAGAGACTGTAGGTCAGAAGTCAGATACGGGTTATTTATAAGCCTTGTAGCTATTTTTTGGATGGAGGTGGGGATTGTATTCCAGATGAGGTCAAATTTGACCCTTATACAGTAAAAGGAATTGTTGCGATGTGAAGTACTGTTTAGATCTGTATAAAAATCCCAGTTTATGGCTGACAACAGGTGGTCAACCCATGAAAGTTTCGATGATACGGACATCCCTAACATAGAAATAGGGTTTGAAAACTTGAGTTCTAAGCCATTCATATTTACAGCAGGAAATGATCTGTCTTTCTAGGAGGACACCAGGCAACACTGGGTTTTGGTGGCGTTGAACGCGAGTTTCCCATTCAAGAACACGTTCCAAGTCACCGAGGCTGCCATTATCACCGTAACATACTGACTAGACTTATTGTTGTGGAAAAACTGAGAAGAACTACAATGAATAGTGCTGTCATCTGAAAAGCAATGGATCGGGCTAGTTGTTGAGGAAATGAGGTCATTTATGTGCAGCAGGAAAAGAGTGTGGGAGCTATCACTGATCCTTGAGGTACTCCCGCGTTAATAGTAGTTTCTTTCGAAAAGAAGCCATCGACAACAACGCGTATACGTCTTTTGTCAAGAAAGCTGGATATCCAATTGATGATCGTATCGGACAAGCCGAACGAAGTGAGCCTGGAAAGTAGGCACTTGTGCCAAATCTGGTCAAAGGCCTTAAAGAAGATCACCCGTTGAACGACTCTGTCTGAACCCATACTGGTGGTCGTTTAAGTGTTTATTGGACTCGAGGAACGAAAGTAGTTGGTGGTTGATGGCTTTCTCCATGATTATCGACAGAATGGAAGTGGTCGATAGTTTGACGGATCGCTTTTATCGCCTTTTTTAGGAATAGGTTTGGACATTTGCGAACTTCCACAATGGGGGAAACTTTCCAGATGACATGAAGATCGAAAAGAGTTTTGACTACCTCGGGGTAGTATTTTTTAAGGAAGATAGCTGGAATACTGTCAGGGCCAGTCGCCTTGTTTGAGTCAAGTTTATTGATAGTTGATTCTAGGAGCTTGTAACAAGGGTGGATTGGTTTAATAGCGTATGGGGTAGATTTGGGCGACGGCACAGTCATTGAGATATGAATTTGATGCAAAGTAATCGACAAAGAGGTTGGATTTTTCAGCAGGATCAGCTACTACAGCTCCGTCCCGCGACGTCATGGGAGGAAAGGAAGATGTACTAAAGTTTTTACAGATGGCTTTACCTAATGACCAAAATTTACGACCACCTAAAGGACATGAGACTAATTCTTTGCATTTACGTTAAACATATTTTTGGCCTTGGTGATGATGCTTTTGCAACTGTTCCTTGCAGCAATATAGTCGGCGTGATTTTCGATAGATTTACTTGATTTCCATTTGGTATAGAGTTTATGCCTTTTCCGATAATGCATCATTGCAAGCGCTATTAAACCAGAGTTGGGAACGAGCATGACCTACACGATTATGTTTTTGGGAGTGTATAACCCCATACCCGTCAAGATAACTTGAGTTATTGAAAGAGCAATGTTTCAAGCGCCTTTCAGTGGTTTACTGACAATAGATTATCACTAAATCATAATGAAACTTTAGAAATGAAATTTACACATCATAGTATGGGAAGTATAACAAATTCGGAAAAGGTAACATTTTTGGGTGTATTTCTAGACCCAAAATTCACTTGTCATCATATTGACTTTGTAGCTAAGAAAATATCTACTAATATATTTGTCCTAAGATCAATATTAAGCTTCGTATCAATAGAAATATTAATAAACGCGTATCATGCATTAACAGGTATCTGAATGTAGAAGAATATTTGGGCTTCAAAGAAAAGCGATAAGGGTTATGTGTGGCATGGGTTATAGGAATGCGTTAGACAAGATTCTGTTGAGTTAAAGATATTCCATTCTCATCACTGTATATGCATCAGTATTTAATATTCGTTTTTGAAAATCGTACGTCAGTAAGAAAACATAGTGATGTTCACACTTACAGCACTCGGGAATTAATACGATTGGATGCAAACAGATTAAGTAGTAGTCGAAAAGGTTGTAACTATTGCGGAATTAAACTTTACAATCAACTGCCGCCTGAGATGAATGTAATGTTAGACCAGAATTTTAAAAAAGTTTTAAAAGTTTTAAAAGCATTAAAAAGCAACTTATGATATAGATGAATTCTTGAACATCAACATTAGCAGTGATATTAATACAGATATGTGATAATTCCCACATGTACTCTTTCAGCTTAAGGAAATGTATTTAATGAGTACGATAAAATATTATTGTACCCATGGCAATTTTCTTAAGCAATAAAATTTTACATGTTGAAGTACTTACCTCTTCTACAGGCCCTGGCACGGGATTTGCTCCAGCATTTATGAACAGTATGTCTATGCCCCCTAATTTCTCCGCCTTGAAAATACAGTTAATTAATTTGAGCATTTCTTCTTCGGAAAGGTATAAAAGTAATAAAAAAGGTATCAAATACATCTTACTTCGTATAATAGATTTTTCCTCTCTTCCGGTTTAGCAATATGACAAACTACACCGTTAACGTTGAGACCTTCGTTATTTAAACTTTCTAAGGCATCTTTCACGTTTTTTTCTTTTCTACTACAAATTAGTACTTGCGCTCCCTCCTGTGCCATTCTTCTCGCAGTTTCTAGCCCAATTCTGAAATATTCTGTGTGAATTCGGCATATCTTTAC
>JARFJB010002176.1:8732500-8747500 GCA_036346205.1 Vesta saturnalis | reverse complement strand
AGCTTTTGATTATCGTTCATATTTATGATACACGTCAGGCTGTATGTTTTTCCCATTCTAACACATTCCATTTAGGGTAGAATGTAGTAATTAAACATGTTACACTACCACCGGCGGTCTCTACGTTCTATCTCAAACGGTAAATATTAGAACGAGAAAGGTATATAGTTTGAAGAATATGGTGCTAATCCGTAACTGAAAGTTTCTCACTTTATTAACTATATTTTACAATTGTGTACCAAGCTGAATATAAGAAAGAAGTAAGCCTTTATGTACTTAGTATATTTCATGTAAGTGAGAATATGAATAAATTAAAAAGTTTCTTCCCTCTTTAAACTAAACACCCTTTTCTAACTTACCCTATACATAGACATAAGAAAGTCATGTGTTGGCCACATCAGATTTTTATGTTAAAGGAAATGGGTTATATCGAACATCACAGAGTTCAAGGGCAAACAAAACAAGATTCATTTGAACTACGTAATATTAACAAAACAGCCATTTAAAAGTATTTTTTTGCACGATTGTGCTTTTTCGTTTATTTACCATATGTTTCCAAGACAGTAAGATATGTTTACTGGTTACGAGGCCCAACTCGGAAGTATTTTACTTATCGACGTCTTTTACTTACCAACGTAAAATTATATATAGGTACGTACTATATTTCACAACAATAAGAACAAAACATTTGGACATTTCTATTTAAAACGTCACTTTTGACTTTTCGTTTATTTAGTAGAAATTAAATAATTTCAATTGTGGTAAATTTATACAATCGTGCAAAAAACAGTATGAGCATCACGAACATTAAGGGTAAACGCCCCTTACTGTTCTTGATACTCTATATACTATATTTATAGTTATATTTGTAAAAGTAATTTTGGTTGGCAATGCTGAATTTATACATAAGGTGCTCTAACGGAAGTACCAACATAAATTTGTCGACAAAAACCTTATTTCTTTAAATGCTTTATGAATGCTTTTTTTTATTAAAGCTGCATAAAAAACGTATCAGTCGAACTGAAAGCTATAGCGTAACTTGCTTCCTTACCGTGTTCGGCACGTGCACGGCTTTATCGCTCATCAATAATAATATTATTATGTGTAAAAGATAAAACAATTTCAGTTGCCGTCGTCACTTAATATAAAATTTGATTTTTATATTTAGCGAAGACGTCGTTGTATATTTAAAAAAATAATCATGAGGTAATATCAAGATAAATGAACAAATATTTTATAGAAACTCACCCTGCAGTTGAAGCTGCAAGAACCGCAATTTTTCCTACCAGTCTTCTGCATGGTGCACTGCCAATGAATCTGCATGGTGCAAAAGCATTGTAAAAATTTTGGCATAATACAGTTTTCCTTATCATGATTATGTTTGTAATTTGTATTTTTTCTTATTTTCTACTTAGGAACATGAGTATTTAAGAAATAACTTTGTTTTACCATTTCATGTACATTATATTATATTACACAAGGTTACCGTAGTGTAATATAAAAACTAAAATTATCTCACGTTAAAACTTCTTGATTCATCAAACCTGACACAAAAAATTAATATGTAAAATGAATAAGTGCTCATCGACAACCTACATACCAGATATTTCACTTGATTTCAATTAGACAAGGTTACCGATAGCATTAATACGATAATTAAAATAATCTCACGTTAAAGCTTCCACATTCAGCAAACGTGTTACCTAAAATTAATATACCGTATTTTTCACTTAGAGATGCATGGATTTTCTCATTTTAATCTTTATGATTATACTCTGTTCCATCTTATTTTGCATTAAAGCAAGCCATTATTTTTTTTTTTTTTAGTAATTTTGCCCATATGTCAAAATCACAAGAAATCAGCTTGACGTCGCCCTGTCAAAACTAATCGTGCTGTGTTGCCTACTTAAGTAACGCATGGGATTATCAAGTCTCACATTACTTATAAAATTGTTCTCTGGATTTCCCGCATATTTCTCCCCTGTTTTTTATGTTGGAGGAGTGGAAAAAGGAGAAGATGGTCTTAGTTTTTACGTGGGTTTGGCTAACAAAACATCTCATTGACATCACGTTGTCATTTATGACTAATGTAAATAATGTACAATTTCCGTTTTATGTAGTTAATAACCTACAATTTTCAAAATTCAAGTTAAGGTAGTAACTTGTTTGTTCTATTGACAGTGCACCACACTCTCCCTAGATCTCCATGACCTATTCTAATGTAGAGTAAGATGGAACAGAGAATAGGATTATGGTTAATTTTGACATTTGCTAAGTTCTAACAAAACAATCTCGGCTAGTTTGCTAGTGGATGTACAATATAGATTTTAATAACGTTATTAATTGGAACAAATAAATTTGAGGTTAATGTTGGTGTATGTTTACTTCCTGTTGTTTTCTTGTTAGCAAATCATCTAATTAATTATTATTAACATGAAGTCTTACAAATTAAGTTTATGAAATAATACTGTAACTAATTTCAATCATGTAACCGAAAATCCAATTGAAATGTAACCGTTTCATTGAATCTAATTTATGCAGATATCAGGTTTGATAGATTAAGGAAAGTTACTATGCCTTTTTTAATGTTATAGTGCCTATAATGACATGAAATACACATAAAAGTACGAAATAGCCAGTGTTAGATTGAAATCACAAGAGTTAAGCAAGGCTTAAACGCAAAAATAGAAAATACGAAAATACAGTTTCTATAAGCTATTCCTAAGGTGTTTCAAATCTATGTTTACTATAACGTTTGCTTTGAAGGATGTTCAAAACCTCTTATTTACACCAATACGGCTAAAATTGGTATGTCTGCAAAGCGTATTTTGAATTTCAATAGTTTTAAATAAACCATGACATCCAATTTAACCCATTCATTTATAGTGCGATCGATTAACAAGAATTTTTAATTCATGGTGGTGTATTTAGTAGCTTCTCTTGCATGAGAATTTGTCATACACTGAAATAATTAAAAACATTAGCTGATAATCATTATCTTGAGCCATTCGAAACTTACAGATGTCTTTATTTTAACCTTTCTACAAATTTTTTCTAAACATCCAAGTAGATTGTGAAGTAAAACTGTACTTTTGAGGCAGGTGGCGCCGAAATTAACGAACAAATGATTCCTTTTTGCGCGTTACGCGTAACAATAATGTTTCCACTAATATAGACAGTGTCGTGGAATTGCAAGGATACACGGATTTGCAAAAGCTCACTCTGTATACTGAAGAAAGAAAGTAATGAGGGAGAAGCTAAAGAAAGGTATACCGGGTATAAATCAAATAGGGGCTACCTCTGTAACTTTTGAACGAGTCGTTAGATTTTATTCAAATTATGGTGGGTTATATTAGTGCCAGTTTGGGATTTTTTACATAAAAGAAAACAATATGGCCGACTTCCTGTTTTGCCGCAAATGACGCAAAAGCTGAACATTTAAATGGAACACCCTGTATATTCTTACATATTTGGATTCTAGGGCTACAAATAAATACAGTGCATCTGTCAAATGTCAACTCAGGCGCCATTTTAATTTAATTTTTTAAATATTTTTTTAATTTTAGATCATTATGACGTCATCTAAATTATAGATAATTAACGTACAAATACCCCACAATATTATTTTTCCTAATAATTAGTTTTTGTGAAGTTTGTTAACGATCAAATTTAAAAATTACAGTTTTTTAACTAAAACTCACTGTTCCCAATTAGTCAAGTTTAACACACGTTCTTATGGAATGTGGTTGTTTTCTGATAATTTTATCGAACATCGTAGGCGGTGAAAATGTTTCTGTGCGAATACTTGTAGATGAGGATTGTATTGATACAATTCACCAGAAATACGGAATGAAGTGAGCAATTATCCCACATAATATTGAAAAGTACGTGCGATTTTTAGGTTAGTTATCATCAAACTCGTCAAATTAAAGAATTACATTCAAAATGAGGCTCTTTTGGCTATGATATGTTAAAATGTGTTTGTTATAAATTCGTTACTACACTGGAATACCAAGCAATAAGGCTTTCAGTATAATATAACATTTCCGGTGAAACCGGAAGTCGGTCATATTGTTTTTTTATGCAAAAAATCCCAAAACTGGCTCTAATATAACCCATCAAAACTTGAACGACCCGTTCAAAAGTTACGCCCCTATTTGATTTACATCCGGTATACCGGGGTATAGAAAGTACAGAAAGTACGTAAGAGTACAATTTTTTTTATATTTCTGCTGTCCTTTCACCCTCAGAAATTGGGTAATGATTTTAATGGATGAACAAAATTTTACTTTGTCTTCTTCTGCCCTATATTTTTTACAAATTAGTTATCGAAACCATAAAAAATCAAATTAACGTCTTTAATTTTCCAAAAGTGAGAAACCGGGTGTAAATGTAACTTTTCAACAGGCCGTTAGATTTTGTTCAAGTTTTCATGGGTTATATTAGGGGCAGTTTGGGATTTTTTACGCAAATAAACAATATGACCGACTTCCGGTCTCAGCGGAAATGACACAAAAGCTAAACATTTAAATGGAACAACCCTTACATTTTTACATGTGTGGATGCTACGGCTTCAAATACATACAGTTCATCTGCTAAATGTCAACTCAAACGCCATTTCACTTTGACAGAGTCGGCTTCAGGAGCATGATGTGTTAATAAAAATTAGAAAATTAAAAATTACTGCTTTATTTAGGAGCTAAGGAAATTACTATGTATATCGTTTTACTTGTACTTGAAAGAGCTATTTAATATACAGGATGGCCTATGGTTGTTTCTATTGGGAACAGTGAGTTTTAGTTAAAAAACCGTAATTTTTAAATTTGATCGTTAACAAACTTCACAAAATAATTAGTAGGAAAAATAATCTCTGGGGGCGTAATTGTACGTCAATTATCTATAATTTAGATGACGTCATAATGATCTAAAATTAAAAAAATATTTAAAATAATAAAATTAAAATGGTGCCTGAGTTGACATTTTACAGATGAACTGTATGTATTTGAAGCCCTAGAATCCAAAGATGTAAAAAAAGGGTGTTCCATTTAAATTTTCAGCTTTTGCGTCATTTCCGGTGAAACCAAAAGTCGGCCATATTATTTTTTATGTAAAAAATCCCAAACTAATATGACTAACCAAAATTTTAACAAAATCTAACGACCCGTTCAAAATTTACAGGGGTGGGCCCTATTTGATTTACACCCGGTATTCGTTTTTTTTCTTTTTAGAAGGCTGGTCGACTACTAGAAAACACCGTCAAGAAGAGGATGAATGTGATTATTACATACATAGGAAATTCCGATGGTTTTGTGGAAGAACTGTTTTTTACAACTGCCCACACCGACAGAATATGGTGGACAATGACAAATTAAAAATAGTGTCCTCTTTCAAAACTTAACCTTTGTAACTTGTAAAACAACGTAATAGGTCTGCCTGAAATGTGCGTAATCGATGAAATAACACAACAGCGCGATGTGACTGTACTTTGACTGCCACTGTATCATTGCGAATTAAATCCCATAGAATTACAATGGCCTTATTAAAACAAGATGTTGCTAGAAACAACACAAATCATGAATAAGTGAAAAGAAAATATGCGTTACAACATCTTTAGCATGTTAAACTGTAGATTTTGGTTAACTATTCGTTTGACTTTTCAAAATGTATCGCATGAGTATGATTGTTTTGTTATCCTCCTCTCGCACGTAAAATTTTTGGGTTTCTTCTGTTTGCGTACTATGTTTTTTAAAAATCTGCCAGGGCATTTGGGATATGTCTCTATAAGGGCGTCATCCTCCACGTTAGCATTTTTGTGCGAGCCGTCAAGATTTCCCGGGCGTCATCACCATCCGATCGCCCGTTCGTTTGACACCAATTTTTTTGGGTTTTCCTGCTTGCGTACTGTGGTTTTCAAAAATCTGTCAGGGCATTTTGGGGATACTTCTATGAGGGCGTCGCATTCTCCTCGTTGACCACGCGTTCGTTTGACGCCAAATATGATCGACATGTCAGAAACTACTTTTTCGTATCCGGCGAATTTAGTTGAAATTAGTCAATCCATTTGGTAGATGTGCTCTCACGTTCAGAAGCTTGTTTGAGACAATCATCAGGTATATCGAATGCAAACATCAGATCTTGACAGAGTTTTCTTGTTATGTCACCGATGGGCGGCCAGGGCGAGCGACCGTCCTGACTATAAGGGTAAAATTGTAAAACAGTTTGCATTCTGTTGCACTTTGTTGACATTTTTATTTAGTGTAACGTAAACAAATTTCCAGGGCTTTCATCGTTTTCTTACGATTCTAACAATTAATTATTAAAAACATCTAAATGCTAGTTTTTCCATAGCCACTTTACCCATTCCGCAAATATAAGAAATGCCCCTCGTATTTACCTAAACGAAATTATTTAAACATGTTAATTTATAAGAGTTCTATATTAGTTTCAAGGTGCCAAACAAAAATAATTACATTAAAATAAAAATCAAGTTTATTTCCCAATCGCTTATAGTAAGGACCTTCGGAAACGCGAATACAATAAACACTTCAAAACTCGACGTATTTATAACTAATCTTTAATGTGAAAGGTGTTTTTATTGTTTGTAGATTTCCATTCACTCTAATGTCGGGTATCTAATTATTGTGTATCCGTGTATTGTATCATCTTGTATATACTTCGGAGTATTGAAAGAGCAAATTCGGAAAAATTAAATCAAATTTCATTATAACTTTTTACATTATGTTTAAAAGCATATATCATTTACAATAACTCTCTGATTATGCGAAGTACCTTGGCGGGGTGATTCCAGTGACAGCGACAGTTGACTTTCTTCAATAATACGAGGACGGGAGGATAATTGCTTAGCCTAAGAATGAAAGACTAATTTTATGTTTTCAAAATCGTTTTATTTAAACGATCTATACATTTTGTCCAACGATGATCTAAAGCCTTGATCCCATCGCGAAAGGTGCTTTCTTCAACGCTTGCAAAACATTCATCAACCGCGAACTTAACCTCTTCGTTAGTCGAAAATCGTTGTCCGCCTAGGAAGATTTTGGGTTTAGGGAATAAGTGAAAGTCTGATGGAGCTAGATCGGGCGAAAAAGCGGGATGCGGGAGCAAATCATACCTCAGTTCGTCAATTTTTGCCATCGCTATAACATTTGTGTGGGGCCTTGCATTATCCTGGTGCAAAATGATTTTCTTGTGAGCTACAGCTGGTCTTTTCTGTCTAATAATTTGGTTTAATTTGTCCAACAGGTTAGCATAATAAACCCCAGTTATGGTTCGCCCTTTGGGTAAATAGTCTACCATTAAAATCCCTTTGGCATCCCAGAATACAGAAGCCATCACCTTACCGACTGATTTGACACACAAGGCTTTCTTCAGAGGTGGACAACCATGTTCAATCCACTGTTTTGGTTGCCGTTTTCTCTCGGGTACAATGCTGAACCCAAGTTTCGTCAGCGGTTATCAGTCGGATTTGCTCGAAACCGATCCAGGCATTCTTGCGATATTTGCATTCAGGCACATTTTTGGTCTAGGGTGAGCAAATGCGGCACCCTTCTCGCAGAAAGCTTTTTCATATCCAATTCCTGAGTTATGATATTATTTACCCGATCTTTTGAGATGTTCACGATGTTAGTTATCTTGCTTAACTTCAATCGCCGATCTTCTGAAATCATGGTATGGATTTTGCTCACCACATCCGGAGTGGTGACACTTTTAGGGCGTCCAGAGCGATGTTCGTCTTTTATGCTCGTACGATCACGTTTAAATGCAGCCACCCAGTTCTTTACCGTGGAATATGATGGCACTTTCACCCAATACGTTTTGCATTTCTTCAAAAATCTCCGCGTTTTTCAAACCTTTTTTAAACAGAAATTTAATAAGGGCGCTCGACATTTTCCATTGTTAAAAATGCCCAAAACATACTGGTAATAGGTGGCTGCTAAGAACAAAGTATGACACTGTCGAAATTAATATTTTTAATACTATCAAATCACAGATGACATTTTAGAAATATGCATTTAATTTTTACTTAACAACGCCATCTACGCGGAGGATAAGCAATTATCATCCCATCCTCGTATCTTAGTTGTGCCAACTGCACGACTCTGGAGAGTGGGGCGAGAGAGTGTTGCTAGTAGTAGTTTGTTATACATAATCTGGTACAGCGTTGATTCTTTTGTAATCAAGCCGCTGCTAGCATAAATACTGGTGTGTATAATTGATATCTAGTTAGCCGTGGTAGTTTTAATAACACAAACAACATTTTAGTAGAAACGTCATTATAAAGTTTGAACACGAAACGTTAACGCTATTCTAAGTCATGTCAACAGACATTGTGAAAATTAATAGAATTGAGAATCGATCAATCATTCAGTGCTTGTTTTTAAAAGAGCTAGAGGGTAAACTATTTCAGGAAGATATGTTTAAAACGCTTCCTGTCCTTCGTATGCAACCGTAAAAGATTGGGTTGCGTCTTTCGAGAGAGGTAAATCTTTAATACAAAGAGACGGGTTATCTGGAAGACCGATTTATGTGAGTACCGCAGAAAATATCGATGCAGTGGACGAGTTAATGCTATCAGATCATTGATTGGATAAAACGTATATCTAAGACACTAATGTCATGCAATACTCTTCAATTCAATGTGTGTTCCTTTTCTACGTTAGGCTACGAATTTATAAATACACCCTCGTATATTTAAAATCCTATCTTGAATGATACATCAATAGTCACGCAGTTTAGGATACTATTAAATTTCTAAAATCAAAACTGTTGTCAAATAGTTGGTTTTCTGAAGTGCTTCAAATGTCAAAATTCTTATCGAAACGCGTATTCCCATCAGTTGCTATGTTTTTAAACTGGAAACAGGGAGACCTTTTGAATTTCAAACCTCTTTTGTTTTGAGATAACGATGCGCTATGTCACTAAAGGTGTTGAGTTCCACACCTTGTTAACCCCTTTAGCTCCTTTCAGTAGGACGCCATGTGAATTACCTTGTGTAGATCAAATAAGAAAAGTATATTTGTTTTAAACATTATAATTCTAGAATTATCGTTTTCTTGCAGATTCCAAACATATAATGAGTGGCTAAATATTTCACACTGTTTTTGGGCCAACGCATCACGTGTAAAGCGCCATAAATAGCTACACTGTTCATCATCTATAAAGCAATTCTTTAATACGGTTTTTCTTGAGTTGCCACTTACCTCCACGTGGCCAGAAACCCAAACCAAAATCACCCCTTTCCTATTTACAGTAATGTTTTTAAGTGATGCATGAATTCTCTTGATAACCGGAGAGCGAAGATCGGCACACCTGCAAGCGCTTTGAGAATGTTTATGATCGATTTGCATCTATCGACCTTGTTTTTGGAATAACGTTATTTTTAAAGAAAAGAAACGGGCCATAAAGGAGTTTTCTAAACCTACAAAAATGGACACATTTGGTTTCCTCGCGCGAAAAGCTGAAACCGGTGTTATTGGTGTAAATATTGCTCAATTGTTCACATAAAGGCGCCTTTTTATCCTTTCGCCGCGACATCATTAATGGCTACCGCAGATAGAATGATACGTGAAGGCGAACCCTGGGGAATAACGTTTTGCATTACCCTTGGTCCCGAAAATATATTCCGCACCTAATCTTGAAGCTTTTATCATGCAGTAGTCTATCAGAAAAAGTGGTAAGTTTCGCCTCAATCCCCAAATATGCAGCTTCTGCAGCATATCCCCACGTTATGTCGTACGCCTTCTTTAAAAGAAGAAAAGGGTTACCGTAGCTATAAATGAATTCTCGAAGTACATCAGTTGGTCAATGGTCGACCGGTTTCAGCGCACTCCCCCTTGATGATCGGCAAGACAGTTGTTCGACTCTAGATGCCACACAAGCCTGTTATTCACCATCGTCTCGAAGACTTTGCCCATACAACAAGCGATACATGCGCCTGTGGCTTGATGAAGTCCACGTATTTCTGCTGTCTTTTACTATTGCAACGACCACCGCCTCCTTTCATTATCTGGTAAGGTAAGTATTCTCTAACCAAGGTTTTTTGTACAGGTTGAAGAGGGAAGTTTTGGCGCTTGGGGGAAGATGCTGCAAAAAGATATAAGGGATCGTATCCAAACCCGTTTCTTTGATTTCGAGCATCGCAATATCTCTTAAAATTCTGCTATAGAAAACGGTACATTGTAATAAAGTATGTTGTTATGCCGATGCCGAGTGGATTTTATGGACCTGTTTTATTTTCCCGGAATTTCAGAACTGCTCGCTTCTTCAAACTGATACGCGATCGTTTTGGCAATGGAATCTGGTAAGACGGTGATATTACCATCCTTCATTTTAATGGAGTTTAGTGTCTGGTTCATTTTGCCGACCGTTATATAGCCGTCATCGTCGAAACGTAATCGTTCCAAGATGTCCGCTTGCGGTCCAAAATTATACGTTTGACATTCGCTCTGGCTCAATTGAGTGTGACCAAGTTGTCAAAGGTGAAGCGACGACAAACACATTGAAGGCTTGCTTCCCATTAGTAATCACGTCGTTTACCTCCGGATACGAACAGAAACCTTTCTCATGACCCTCTGATCATCCAACACTAGAATAGACTTTTGCCGCATGTGTAATGGCATCTGTTATTGTTGATACCCCTTGGGACAGATTGGATGACCACTCGATTAATCCTCTGTGACCTATGCACATGTTTGAAAAAATAGGCCATCCTGTTGAACCATGCCTCCCCAGTGCCTTCATGAAACTTTTCTGAATTTTCCTCCACTACTTGTTGAATTGTTGGTATAATTTCGATTTGCAACAATTGTTCAATAAAAAATAGACCAATAAACACATTTATAGCGCGAAAACATCTTGAACAGATCCTTGGCCTAACAGGATACCAACACGTTCACTCAAAATAAACTACTTTATTACTAAAAATTCTATTCCAAAAATATCTACGCGAAGTTCACCTAAATTCCAATGAAATTCTAAGCTTTATATAAAAGCCGCAACATTGCGAAAATAAAACCCACAACTCCCTAAAATCTGGATAAACCTGAACGCAAAAATTATTATCTCAAATAACCAAAAGTAAATGAAAATATGATAATTAATTCTTCAATTTAAAACACTACAAATACGCCATTACAACAAAATTAAGCGTGATGGTAAATTTATAAAATTCCAAAATTTACGAAACGTCGATTTCGGGAAGTTTACCTAAATTCGTCGAAAAATACAACGGATTTGAAACAACAAACTGCTTACCATTTGGAAAATCAGGCGCCAGAAAAGATGTCCACACTCGGTATGTTGATTCCTATAAACAGTAGCTCCAAAATACTTGCAACTATTCGCTAAACCCTCGTATGCAAAATCAATTAGTTGTTCGGTCAACGACCGACTTTACATAATTACGTTACATTAAAATCTAAAATCTCTTTTAAAATGACTTGTCACTCAACAAAAAACTTGTATTACTCCAATAACATTAATCACAATCTAAATGAACGATAAATGGAGGTTGTCGCAGTAAAATTATTTAACTCGATACTTTTTATAAAATAGATCAATTACTCCTAATATCAAAAATATCTAGCATTCAATTTATTACTTTACGTCGGCAAATCGTAGGCTCAGAGGATGAAGTTACAATAGTTTCCAATCTCTTAATAAAACAGTTATAAACATTAACAATGGTCATATATTAGGGCATTTACATATCAAATTTTAGTACAGTTACTTAAACAAAAAACACATTAAAAAAAAATAGAACAAAACAAACTATCCACTATATCATCCTTAAAATTTACACACAGGGTGACAAAATTCGTAGATATCATCACATTCGAAAATTGAATTGCTAAAATAGAATGTAATTGTTGTTACAATTTGATTGGTAGTGAACAAGTGAAGTGTCACGGCTGTGATGTGCAATATCACTAAGCCTGTTCGGTGGCCAAACGCGCATGGTGAAGTAAAGGAAAAGATGTCGACAATTGAAGTTACCTATGTGAATAGGAAGTGAAATTGTTGCAAAGCTAAGTGAAGGAACTGGTAATCGATCTCAACCCTTCTCTCAGAAAAATACTGGATGAAATTACTGCATCGGTACAATTTATGTCAGATAAAATTGATAACTTAAATTCGTCAGTTAAACAATTAACGAAAGAAAATAGAGAATTAAAATGAGAAATTCAACCACTGAAACTCATTTTACAACGCAAAGGCAATGAGGTTGAAATCCTATCAGCACGAGTAAGTAGATTGGAACCGCATAAACGCCGTAAGTATGTAGAAGTACACGGTATATATATATATATATATATATATATATATATATATATATATATATATATATATATATATAAAGATGACAACCGGAAGAGAAACTTAAAACTGTTATGGAAGTAATTTAATATTCTAATATTGATCATGAATCTGCTAAACAAATTACAACTAAAAGTACAAACTTTCTTTTAGGTAAACTTTGTTACAGTATAAACTGGCAGTAAAACGAGATAACAGATAAACTTGGCTTTCGCACGACCAGCCAGTGGTCGGGTGTGAGTTAGATGTTAATTAGGTTGCACACCGAAGGATAGTATACCAGTATAAATCAAAACAGGGGTAGAAATCGTCATAAAACCGGAAATGGGCGCCAGGATATTTGAAATGTCACAATAGGGGATGAAATGCCTAATTACAATAGTTCACAGCTCGCTCAAAATACCCAAATAACTTGCTTACCTATTCGTAATCTCCACTGGCGGCTCCACTAACAATAGATCTTTCACCGGCCTGAAAGGCTTCAAAACCAATATTTGCACGCTTAAATAAAATAATAGCGTGCCGCAAAAATAAATCACTTCTTTGATAAACAAACAAAATCTCTGGTCAAGTTAAGTTAATCCAAATAATCCAAAATCTCAATGTGTAAAATACTTTCACCTCGCCAAACAAAAATATATAGTAATACATTAATAATAAAAAAAAACGTTTTAACTGTGTACACAATCGTTTAAAATCGAAGTCCTCAAATTACGTTTGATTAAACTCAATTCATAAAATAAGAAAAATGCAAAATTCATCGGCGTTTAAATGTACGTTAAAGTTAAATCATCCTTTGAAAACTTTCGGCCGTGTTTATTTCAGTTAAACCAAACTCGATATAATTACGTTAATTTAATGAGCAATAAACAATAAATACGAAATTCGTTTGTCCTTCGACGCGGTGTAATCATAAGTTCACAAAACGAAAATAACCTTGATAAATATAAAGGACATAAAATAAATGATAATAGTACAGGAACAAACAAATCGGAGACAAGGTAATTGCAAACACACACGATATCAAATAACCCTTACTTAAATTTGGCTGGTCCTCTTGCTAGAGCACAGCAAATCGCCTTCTAATAGATCTACGTATTACAATTTCAGTATAAGCGTTTATCAATTTTGTAAAACATTAAGAAAATACATTTCAAATAAATTAGGTTAATTCTCTGCATGAAAGCATTGGCCTTATAAATTTAAACAACAAAATCATCAAGAGGGACCCACTAAAAGAAAAGCCGTGTGTTCATGCATTTATTTTATCCCTAAATAACATTATAATCGTAAAGAAGAAACACTCAAAATGGTATTTAAATTTCGTCAATCACCACATTCAAGAAAAACACAAAAGTTACCTTATATGCAGAGGCCCCTTGGTTACACAGAATCTGAAACGGACTATCTTCTTTACGATACGGTTGTTGCTGGGGATGTTTGCCGTATCAAGCAGAGGTCGACGGCTGCCGTTTGCTCCTAACGATGCTTGGTTCGGTTTTCAATTGATCGTGTACGTTACTGTCTACATTGACCCGTAATTCGTTCACTTAACTTTATTTGCTTTAACTAAACTCCTCAAGCGAAACTATTTACTGCACGTTACTCATTCACTTTATATCAATACTGTACAAGCTCGGGTTAATACTTATCATTTTCATTAAGTTACATAAAAAAATTTATTTACTTAGCAGCAGGCTATTTGTTTACAAGCGCACTGTGAACTAAATGGTTGTAACCTTGAAACAAACGTTATATTTTTCCGCAAAGAAAAGCACTAGGTACTTAACACTCAGCGCTATTCTGAATCTCTATACATATAATCCTAAGGACTAACTGAACGTCACAATAGATCGGCGTCGATGAACATTATATGATCCCTTATTGGAATATTGAAAGATGAAGAACACCTTTTTCAAAAGTTCGGTCTACACTAGCCTTGATCAACGTCGTTTCGCGATAACTACACCACCATAAACTATACGCTTCTACGCCTGTACTACTACTACTACTAACATAAAACTTTACTTTCGTCCACATTGGTTTTTTCAACTTCTTCCACTCTAATTTTCCCGAAAAACTTAAATATACCACTCCGCGCATACACGAAGTCTAACTCGAAAATCACCGGAAGGATTGCCTTATCATCAAGCCTGTTTCCACTCAAAATATTATCTTAAGTAATCGTTACTTAACGCATTGGAATTTTCATGCAAAATCGCCCCTAATGCTATGTACTTAAGTAAAATTTTTGGTTTTCGAACACATATCTGATCAATCGGAATGGTGCCTATCTGTCGGCTAACTAGAGCTTTTGCACAAGATTTTACAAAGTAATATTTGAATACGTTCTTTAATTTACTTCTTTTTATATGACACAATCCCAACGTGATTTAACCAAACTAAAATACGAAATTTATTTCTACAAAACTATCCTTATTTACAAATACACTAACGAATTATTATAAGTTTTTGTTATGAACGAATAAGTTCAAAGGTAAATATGTAATTAAAAATTATTATTAATTTTATTAAATACACAAATAAAAAGTTTACCTCGAGGTGGATTTGACCTACGACCTGTACTTTGCTAAAGTACCGCGCTACAAACTGCGCCATCAAGGTTCAAGCCCCAATCGATGTAAATTTTGTTTTTATGAATGTAGA
>JARFJB010002176.1:8710000-8727500 GCA_036346205.1 Vesta saturnalis | reverse complement strand
AACGTATAAAGCCATCCATAGAAATAAATTTTGGTAAAGAATTAAAAATTAAATATTGTTAAACTGCCTTAAAGATGACAAAACGGAACACCCTCTAAATGGTCGAAGGTTAACAATGAAAAATGTCACCCAAAAAACACACAACAAAATTTAATCAAGTTATGATGTAAGTGTAAAGTTGTGAAAAACTTCAATTTGAAAATGATAGAAGCATTCACAAATATAAACATGATATCAAATAAAATAATCCAGTTAAATCTAAAAAGAAATATCTTTGTCAATAATTGCAAGCGTTATTAACAATGAAAAGCATGATGCAGAACGTTTTTTGTAATTTTTTATTTTAATCTTAATTTCAAGTACTTATGTTAAATTATAGTCCTGTGGTAATTTAACATATAATTGGTAAAGCATTTGCTTCAAGGTCTAGGAAAAACACAGCAAAAAACCTAGACATACCAAAAATGAAAATTAAAATTAAAATTAAAATTAAAATTCAGACGTATCATTATGATTTTTTTTTTAATTATAAGATGCCAAAACCTATTTAAACGGTGATTTGCTTCTTGTCTATTAAAATTGTTAGGGTGTTTATATATTTCAATAGCCTTACGTTGTAAACGAACATAATAATGAGTTTGTCTTGATAATATTTCCATATTGTCAAATTGAAGGTCATGATTTAGATTATTTAAGGCATGGTCAGCCACCGCAAATTTCTCTGGTTGACCTAATCTACAAAATCTCATATGTTCTTTACGCCTTGTATCAAAGCTACGTTTTTTGGTTCTAATGTGTACTTTTCCACATGAACAAGATAACTTATACACTCCGGAAGATGATAATGGATTTGAAACATCTTTAGGTTATCCTAATATTAATTTATTTTCCTTGTAGGTTTAAAAATAGTCTTTGCACTTACATCATAAGTTGATTAAATTTTGTTAAATGTGTTTCTTGGCTGACATTTTTCATTGTTAGCCTTCGATAGTTTAGAGGGTGTTCTGATTTGTGATCTTTAAGACAGTTTAACTATATTTAATTTTTAATGACTTAGTTATACTTTACTATTGTTTAATTCTATAGTCGGCTTTATACGTTTCTTAAACTGTTATATTAATAGCAGGCTGATGTTTATGTTTTCATTTTTCAACTTTGACAAAATTGTTTTCAACATCTTCAACATTTTTAATAGATATTACTACTGACGAAGATAACTTTAAGTGTTATCGAAAAGGTTAGATTGTATAATTTAAAATACACCATTAACAAAAACAGAAAAGATAAGTATTTTATTACGTGTGATAATGGTGAAAGTTTACATTTTCATATTTTGAAAGATATTTAGGTGGTGACATTATAAACAACAAGCAATACGCATTTCAAAAAGGAAAGAAGCACGGAACAATATTGTTATGTAAATTTAACAATTATATAAATACAAGCTTAGGCAAGGGGAACTATATAATAGGGTTATTCATTGTCTTTTCCAAGGCATTTGATACAGTCGATCATGGAATATTAATCAAGTGTCTAAGAAAAAACGGAGTAATTGGAAAAGAACTGGAATGGATGAAAAGTTATCTGGACAATAGAAAATTCATAGGAAAGTGGCTAAAGAATTCAGAGATAAAGTCGTGTTCGTGAGGTGTACCGCAAGGGAGCAATCTAGGACCTGTACTTTCGTGCTTTATGTAAATGATTTATTTAATGCTGTAAAAATATCAGACTGATGTATGTATGCGGACGATGCTATAATGTTAAACAATCATAACGATATTGACGTTTGTAATATGGTCATACAAGACGACTTAAGCAATATAGTGGTTACATGGCAGAATCTTATATATCAATACCACAAAAACAGTAACCATGTTATTTAAAAATCCTCTAATTATTGTACATAAACCATTAAATGTAAATCTGCATTACTGTAATTGTCTAGGAAACAAAGTAGTGTGTAATTGTGTAGCTATAGAACAAGTTATGAAACAACGTATGTAGACCATCTCTTAAAATACCATAGACATATGGATTTAATCTTTATTAAACTAAAAAAAATACTGGTTGTATGTTTCCGCTAAAAATATATAATATAACAATATAATAGTAATAGTAATAGTAATGGTAATGGTAATGGTAGTGGTAGTGGTGGTGGTGGTGGTGGTGGTGGTGGTGGTGGTGGTGGTGATGGTGATGGTGATGGTGATGGTGATGGTGATGGTGATGGTGATGGTGATGGTGATGGTGATGGTGATGGTGATGGTGATGGTAATGGTAATGGTAATGGTAATGGTAATGGTAATCGTAATCGTAATCGTAATCGTAATCGTAATCGTAATCGTAATCGTAATCGTAATCGTAATCGTAATCGTAATCGTAATCGTAATCGTAATCGTAATCGTAATCGTAATCGTAATCGTAATCGTAATCGTAATCGTAATCGTAATCGTAATCGTAATCGTAATCGTAATCGTAATCGTAATCGTAATCGTAATCGTAATCGTAATCGTAATCGTAATCGTAATCGTAATCGTAATCGTAATCGTAATCGTAATCGTAATCGTAATCGTAATCGTAATCGTAATCGTAATCGTAATCGTAATCGTAATCGTAATCGTAATCGTAATCGTAATCGCAATCGCAATCGCAATCGCAATCGCAATCGCAATCGTAATCGTAATCGTAATCGTAATCGTAATCGTAATCGTAATGGTAATGGTAATGGTAATGGTAATGGTTATGGTGATGGTAATCGTAGTCGTAATCGTAATCGTAATCGTAATCGTAATCGTAATCGTAATCGTAATCGTAATCGTAATCGTAATCGTAATCGTAATCGTAATCGTAATCGTAATCGTAATCGTAATCGTAATCGTAATCGTAATCGTAATCGTAATCGTAATCGTAATCGTAATCGTAATCGTAATCGTAATCGTAATCGTAATCGTAATCGTAATCGTAATCGTAATCGTAATCGTAATCGTAATCGTAATCGTAATCGTAATCGTAATCGTAATCGTAATCGTAATCGTAATCGTAATCGTAATCGTAATCGTAATCGTAATCGTAATCGTAATCGTAATCGTAATCGTAATCGTAATCGTAATCGTAATCGCAATCGCAATCGCAATCGCAATCGTAATCGTAATCGTAATCGTAATCGTAATCGTAATCGTAATCGTAATCGTAATCGTAATCGTAATCGTAATCGTAATCGTAATCGTAATCGTAATGGTAATGGTAATGGTTATGGTGATGGTAATCGTAGTCGTAATCGTAATCGTAATCGTAATCGTAATCGTAATCGTAATCGTAATCGTAATGGTAATGGTAATGGTAATGGTAATGGTAATGGTAATGGTAATGGTAATGGTAAAATACCATCTAACTTGAAACAAAAAAGTGACTAAGCCATTTGATAAAATAAAGTTCAATTAAAAGATTAATGTTCTTCAAGTTTAAAACAATTGAAAATATATTTAAAAAATCATGTGTAATATCTCAAAGTTCCAGAATATAAAGTAGTTCGATTTGTAAAATATTTTTTACTTAGCAAATGCAATAAGAATTTTTACAAGTGTGAATAAAAAGCAGACTTAATAACTAATTTATTTGCAGATTTATTCATATATACTTACTTGGTTTTGTAAACTAACATGCTAGTTGAAACAAGTAAAAAAGTAATTCGAAAAGCGCGTTTAACGTTATAGATTGTAAATGTTTTTTCATCAATACAATAAATCATCTTTTAAACTATATTACCCAAATACATCACAAAAATAATAGATAGCGAATAAATTAAATTGTTTAATTTATTTTGACGTTCAATAAACTTCAATGGTGTCCAGAAACCAAGGACTTCTCGTAAGCGAAAGTTATACAACCGAAAGTAATAAACAGGAGCTATATGGTTTTTAAATTAAAGTAATAACATAACGTTAGTAGGTTAAGTTAATGCAAAAATACGGCAGTGCTTTTCGTTGTGTTATTTTCTTAACTGTCTCACTAATGTAATTATTGTATTCTGAGGATCGATAACGGTTTGTTTATCGTCAATTTTTCAGTTATTAAAAATAATATTACACTGTTTATATGATATCCATGGGGATTATTAATACATATATATATATATATATATATATATATATATATATATATATATATATATATATATATATATATATATATATATATGGTTAAGGCCGAACAAAGTGGCGCGCACGTCATCAGCATTTGATGACGTTTACATTTACAGTATTTACAAATTGATCAGGAAATATTTAATTTCCCTGCAAATAATACTTCTTATTCAACCACAAATAAATATTGATTACTGAATTGTTTGTTGCATAAATAACGACACATATGTTTGTAACTGTTCTTACAGTTTTTCAATAAGTCAATAAATAAATAAATAAATAAGTAAATAATTAAATGATTTATTAACAGATAGGTAAGCTATTTCAAATTTTTTACTAAAAAGCGTCAAAACCTGATTCATTTCCTAAATCTGATTCGTTATTAGTGTCTCTTTCAAAATTTATAATCAGAGAACGATTTTTATTTGTCAACCATTCCTTGATAGCACTTTTTTTCCATGCAGCGGTAGGCGTTTTCCCCAATAACATACTGTGATAAGATGCATTATCCAGCATAATCAGAGAAGGATTTTGTAGGCTTGTAACAACTGATATTCGAACCATTTCAAAATATACTTTTTAAGATTCGATGACTGGTTCCGAAGATAATTACGTGTTTGTCTGACAGCTTTCGCAGCTCCCCCTACGGAAAACCTGTGAAGTTAGAGAAAAACTTCTTATACAAGAAATGGGTAAAATTGTCCCAAAACAACAACTACGAGATTTCCAATATACCTTTTCCTTAAGTTTCTGTTACTTATTAGACATTTTTTAATTTACTACAGCAGTTACGCCACCTAGTGGTTTATTTACAAGCTTTAAAATTATTTCCAGCATTTTCTCTTGGTCACATTTACTGAAGAATTTTTTTTTAAGTCGTAACATAAGCGGTTTCTGCGATATAGCCGGCGTCCTTCCTTAATGACTCACCCTGTACATTAGCGGTTATTACTTACTTCTTTGGTACATATTATAAATAGTATCACGAATAGCGCTTGCATTTAATGTTGCTGTGTTTATAACTCGCTTAGAATAGCAACCATCTTCCTTTGGCGACTTTAACTTCTCATTCTCTTTCTCTCCTTAAGAGATTCTGCTTACGGACCTTAAACTGACGTTTAGAGCAGCAGCTACACGCTACAATAAGATACTCTTACAGTATAATTATTTTATATGTATTATCCAAATTTTACCTCTCGAACGGCATTTAAGAGCAACAGAGGCCCATTATTATACCTTTCTTACTCGAAATAGCTAGTGAATGATGCCACGAGTTCTTTGTATCGACCATCCATTTGCTTGGGCATTTTGGCAATCGAAGAATGAAAACACAGATCTCACTATTACACATTGCTGACGACAAAATACATACATTATTTTATCTCAATAGATATTTATGTATTAAGGGCATAATCAGAAGATTATGGCTCGAGGGGATGTTAAAAGCCCGACGCGAATCGGAGAGCTTTTATATTCCTGAGAGCCATAATCTACAATTATGCCCGTGCTACATACATTGTTTTATTTTATTTTGCACCATGAAACTGGAACAAAATATTAAAAAGATTCAGTATTTTCGGCAAGTTTTTTAATGCAAATGCAGTGAAATAAAGTCGACAGTAGGCTAATTTGTTGTTACTAAGATACTGTGATATTGCTATTATATATCATGTCATGTGTTTGCTGTCAATCATGCTGCTTAGCATCAATGACATTTCCGTGCTATAAAGACCACATTACGCCCGCATTTGGAGGCGTATAAAGAACATTATGGTGGCAAAATAAAATAAAAGTATTATATTATTATACCTTTAGAGTTGTTTTTTTTTACAAATTTTATTATACAATTTGCGACGGAAACGTAGCCACATAAGACATGGAAAAGCGTAATTGATCACATGTGACACGACCAAAATGTAAATTGAAAAAAATTAGATAATTTTAATAAATTAAAAATTATGTAGGTAGCGGACCGCGAAGAAGATAATTAATGGATTTGTAATATCTTGATAATACATCGTAATTTGCTAATGTTTTCGGAATAATTTATTTTATGTAAAAAACGTGGGAATGTTTGTAATTGATATTGAGTAAAGGTTGAACAAAAAAAGGAAACATATATTGGGGTGGAAAAAGAGGTGTTCTGCAGAAATGGGCGTGACGAATTGTTTAAAATTTCTATACGCGAGCTCTTGATGTAAAAAGGTCACTGATTTAATAATTCACTACGGCGGAACAGGGCGAATTCAAAGGGATCTTTGTTTAGTACGTTGAAACTTGAGACCTAAATGTAGCGCTTGTTACAGACGAATGCATATTTTGAAAATTAAGATGCCATTCAATAATTTACATGAAACTGTTCCAACGTAATAGTTTTTTTATTACTTTTGAAAAACGGGGGTGGTTTTTCAGGAGTAGATACAGTTGGTTTTGAAATCGAGGGGGGGCAGTTACAGTTAGAGCGTCGATCGAGACAGATCGATTTGGTTAATTAAATACCTTCATTGTAAACAGTTTGTCTTTAAAATAATTCTTGCGTGTATTTTATCTTTTGGACTAGCCAACGCTAATTTGTCTTTTCTTTCGGGTGTTAGTTTCAATGTGTTTTTCAAATATTAATCTATAAATAACAGTCACCCTTTTTGAAGTTAAACTGCCGAGGTTAACGTTTGTGTCTGTGTGTAAGTAGGTATTGTTATATAAATTAAGGCTGGCAGTAAATAATTTTTCACGCGTATGTAACGTATTAAAATCAAACATTGCCTTGCAAAGGTATCTCATTCGCACGCGGGCTCGTTAATCGAAAATCTGCTAAAATAAAAGATAGTACAGGGCTCCCTCACTCTGGTATTTGGGTGAATTAACATTGTTGTTTGTTTTGTATATTTATATTTGTGTAGGGGCCTGGCGAACGGGTACAGGATATCGCTTGGTTATTAATTGTAAGAGGCAATTGCTGAGTGTGTACACCCCCCCGGGTCCAGATGACCATTAAACACCTCTAATTTTATTTTTATTGTTTTTATTGTTGTGTAGGTGAATGCGTAACCTGAGAAAGGGGCGCTATATTTTTCTAACGTACTCAAACTTGTACATCGGTCACGATGTTATGATTTATTTACATTTTACGTATGTATTTTGTACTTTAGTAGTCACTAAACAATTGCGTACGTGTAAATTCCTTGTCAATTTCCTTTTGTCCTTGCCTTTACCTTATTATCACCTGTGCAATTTTGCTGTTATTATATTTTGTAATTTGCCTTATTGCTTTATGCGCTTATTTACTTAAACACCGGCATGATTGGTCTTAAAGGGCCACATGTTTGGTATTACGATTTCTATTCTGATTATTTATAACACAATTGTGGGTGTGACTGCATGTTTTTTTTTTATTGTGTTTATGTGTAACTAAACTGCTCTTTATTCATTTTTCTCTTAATGTTATAATTTTAACCTGATTTAATGGTATTTTGTTATATATTTAACCCTTTCATTGTTTTGTTTTGTATTATTTGATTTATTAATGTACTTGTGCAATTACTTATTTATGTATAAAGTGGGTTTGATTGATGGTTCTTTCCTACAATAATTTATTAATGGGCTGAACTACCATTGCGCAAAGCTCGTTAATTTTAATTTGAATAGTTTCAATTTTTTATCTGCCCGCATAATGCAACACTTAACCTCGTCCAGCCTATCTAATTCAAATAGTACAACATACCTACCACTAGACCTTCCACGCTTTTTTGGATGCTGCAACCTACCGTTATGCCAGATGGTCAACTTAGCACCTATTCTACAGATGTAAAGGTAACAATTATGTATGTAAATCAAGTGATACTTTTTGAAATATCTGTTTTAAATAAAATAAAAATAATTCGTGAAGGATAAAAATGTTGCCATTTCATGTAACTAATAGTCAAAAAACCCCATGACGATGTTCAGTAGTGTAGGGTGCCTTTGGTTGTATATACGCATAAGAAAAGGTTTACCCCGTCCACACGGTGTAAGAATGCATTTTTTTAATGTTTAATATTGTACTACTGCAGTATCCACTTCACATGTAAAGTAGATACTACGCTTGCACACGTGAAGTTCGATACGACCGATACATATACAGCGTATCCGTACACTTACTAGTGGAAGAGCCGAATCTAGCTCGATCATCTCGAAACGGACTAAAATAGAGTAAAGACGTAATGCAGTGCCACTTTTTTTTATTACAGCCAAACGGTATCAATAACGAATTTCATTCAAAATTCAGAATTATTTATTTATAAGTAAGGATTACATTCTTTACAGATATATAGCGACTAGAAACTCATTTAGAAGTCTCGCGTTTTCATTTCGTTTGGTAACAGTGTTATTATGGGAAATCTTGCAGCCTCTACCTATGCAGCCATCGTCTGAAAATTTGTTTAAAGAAATTGCCAACAGTTTTTCATTCGCCTGGTGCGATTGATGATAAGCATATTAGGTTAAAATTCCTTCTCGAACTGGATCAATGTTTTATAACTACAAGCAATATTTCTCTTTAGTTCTTCAAGCTGTTAGCTATGCCAATTGCAAATTTACATTTATTGAAGTTGGAGCTTATTGTAAGCAAAGCGACGGGTGAACATTTCGAAACTCCAGTGATACAAATTAATGAAAAACAAGAATAAGAACATACCACCGATGAAAATTTATCAATTACTGGTATAAAACCACCATATCCTTTAATGAAACATATTATGAAACCATATGCTAGAAAACGTTTGTCTGCAGAAAATGAAATATTTAACAAAAAAACTCTCTTCGGCAAGGAAAACTGTCAAATGCAGCCTTGGGGTCTTAACTATGAAATGGAGAATACTAACAAAGCTAGTGAAACGCACCCTGATAGTGCTGATGCAATTGTGAGGGCCACATGCATTCTTCATGATAACGATAATTGACCGAGAAAAGTTAATATATTGTTACGTGCCAATGAGGCAGAGGCAACAAATTAAAGGAAGCCGGGACTCAGTTCGCCGGAGGCACTGGATGCGTGGGTGTGTCTATTCTTAAAGGAGATAGAAAGAGAGTTCACTACTCAACCGTAGCTCTTTAACTACCGTTTTGCTCAGAACGGATCGTGCGTAGAGGGAATAAAAGTTTACAGTAATTTTGGGCGCCAGGAATCGCCCCTCAACGCCAGCCCGCACCGTTATCCCGACTTCTGAATACACGGTGGTACAGTGGATGAGTAAGGAACTATAGGAAGAGAAAAAGGAGGAAGAAAACAACACCAAACAAAACAACCAAAGTAATGTAGTAAATGTAAATTTAATTGTAATCGTTGATCGCTTTTTCAAAACTGTCGAACTTATTCTCACAAAACAAACAAAAACACAACATTGTGCCAATTTCTGTTAATAAATAAAAAAAAATGTTTATATTTCAATTTTATAAATGAAAGAGCCGAAGTAATATTATTATGATTCAAAATAACCCCAAATGTGACCCAAATACCAAATAAATAAAAAAACCAATGTTTATAGTACTTTAGCAAGTTGCTGGGTAAGTATACGCAACCCAAAACGAATTAATTCTAGAGAAAATTTTAAATAGTTAACTGGAAACGTTTCCTTTGCTTAATGAAAGACCTTTCATTGTGTACACTGAAAGAAAACCTACATTCTCGCTACCACAAGCGTTTTAGATAACACGAAAAATGAAACACAGAATAATGACACACTTGCTGCAGCTTACACAAATAGTATAATTTTTCCCTGAAATTATTATATAGATAAGTAATTCTTATTGAAGTTTACAGAAAACACACTAACATTTAATTAATTAACCGCCCAATTAAAGCGGTGACAGTAAAGGAAAGATGAGCGATTCGGTTGACCCGCGTTATTTATTTCTGAAAAAAACTTATTCAGTAGCCAAATATATAGAAAGAAAGGGGCCAGAAATAAATAACTGAGTAACTAAATCTTCCTCGTAACCTAATTTTGATTAAAAAATAATCTGTTATGAGAAAAGAAATATTCAACAGTAAAAGTAATAATTTCTGCACATGTAATTTAAATTCAATGATACCATTTAGCCACATCCAGTTTCTTAAATTGTGACGCACATACTTGAATAACTCGTCTGTTGCGCAGCTAGCAGTTACTTTAAAAATAAACGGTAGTTTTAATTAATAAGTAAGGCTGTAAATATTATCTCAACCGGATAATGAACTCTGTTTATTGCAGAGTATAGGATTAAGAAGGTAGTACGATGTTAAATCAACAACTGTTAACTAGAGGTTATTGATCATATTTGTAGATACAATTAAGGTGAGCATTTATACGGTTGTTAACTCTAACAGAATTCTATACCTTAATTCATATGCAGTAATGGAAGTAATAAACAAAATAATACATCTAAACTCTCTGACATTATTTGATGGCGAGAGTTCTTACTCTAGCGATGGGATCGCAACTAAAGCAGGTGCAGCACTCCCGATATGATATGTCCAATGGTTTGTTTTAGAGTAGCCAATCCAACTTCCCATTTAAGTTACCGTAAATGTTACACGGAAGAAAAGTAGATTCGTAAGAAGAGTAATGTTTCCTTCTAACTCCCCAAATCGATTGATAATCTAATCGCACTACGTTGTAAGGCGTGCGATAAATGTAAAAACGAGCATGATAGGTTCGAATCTAAAGCTTTATACTTGTAGATTGTATGGGTTTCGTTCCCCTTTATTGTACAGGATTAAATTTTGTTTACAATCCGCAAAGCTTGCGATCAATAGGAATAGAACATTTGGTGGGAATTCCTATTGTTTTGAAATCTTTTACTAGAATCCGACACAATTTCGTATATTAGAAAGTGTAAAAGAAATCACAAAATTTTCGTAGCGTCTACAACATGGCGGAGAAGAAAGTGAAAAATTTTGTTATCAAAATCGAATTTGTGATCTATTAGATGTATATTCAATAAACGATTTTCCTATTGGTTATTTGATACATTAAACCTCGCCCTCTTACGAGAATTTCGTAAACTAATCTAAAGTATTGGTGTTTACAACCACTGCATAGTACAGAGTTTGGCTAGACGCCGACAGATGTTATAACCATTTACTTTTGGTAAAAATTATTAACAACAGGATTTTTGTTAAATTACATACTGAAGACATGTAAATTACTGCAATGTTTTTCAACACTGATTGTACGAATTGTGCGTTTAGTACATATCGAGAAGAAGTTAAAATAGATAATTTTATAGCAATTAACAGAATTATGCACAAATGAATTTTTGTGTTACAATATGATAATTCAGAAGACACAAGTCACGATGTACTGCCCCATGTTTGCGTTACAAAAGCGAACAACCGTCCAACAGCAGAGGCGATTCCAATGAAGGATACATTTAAAAATTATTTTGTTACTCAACGAAACGTAAATGGTATGAATTAAATAAATAAATAAAATAATACATACTACTACCGAGTTTGCATTGTGTTTTAGTTGCATTGTTTACAAATAAAATAAAGATGTTTATATAGATATAAATCCTACTTCTGTCTAGCGTTTACCCAATACGTATCTATTGTGATGTTGTTTGTGACGCTAATTCCATATTGCCGATCTTTCGAACAGCGCAGTAATAAATTGCTCCTTATTATAATGAAAAAATATGTTAACAGTTATATTTCGTACTACTTATAATAAGGCACCAACTGGAAAACAAGAAGGATTCTTGCACCCTATTGAAAAGGGTAGTGTGCCGATATATACCCTTCACTTGATCTGCGTCTGTCATCAGGACTAAGCCTGATGACGGAAGCAGAGTTCCCTTACGAAACGTCGCGCTCAAAAAGCAAAACTGTGGAAATAGGCCGATCAACTCAACTAACAACGGCAATCGATGTGTTTTTTCGAAGGCTGTGAGCAGTACGAGAACTGGTCCAGTGATCAACTTCCGGAAAGAAGTAATGCAGGTATTTGGGGTTTCTCAAAGAATCATATGTGATAGGGGGAGTAGTTGTACGAACATAAGGTTTGCTGAGTTTGCCCACGAATATGAGTTCAAAACTACATTCAATGCTACCGCTACTACAAGAGCCAACGGACAAATGGAACGATATAATCGTACTATCCTCAATGTCATTACGTGCTCTAGTGATGACGAAAGCAAGCGGGGTGATACGATCTCCAAAATACAATTTGGGCTAAATAATAAGTACAATAAAATGACAGCAATAATTTGACCCTATGAATGATTTTTAGGCTATCGGCCAAAAAATTAGCCGGAAGCCGATTTACGAAATGAAGTAGATGTAGCAGCAACGTTGTAAATACGTTTACGAACTGCAGAATGAACTGATAATGTTCAACGAAGACAGAAACGTCTGTTTGATCTAAAACGTGGAGTACCTGCAACTTACAAGGTGGAACAAAACCTTTTGTTACGAAAATTTGTTTAACTAACGATTTGGTGTGGGCGTGGAGTGGGTGCGGGTGTGGTGTGGGTGGGGTGTGGGTGTGGTGTGGACATGGGTGTGAGTGTGCGTGTTTGCGTATGCGTGCGTGTGGGTATGTGGGAGTGTGTGCGCGTTTGCGTGTGTGTGTTTCGATGTTTGCATGTATGTTAGTGTCCACGCTAACTCCAGTACGACAACACGTACGCATTTCGAATTCCGTATCTAAGCCTGTCTTCATTCCTCCTGAGGCTGATTTGAGAGAAATTGAGCGGTGGCGAGTGGGGTTTGCAGTTTTTTTTGTTTTTATCAAATAATACTTCAACAGCTTCATATTTCAATATATCTATATATATATATATATATATATATATATATATATATATATATATATATATATATATTGTCATGAGTGGTTGAAATATGACGTAGATTTTTTCAGTATTCAAAATATTATATGTAGAATTTTGTGTTAAAAAGTTGTTACCGTGAAATGTTATATTATAGTTTGTTATCGCAGTTTCGAAAGGAATTAAATTTCATTTAAGATGAAGAGAGTTGTTAAGAAACATAATATGGGTGGGTATAAATTTTTTTGTCATCGTGGTTAATAACGAAAGGGTTTAATCGCGTTTAAATGGATATGCATCTTTTTCAAGTTTATAAATTCGCTTATGTATTGAATTGTTGGTGGGAGTATCGAAAATTTATTTTAGTAACAGTGTTTCTTATCAAAAAACAGAATGTGTGTGACTCGATTCTGGGTAGCAAATCTGTTTTTTTGTTTTTGCGTGGGATTTAAGCTTAGGATGCGCTGAATTTGCCTATGTTTACCCGGATTACTGGAAGATATCGTGGGGGAATTTTCCCATTCACCTTGTGCGGATCTAAAAAAAATTCCGTTGATTTTCTTGTGTTGTTTTTTCGTTGGGCAGAAGTGACATTTCCGTGTCCGTTGAAGACGATTAGTGTTTTCTTTAGCGCTATTTCCTCATTTTTGGATTAAAATTGCGCTTAGCGGATTCTAATATCGTAGAGTTAGGTACATTAAATTGTGTATCAAGAAAGTACATCCGTGTCCACAGCTGTTCAGACAGATAAAAAGTTGATGTAAATAAATATTGAGATAATCGATTTTGTATATATAAAAGACAAAAAACGTTTTGCAAATAAGTTTGTGTATTTTAAACCAGATGGAAAGGTTATTAAATCACCTCGTTTTGGCTTAAATATTTTCGCAACTGAATTCGTGCAAATATAATTTGAAAATAGTCAGATAGTTGAAATTTGAGGACAGTGAAGTTGCCGTACTGGAAGCCGTGCTAAGGAGATTGAAGAGTTATTGGTATCCATTGATCAATTATCAAAATGCTGTGCGAAGGAAAGGGAGAATTTGGATTGATCATTTTGTGCGAATTAAGGTAATTTGTTTTCTGTGTTTATTTTTGGTGGTTAAGAAAATTTTACAAAAATATGTTCCCCCTTGTATCGTATTATTATGTACTGTATTATTTTTCTTGTTCTTATTACTGTATGATAACTAAGTCTAAACATTAGTTACTTAGGATTGCAAATGCTTAAATTGTATTATAAGTATCTTTTAAAAGAGGGCGGATTTGGAACTTTTTAAGTTTAGTATCTTGTATGTCTATTAACGTCATTCTGACATGAAGTTTTAAACGTCCATCTGACATAGATTATTGTTTTTGATTTTACAACGTTGCCTTTATTCGTTATGAACGTATTAGAGAAGGGGATGTATAAGTAAATAATTTTGACAGTTTCCGAAAGGATGTTACCTAATAGCAACATGCATGAGGAAATCACAAAATTATTGTGTATTTCTCATTGTTCGAGGGGTATTCGTAGGAAAATCCTTTGCAATTAGATTCCCATATACAGTGTATTTGTCATTAACACTTGATTCCTTTAAATTTATTTATTAAGCGTGACATTTTACGTAATTAAATTTCAAACTGTCAGAAATTTGCCTAGCGACCGGTCTACCAAAACTGATAATTTCTTATGGGGTGTTTTCAGTGTAATCTTAATGTTATTGGTCTATTTTAACCCTTTCAGTCACGCCGTCTACATTTGTAGACACGATGTTTACCTGCAGTTATATGTAAATTCAAATACAAAATTTATTAAATGATATTACTCTCGTATAAGATTGGTTGCGGTTGTGGCAAGTATCCTATCTAACAGGGAATTAGTCCAACAAGTGGTAAGATTGAGGCAACGAGTGAACGTGAGTTTTACATACCTATTATAATTTATTTTGTTAAACATATTTTAAGTATAATGAATTCCTTATAACTACTATAATATTAATGTATTACTTGTTATATTTATATTTTTTTTAATGAAAAATTTCCGTTAAATATTTGTCTACAATTGTAGACACTCAACTTATTTTTTTTGCTGGTAAACATTTCATAATTTTTTTGTAATTTATCATTTTATAGTAGAAAATAACATACGAAAATATAGTGAACCTCTAACAGATAATCAATTATGGGAAGAACTTGAAAAGAGGCTTTCCGATGTTGAATTTTTAAATGATAGTGAACGTGAAGATTAGGATATACCTACAGTAACAAAAACGGACAGGTGATCCCCATCCTGGCCCTGAAGAGTATATTGAGAATAAGGTAGCACATGCTGCAAATGATAGTTATGAAAATGTAGACATTAGCAATATACATGAAATAGACAAGTATCAATTTACTAAAAACAGGTGAAATTCGATGAATAAAAAATGCTCAGTATGTGAAACGAGAATTTCCAAATATGAATAATGATGCACAATTAATTGGAAATCAGGATAGTTATCCTATGCAATATTTTTCCAAATATGTTTCTCTCAGTCTTCCATAATAATTGATCTGTGAAGGTCGCATTAAGTCACAATGGCTAATTTTGTAGACACAAAAATTTTTTTTTTGTTATAATAAAATTTTAAAAACAAATTCAAAAAACTTGTTCCCTGACATCGCATTAGTCAAATAGACAGGCAATAAAATTTTTATCTATGCACAATTTAATTCGTGACTGAAAGTGTTAATAACATGATGACAATTTAGCTCGTTTCATTGGATTTCTGTTTCGGCAACAAAATTATATTAAAATTATTTCATTTCTTTTAATTCCACTTTGTAGGTTGGAAGGTCTTTTGTTGTTCTATACCAGATATTTGTGTTTTAATCTCAATGCCCTATTATTTTTTGTATAATTTAATCTAGAGTTACAATACCATGCAATATCACATTTTATTAGGAGTATTGGGCAATTATTTAAAAGCAATTAACTAAAGTTTTTTCTTGATATGTCATCTCATTTCAATGATTTCTAATTGAACTGTTATTTCTCGTTTATCCTACTCCAATAAAACGGTTACTTTTTTAATTATGAGCAAATAAACTCATTATTTTAGTGTAAATTACCAATAGTGACGATTTCAGCGGAAATTCCTTGATAGACCAAATGTCAGAAAAGAAAAGAAAATCATACGTTTTATTAAAATTATGGTTTGTTATAGAAGGTGCACTCGCCGGTAAATTTTTTCTCGCATTCGATAACGCATGGTTTTTGGACCTGCAATGATAAGCACTCGTGGTCATTAAGGATCCTAAAAAAATTCGTTGTCTACGGCAATTAATGGCTACTTGTAACACTTACGATAATATCGTTTAATAATTACGTCATTGACGCCATCTTTATGTAAACTATAACTGAACACACTCTTTAGATAGAACATTATACCTACTTAATTTTATACAACGGTAAATGTATTTGTAATAATATGTATGTATATTTTTAAAGGTCCAGTTACATGGCAGTGGTATGGTGAGCCACGCGTTAGACTCGCGGATTGCGTTGTTTATAGAGACAACGATAGTTGGGGGTGTGTGACTTTTCGAATCACAAGCTTGGGTAGAAATTCGTGTTGTCGCCCTCAAGTTCTCTTTTTCAGCTTGAAACTGTTGTACAGCTTGAAGCCATAAATTCAAGAAAGCTATCCACTGAGCCTACTCCGTGCACAGTTTATAATGGGGCATTATTAAAAGAAGCATTTTTAAAACCATAATAAAAAGAGTTGTGGCTATAAACAACTGCATTGGTGGATTTTAAGTAACTGGGCCTTAAAAAACTCACAAGTAAATGATAAAACATTTTAGCGTAATGAACAAATGCAAGAACTATTTTTGTTCAAACATTAAAATTATAATCTCCTTAAAATTCCGCCTCCAGTAACAATCGTTTCTCCAGTAATATATCCCGCATCTTCTGATGCTAAAAAGATTATAACTCCAGAAATATCTTTTGGATGTCCAATTCTAAAACACATACCCTTATTCATTGATAAATATTGGAAAAATAAAATGAAATGTTAAGATTAATTCCTACTTAAAATAATTTTGATTTGTATCATATAAATTAAAAGAAACATTGTCTTGAATTACAATTGGTTAAGAGCAAGAAAGGATTTCTTTATTGTTATATTATTGTTACCTTTGTAATGGAATAGTAGATTTAACTTGCTCCACTTTGTTTTCAAACAGCTAAAATATAATTGGTTAATAAACTTTTACACATTACATTGAACTTACAATACTACCAAATTTTGTATCAATGTACCCAGGAGCTACACAATTAACTCTTATATTATATTGTCCCAATTCACTTGCTAGTGAACTTTTAAGCGCTAATAAAGCGCATTTGCTGGCACTATATACCCCTATATTCTAAAAAAAAACTTAATTGTGTAAAACTAAACATTTCTTTTTTACCTTCACAGGACTAAATGCTGCTATTGTACTCATAAATATGATTGATCCTCCTTGACTATTTTTTATTATTGGCAAGCTTTCCTTTACAAGAAAAAATGGCGCTTTCACATTTGTATCAAAGGTTT
>JARFJB010002176.1:8690000-8705000 GCA_036346205.1 Vesta saturnalis | reverse complement strand
ATTTTTAGGTTTCTTGTTTAGGACAGAAATTTAAAGTGTTTTTTGTGACTGTACTAAAATTTAATATGTAAATACCCTAATATATGACCATTGTATTAAGAGATTGAAATTTATTGTGACTTCATCGTCTGAGCCTACAATTTTGCCGCCGTAAAGTAATAAATTGGAAGATTGGATATTCTTGAAGATTTGTAGTAAATTGAATTATTTTTTTAGAAATTTCGAGTTACATAATTTTACAGCGACAACCTCCATTTATCAGTTTGTAATCAAATTTTATTGAAGTTATACAAGCTTTTTTTAAGTAATCTTTTGAACTTTCGGTAAGCTTTTACGTAATGACTAATGAGAATTTCTCGAATTGAGCGTTTGTTTTTTTTGATTTTGGTAATAAGTCACTTTAAGAGAAATTTTAGATCATAAAGTAACGTAATTATGAAGTAAATCAGTCATTGACTAGTCAGCTGTTTGTTTTTTTGTGCATATGATAGTCTTGCGAGTAGTGACAATTTTTTGAAGCCATTTTTATAGGAATCATCTGATCAGCTGTCGATTACCCGGAGTTGCCAAAAGGTAAGTAGTTTGTTGTTTGTTTAAGAACGAGCTGTGTATTTTCTCGAATTTAGGTATTACAATTGGATTTTGTCGTTTATTAAATTTTCGATCGCGTTTAATTGTGGAGTGACGTATTTTTTGTTTGTTTTAAATTGAATAATTAATTGTTTTGATCAGTTATATTTGGGTATTTGAGCCAATAATTTTAGCACTAAGTTTGTCGAAATGTTTAATGAGTTTTGGGTTTTATTATCGCGTTTTGCGGCTTTTACACGTAGCTTAGGATTTTATTGACGTTGAGGTGGACTTGGCGTAAATATTTTTGGAGTAGAATTTTAGTAGAAGTGAGAGTTTTATTTTGAGTGAACATTATGGTTTCCTATTAGGTCATTATGATATCTGGTTCATGACGTTTTCCCGCTATTAATGTATTTAACAGGTGGCGCCTTGTTGACATTTTTACCCGATTTCGACGTTTTGGAGCAGTGACGAGTTACCTTCAACAACATTAAGTAAAAACCCCGCCTACACCACTGAACTATACCGTGCGCGCAATTTTGTTTACGAGCTGGATGCTCTAATGAGTATTTGGCCCGTAACAAAATGTATTGATTAAAGTGAAGCAATAGAATTCAAAGATTTCATTAAAAGCTTAGGTATTTGTCTTGATTATAAGTTACGGTTTAAACAGCATATATCGCGCTGCCTCCAAACGGCATACCTGAAAACAGTATATGGTAATTTGAAAAAAATGCTTGTAGAACTATTTTAAATGTCAAGGAAAAAAGATGTTCTGTGCGAAACACTTGTCAATACTAATTTTTTGTGATAGTATTTATACCTTCTGTAGAGACTGTGTTGATCAACGACGTGAACAAAAGTTACAGAATGCGTGTTGGAGATTGATTTTTGGTATAAGGAAATTTGAGCAGATTTCTCATAAACTCAAGGAAGTGAATTGGCTTAACATGAAAAATAGGCATAGTATAATTCTGTTTAATCCTATGGTTTTAACTACAAAATAAAGTCACCTCTATAGCAAAACTAGTTTAAGAACGGACGTGCAGCATGTGAATTTAAGATTTAGGGGGTTAATAGGTCCACCGTTTCATCCTACAGCTATGTATCAAAGGTGTTATAGCTATAATATTTACAGGTATTGCAATTCTCGACGATGACTACTTAAGCTAAAAATGCATAAACAAAATGTTCAATTCTTTAATTCTTTAGTATGTAATTTAGTATATGTATGTATGTCATTTAAGCATTCAAATTATGGGTTGAGTGCAAGAGCAGGAAGTGATAATTTATCTTTATTACAAACTGAACTCCGCCTATTGGGCAGTGTACAAAATTCATAATGTAGCTCAATAAAGGTATATTATTATTGCTATATCTCTTCGATTTTAGCTTTTCGCTTTCCTCTCCGATTCTCTCTTTGATTTTGGATTATCGGTTTACTTCGGTCTCTTTGGTGGGTTCTTTCTTACTGCTGTTGATGTTTCGTTTGTCTGGAATTAACCTTATGCTGAGCGGAGGTACCTATTTGCTCGCAGTCGTTTTACATTGCGGGTGGTTAAGCTGATGGAAATTGTGACGACTCGAGACACTTATAACCTGGGCTCGTCATGGATCTGCATTAACCAGGACAAGTTTGATTAACATCAGGATCTAAAGTATCACTAGTCGTCCAACCAGGTCAGAGCTATCCATTATCTCATGTGTTAATTAATTTCGTCTATAAAATTTACATTATAAATTTACATGGTCGATATAGTTTCTACAAAATAATAAGGATGAATAAATTAATGATATCACCGAAATTATAATAGATTACTTACCTTTGTTTACGAAGCTGTCTTCTACAGATTCTTTGTTAGTATAGCCTTCATAATTAGTACGTCGTGTGTTGATAACTCACTACTAGGATAATTTGATAGAACCGTTAGTTATTACATAGTGTGACTAGAATAATGTAATGTAGATTATTTATAACAGAAATTGCATACTCCATACTCAGTGCTGTATTAGCGTTTAACGTCCATTTTATGATATTGGGAAATTACTATCTAAAGTGCTACCCTATTTGCGGTGGCATAAAATCAATTTTTGCGTCATTCCGGTTGTATTAATTGTCTAATTTGTGTTATTACGTCAAACTTGAGCACGGGATACTGTGTGTTGTTTAATTCTGCGTTTTAGATTTAGTACAATTTTTAAACTGTGAAGGCGAGCGTTCAGAGGAGAGTGCTGTGTATTCATATGTCAATTAACGCTGAGGTCAAGTGTGAACTGAACAGGCTTCTCCAAAATATATGTAAATGAAGTGTGTATTATTGTGGGTAATTGTGTAAAACAAAGGCAAGTTGGGCTGGTACATTTCTAAACTGAAATTTTTACCGGCTGTATATGAATCTTTCAACGAACCCGAGGGGGGTATTACGTTAAGTCTAATAATTACTGAATTATTGCTTTGTTGACGATTTAAATATCGCGACTTGGCTTTGTCAGGGTTATTGGTCGTGAAATATTATATTTTTGATATTTATGTACATCCGAAATGTATAGTTTCATAGGGGAAATGTCAATATACTACGCTAAGATAAATTATCATTAAAATATATGTACTTGTGATAAATTGCATTCTCTGTATGTACGCGTAATTCGTCTAGTCCTTGTATTATTATTATATAGTGTCTAATCCTTTCGGGAAAAACTTAAATTTAAACATATCTAGTTCATTGATTGAAAGTTTGGAAATAAATTAAGATTACTGAGGGAACTGTTGTTTATTTACTTATTCTGCTTCTTCTCCCTGGCTTTACAAGAAATAATAATTTCTTCTTATCTTTACAAGCTTGTGGCGCTCAATTCTGATTTGCTTTTCCTATCACTCTTACTACGATTTTCTTGCCGCTCTCTAACGAACTTAATCATTTACCGATTATCAACACTCTAAAACTACCCACTTCAACAAAGTGCCCGACGATTAGCTATCGTTTGACTGAGTTCGCAGCCGTGCTACCTTTCTCCATTATAAAATAATATAATAATATATTATATAAAATAATCTCTCTCTCTCTCTCTCTCTCTCTCTTTTCTTTTTTTTATGTGACGTGCTAAGTTAGACACGTTGCAAAACATGAACGAACTTTTAAAAATATAAATCGAAACATTTAAACAACTAAAAATTATTATTTATTTTATTAAACACATAAATAAAAAGTTTATGTCGAGTAGGATTTGAACGTACGACATGTATTTGATTGATTATACATACTATGTGGAAAGCGTATTGTTCAGGTTAGTAGGGTACATCCCGTGTTCCAAATTGTGCAAGAATGATAGCTCTAATTATTCCGTGAAAAGAAATGAGATAAACCTAAGGTTTGTATTAAATATTACAGCGCAGCTACATATTACATTTGAGAACGTTGCAAACATTAAAAAGAAAAAGTAAAAGTAAAGGAGAATTATTATTAAAACTGTAGATTACCGTCTTTAACTTCTTATACTTTATACCCTTTGCCCACACATAACCATTTGATTCATACTTTGTTCCACTTCTATTGGAATATGTATTTGAATTGCTATGCACAATCAACTGTGCAACTGTATTTGGTGGATAATGGCTCAGATATTAAAAATAAATAAAAGTTGTTCATAGTCAAGTTTTCTATCACGTAAAAATGTTTTTGAGTAAACAAGGTGTTTCGTTCAGCCCAAGCGCAATCAAACTTTTTTTAATGAAACACCCTGTATATTATTGCATATTCTGATTCTTCGTTTCATTCTAGATCAACTTTATGTATCACATGTAAGGTCTAAAATGGACTGTTTCCGAGTAATTAGACTTTTTTTCTAAAAATAGAGGGCGCCGAATTTTCAAACATACGTAACTCCGTTTTTTTTTTTAAATAGAACCCTAACTTTTTTTAAATACATACTTTAATTAGTTTTTAAACTGTCTATCAAACATCCATTACATTTCCTATACCTAACTTTAACCGTTTTATTGTTATTTTTAGATTTAATATTATTTTAACAATTTTTCGTGTATACGACGTGGTAGACGTTTAAACAAATGAAAAACACATGAAAGTAACTGTCTGTTTTCAATACGTTATTATGGTTTTCAACTGGCTTATCTCTTTGTGACCAAAATTTTTTTCAAAATGAATTTACCTACAGAAGAAATGGTGGACATGATTATCCTTGGCGAATGCCAAACAAATTGTTTATTGGCACCAAGAATTTAGAAAAAAAGATTCCCAGATAGACGGCACCCACAAGAATAAAGTTTTCAGCGGACATTAGAACGATTTGTTTCAACAGGAAATGTAAAATACACAGCTCGTAACCGAGATAACGCAGTGACATATGAAGAAAATGAATATAGGGTGTTGGCTATAGTTATTGATGACTCACAAGTTAGTCAACGGACATTAAGTTCTTATTTGGGAATTTCTTCTAGATCAGTTGGTCGAATGTTAAAGAAAAACCATTTCCATCCATATAAAGTGCAACTACATCAGAAACTACTACCAACCCATTGTGAGGCACGTGCAAATTTCTGTGAGTTGCTGATGAATAAACTTTGAACGGAACTCCAATTTTACAATTTAGTTTTACGGACAGATGAATCTACGTTTCATAATAATGGGTTAGTCAATGGACACAATTATCATTATTATTCCGATGCAAATCCGCACACTGTTATGGAATGTCATAGACAAAATAAGTGGTTTATTAATGTTTGGGGTGGAATAATTGGTATTCAAATTATTGGCCCACATTCTTTAATGCCACTCTGACTGGCCGTATTTTTCACAATTTCTTGAATACCACATTAAATGAATTGTTAGAAGATGTACCATTAATAATAAGACAAAGCGTATGGCTGCATCTGGATGGCTCACCTGCACACTTCAGTATTATTGCGAGACAATTATTAGATGAACGATTCTATGAACGATCGATAGAAAGAGGGCACCGATTGCTTGGCCGCCAAAATCGTCTGATTTAATTCCCTTAGATTTTTTTCTATGGGGTTATGTGAAAAATCTGGTGTACTACAGTAAATCACCAACTACTTCTGACAACATGAAACTGGGCTTAACACAGGCTTTCAGATAGATTCCGCCAGAAATGTTAGCGCGTGCACAAATATCTTTTCGCGAGCGAATTCTCTTATGTTTACAAAACGAAGGCGCCCACATCGAATAGATACTTTGAACCTTTCCTTAGTATAAAATTGTATATTTTTTTAAAACCTTATTCTTAGTTTTGAAAGTTTTTCAGAGAATAAATATTTTCCATTTGTTTTTCATTTGTTTAACGCCTACCGCGTCATACACAGCAAAATTTGTTAAAATAATATTAAAACTTAAATAACAATAAAACGTTTAAAGTTAGGTATAGGGAATGTAATAGAGGTGTAGGACACCTCAGCTGACTAAAAATATCGTTCTTGGTTCTAAATATATACAGCCAAAGCCGTCAAACATAAATACTTAGAATTTGTTCCTCATGAATTATTTATACAGGGGGTTTGATTTTATTATTTTTTATAGCCAAGGGATGCCTTAGCTGACTAAAAGTAACATTCTTGGTTCTAGATATTTACAATCAATGGGGTCAACCGTAAATACCTAGAATGGTTGGACCTGGTTTTAATCTAGAGGGCCAGACGTGGCTTTGAGAGATAGAGAGAAAGACAGAGAGAGAGAGAGAGAGAGAGAGAGAGAGAGAGAGAATGCAAATTTACTCAGGGGGTTCAGACCTGAGAACAAGTTCTTATACCCGCCTTACAAGCTAGCATTAGGACCCTTATTAAAGTTTCCCGCGGAGCTCCTAAACTCGATTTTTTTTCACCTCAAGGTCAACTCCGAGGTCAGACCCGAGGTTAACTAAATTCCAAACCCAAGGTCAAATCCGAGGTCAGTCTCAATGTCAAAAGATGGTCCACACGTGGTGGCCTTGGGAATTCCCAAGGTCAAAAGTGAAAGTTGAGGTGTCGGTGTTCTATTAACGGTTAAAAGTATGTGATTTACAGATACGTATTTTTACTTTATTATTCGCGAAGCACACAATAAAAATACTATTTTCGTGAAAAGTCGATATCGAATTCTCGACGGTGTACGTGCGTGTACGAATATAAAAAATTAATTGAGTAACTTAGTACTCAAAATTCATAGTTTTAATCGACACTTCATAGATTTAATTTCGAGTTATTATTTGTTTCAATTCCTAGAGTTAGATAGTTTAATCGAAGGTTTTACCCCAAAGGGTACTATATTTAACGCACTATAGATTAAGAAACAAGTGTCTCAATTTTAACTACATAGTAACTGGTTACGATGCAACCGTTTATTAATCAAAATTGTCTTTTAGTAAATTCATTTTTTGTTTTAGTGCTACCATGCTAATTTAGGAACCAATTATATTATTGGCATACAGTGATAATTTTCTATTGGAATAATCTAATTGTGAATATTTAAAAGCCGTTTTGTAAAATCGGAAACTTACTATTTGATTTCGGTAATTCAAGGTTGAGCTTTCTCAATCAAATTTGTGTAAAATGTGCAACTGTACGACTGATCGTGCGCGTGCGCCTGTGGCAGGATAACTTAAGAGATACGCAAGGGATTCTAATGGCGCTTTATATTTACTGGTGAAATATCTCTCTTCTATCGAGTTTTGTTAAAATCGGTTCGTAGTCAAAATTATTAATTTTAAGGTAAGAAGTGTATTCAATTTTGCATAATGACAATTTTTCTTGCATTAAAACGTTTTTTACGCAAAAAAAATGTTAATTTTGGAGAATTAAGATGTTCTAGATAACGCTCATTTAAAAGCAGCCAAATAAGAAAAAAGATTTTAGCAAAATGAATTCACAGTTTATACTTAAGCCGTACGTATTCGAACCATGCAATATCCAAATTTGGAAAAACGCACTTGTATCTAAAAGTATGTAATCTAATGACAAATTTAGTCTTATACATAAAAAATAATATAATGTACATGATTAAATTACACAAAATTATTATATCTTATTCCATTAACAAATTTCTGAATTGAGTAGAACGCATTTCGGCTTAAGTAATTTTTCGTGGCTTTTTTACGTTTGTCGAAATAAAGATTTTTGACACTAAAATGAAGTTATATAAAAACTAAGCCTGGAAAATCGTTCCATTTTGAGTTACCGATAATCGGCAATATTTAGTCTGAATTTTAAGTTTTTTTATAGTGTCATACTTATATTCGTGTTGGTCAGATTGCTAGATAAACATAGATATATTTTTTTTATGAAGCAAACTGCTTCCAGTGTTAAGTAATGAAGGAACGTCAATATATTGAGGCTTTTAAAGACCTTTCGACAATCCTCTCGATATCCTAAGCCTGAAATTACTCTCACTACCTTGCTACCTTGCGTTGCAGTTTAAACACTTTAGACTAGGAACGGCAGTGTCTCCAACTCAGGATTGCATAGCATAGCCTACTTTGAATGAGGGAATAATATGCGGCTTTTAAGATGCCATCAGAGATGTTACCTGCAAGCCGTCGTAAAAGAAACATGAACTTGCACAGTGTCTTTGAAGTAGTCTCGCAATGAAGACCGAAATTTAATCGAGGGTCAATGACGAACTTTATATGAAGAACAGTGTTGTATATTCCCGTGTAAGACTTTTGGAATGTAAAATACATAATGACCGTTTTAGAAGAGATAATTTTCAATTTGTTAGGTAGGCACCAATGATTGATTCAGTTTAGATTATTATTAGCTTTTACAAAAGCTAAACTGGTATCTTGCTCAGTAGAAATAAGAATAGCATCATATGCGTGTAACCTACAAATTACATTAAGCGACAAGCAAGAGGAAAGTTATTGTAGATAAGAAAAAGCAAAGGATTCAATATGGATCCCTGAGGCACTCCCATTGATATAAGTTGGATGTCAGTCCGTTTATTAAACGGAAATATACATAAGACCCATGATTTTAGAAAGATAGTATTAGTGCACAGCTACCTACTAGTTTAAAAGAAGTTTAAAATTTAAAATGGTCAAATTTATAATAAATATCGTTACATGAATGTTTCCATTAATTAAAATGAGATAATTGTATTGTTAAATTGATCTGAGAAAACTGATGCTATATTATACGTTGTGTTAAATTACGAAAGCTGATTTATTCAATCATAATTCAATTAATCAATTTTTATCAATTTTAATACTCTCGTAATACATTTTCGATTTTCGTTCGGTACAATATGACATGCAGTTTAATACTTTTTATTATAACTCTCTGAAAATACGGTTATAGATAAACGTTATAATATAATAGTCAATTCAATATTCTAATTTCTCCTAAAGTTACATATCACAATTATTATATCCATGCAGCCATGTAATTTTTGAAAATTTTTTGGATACGTTTATCGTTGGTTTTGGTGTGCGTATTTCTACTTTTAGAAGTAAAGGTAGGTACTTGATCTTAGAAATTAAATTTACATTTGTGTTATTATAAATAAGAGAGCGCACAACGTATAGTAACTGTATGCTGCTGCGGGAACATTCCGTAGTCAGTGTGAGAGAGTAGTATATTATGCATTTCCTTCCCATGCAAAGAACATGAGGCAGATATAATATCAAGATCTGTTTATTATTATGTATTAATATTATAATCAAACAATACTATAACTATGAACATGAATAGGTCAAGTACAAAGAAGAAAAAGAAATCTAGACTGCTACATTCTTAAATTGTACATTATTTTGTGGCTATAAGTAATATCCGAATGTATATACTTTGATATTACGACCGTCCCCTAGAATTTTTTTTAGATTTACTCAATTTATTTCCAATAAGTGTTTAGAAATGTGAACTGTGTGTTTTTTGTGTCAAATTTATCAATAAACCTTGATTCATACGTACACTTTGTTTCATGTATGTGCTTAAACGGTATAAAACAAATATTGGTCATAAAACAAACACCATCGTGGCCGATTCTATTTGTTACTTATTTTAACCGTCTATATTTTATTTACTATGATAAAAATCAGGGTTTGTAAAATTAAAATAGGAAAAATCTTTTTAAGGTGTGTTAGATATCGTACCTCTTACTTACAAGTACTCATTTCAACAACACTGTGCAGACATGCCGGTAGAAACCATTGTTCCATATTTTCTCGGATGATAAATGAATCACCATTCCACTGCTATTCAATAAAAATCAGTATTTGTTGAATGGACCTTAAAACTTCAAAAATAGAACCGCGCGCTGTAAATATTGTATAAAGTTGACATCCTCTACGCTTTATCTCTTACTAAGGCGAAAAGGCTACGAATTGGGTTCGCGATGCACCACTTCGTGCGCGTACTTCTATCTACTATTGTGATGCTATATAACAGGAAACTTACTAGATTTTAAAGATCCTTACAGTTTTTTTTAAGTTGGTGAGGCTAATATAAAGTAAATTAGAAAAATGTATCAATAGCGCTTTAAATATATAATACCTCACCTGCGTTATATTTTCAGATACAGTTATTTTCATTATTTTACAAAACTTGCTCATATACCAGGAACAAAGACTTGCGTAAGAATGAGAGTTGCTTTGATTAATATAAATTAGACGTCAAACTAATTGCACATATTCCTTCAATAAAAACACCTTGACGATCATATGCTGTAATAATAATATGTATATTTTAAACTAAGACGTCAACATGATCAGCTGAAACTAATTGCACAGAAACTATTAATTGCAATATACAGACGCCAATATGTTTGCAACAACAACATTGTGTATATTTGAAACTAAGACTCCAAAATGATCGTGTAGTTTAGTTGTGAAAACATTATACAATTTTTGGATAATATGAAAGTTAAACTGATTGCTCACAAAGTATTAACTAAAACATATTGACGCCTATATGTTTGCAACAACAACATTATGTATATTCTAATCCAAGATGCCAAAATGATTGCTTCGTTACAATAAGAGGGCATGCAACGGAGCAAAACGCCGTATTTATTATTAGTATAGTGCTTTAATGTACGGGTTCCAGAATCAGTTCGTGGATACGGGAGGGGGAAAAGTCCTCTTCAAGGTGACCTCTCCCACATTTGTAGAAACCTCAAAGTTCACTGCCCTTTAAAAGTGGGTTAAGGATAAGTTACATGAAATCCAAGAATAGAACCAAAGTTCATTGACCACCTCAAAGTTATAGACCAAAGCTCATTGACCTGGACCTGGTATTGGGTCTATTATAAATACTGGACATGATTTGAACTCAGAGCAGACAAATATCACATCTCCATCAGCTTCTCTATAATAATCACTTCGAAATTTCAAAAAATTGCGATAATATATTGATTAGCTAAAATTTAAATCTATTACTTCGTGAGGTTAATATTCTAAATTCAGATTTATTTTAACGTTCCTGATGCTAATGTAACCAAAATTTACGATACTTTTACCCTTTACCCTTCTAGATTGCAACGATTACCCATCGTGGTTTTTCTGTGTGGATGTTTTTATCGGGATTATGTCTAAAACTAGTATATATCTCCATTGACGAAACCAAACATAATGTCATTCCTATTGATTCCTTCAAACATATCAGGTTTTGTATCATCACTAAGTGTTATGAGTTTGTGTCATGAGTGGCAATTTCCAGTGATCTTTATTTAACGTTATTGTTGCATTAGCTTCACCATGTAGCAGTTTGTATGGCTTCTGGGTCGCATTAAAATCAGCTCTTGACGCATGTTGACAATTATTTGACGATAAATCCTCCGTTATTCCCAATATGTGGTTTAATGGTATGCAGTGTAAATGATTTTTCTTCAACTTTTTTCATCATATTCCATCTGGAGCGGTTTCTCATTTTTTTATGACCATCCTAAATAGTTTAATGCTTTACCATTGCTTGTTTTATAAGAAAGGTATACTTTAAGTGTTTATGTTTCACCAAGTATTCGTCATACATCCACTCTTTGGCCACCCAACCGGTAACAGTTTCTTTGTCTTCCTTTTGAAGCGCAAGCTTCCTTTCTATGCAGAGAAAACTATCCTAGGCAGCTGTATCAGATCTTGACTTTGAATTAATATTAATATTTCTTCGAAAGGTCCATATTTTAAAGATCTAAGTGTAAATATCCGATTTAATTGGTTATCATTAAAATGTGTGTTTTGAAATAGGTTTAGCCATTCCGCCGCCACCTTTATATCTGAGCACCTTTTGATCGATTGACGTTAGAAAATATTTCTCTCGAAATGTTGACCGTAGTGATGGCTGGTTGCTAATTAATGGCCCACTGTACGGATGATGTCGTTTATACGAATTTTAACCCTAAACGTCTCGGGAGCGATTCGCTTTGAACTTTGCAGGCTGCAGAGTGAGACCGAACCAGCATAGTTACACTACCAATTACAAACATACAATGTGTACCTGCCACCGCCCGTTGTTCATAACTGCCATGTCTGAAAAACATAACGAAAAGCGTCTACCGGGTTACTACTACAGCCTTCCTTTGTAAGCTTATACAGCATTTTTGCTTATTAAACATGTGTATCAGATGCGTCACTTCTGCTCCTTCTTCAGTTCCTTTATTCAGTTTGTGTATTAGGTATTTTTACTTAGTGAGGTAGAAGTTGAATTTAAAAAATCCCCGACACAAGAAATCCTCAAAAAAGTAAAAAAAATCCTTTCAACTACAAAAGATCTGGTGATTTTCAGACCGCTGTACAAATTTTCTTGAATCATAGCGATTAAGTCACCTTTCAAACATAAAAAATTAAATTAGGATTGGTTCCACCGTTTGGGAGCTACGATGCCACATGACAGAAACACGTTAAAATTATAATACTTCTCTGTATTCGTAGGGGGTAAAAAGATTATTCAGCCCTCAATTTAACCAAGCTTAAATTTAACGGTACAGAGGGTTGACTTGAATTTCATTTTTACAATAATCTTTTAGCACTTCCACGTTTCACTTTCTCCTAAGGATACACAACTTTATGCCAATAGTAGCGTAGAGTCGGGCAAAATTGAAAGTTAATTTTTTTTTATTTTAACAAAAAATGAAAATGATGCACCAAAACATTTAAAAACATGGAAAATATTTTTTTATTAAACCAGAGTTATATAGAACATTACACAATTTTTGCTCACTTTGTACAAGTATTTTGATAGCATTGTGGAAACTAAGCACCATTACATTACAACCATGACCATTACACCAAAGGACCATAAATGTAGATTTCTACATTTGAATGCACGTATCTTAGTGGATTAGTAGTATTAAAGCCATCGAAGTTAGTAATTTTGAAAGATTATCTCGTTGATAATGCACTTGTAAATCCTTAACAATAGACTACCGTTCTGAAATGAATAGGATTTAGCAACTAAAGATAAAGAAGGAACATAACCAACATTCGCAAAAATTATTATTAACGCCAAACAACAGTGCTCGACAACAAACAGTGTATTTATCAATGCTCGCAGACACTTTTGTTTGTCTTCCTTTTGAAATTCTTCTCGGGTTTAATGATATCACTTCCACGCCAATTCTACAGTCAAAGACAGAAACCTCTACCTACTCTTATTCACATTATTTTTTACTACTTACCAGATAAAGATTATCATTACCTAAATCACCTAAAATATTTAAACCAGTAGCTTCCCTGACAGACTATATATTATTTATAAATCATCTATCTACTCAGGGCTACGTCTGACCTAAAGAACTCACAAACACACCACATTATTGGAGGACGATTGCTTCAGCTTTGACTGCAGTTCTTTTTTTACTTCTACGTGTGGGCGTGAGCATGTGCGTTTGAATGTGCATGTGTATGCATGTGCGTGTGCATGTCCGTGTACATGTGTGTGTGGGTGCGTGTGCGTGTGCGTGTGTGTGTGTGTGTGTGTGTGTGTGTGTGTGTGTGTTTATGTGTGTGGGTGTGCGTGTACGTGGGCGTGTGCGCGTGTACGTATGGGTGTGCGTGTGCTAGTATACGAGTAGCCATAGTAATATATAGCAACGTTAAGCAATTTTCAAATCAATAGTAGGATATGCGCAATATGAAAGGAAAACAACGAGTAAACAACTCAAAAGTTTAATGTATTTTTTGCGATGTAAATGTTCCTAAGTTCTAAATAAATTTAACAGAATCATTAAATAAATAATGTGCATAATACATAAAGGATATGTTACGCTACCTCAAATCAACAATATAGTAACTTTTTTAAGACTATTAATTGTATGGATTTCCCAAGAGCATATTTGAGATATTTACTCTGAAATCTAAACATTAATGAAAATAATTAATAAGTATATATTTGTCACGAGGATATACATAAAAATAATACTCATTTCAGCATGAAGATTAATCTCAAACTGTCCAACAATCAGTTATTTACTGTATTAACACTCTATATTCCAAGACCATTCTATTTTGCAACGTTAGTCCACACGCATTGCAGTACTGTATAACGGTAAAACCAAACATTAAAATTGCACAGATGTCAGGAGCACATCTAAATAGCTTACAACATGGGGCTATCGCAAGTATCAATAATAATAACGAAACGTTTATAACGCAGCTATAACTTCATTGTCGTTAAAGCACCAACCTTATGTTAAGCTAATTCGATAAACATACCGCATAAACCCGTTTTGAATTTACTGATTCTTAACAGTAACAGCACAGCACAGATGACTAATTACAGTGTTAATTTAAGCAAATACATATCAGTGTTAAGGGGACTTAAAATAAAGAGATTATTTCAGCAATTCGTGTAAAGCGTTAAACAAAAGCAGCGAAAGAAAGTATTTAAAACAATTTGCACTAGGTATTACTATTCCTGAGTTTAATTGGACAGCAGGTATTTTATATTCAAGGATTAGCACATGTTATTTAACCACAATATTGCGTATAATTTCTATTAACCAAAGGGTGCGTAATCCAATCAAGCAACCTCCGCTGGATATAAATTAACGAGGAATGTATACTACAACAGATAGGTATCGTTCCATAAATCCCCAGCTAACACCTCTAAAAATGACTATAAATAACTGCAGGGAAAGCATTACCAAGCAAGTCTTACTAAGTTGAATCGAGATTTAACAAGAAAAGAAATTTTCAGTTAGTAATATTATCGATTTGTATTTAATGTAACAATTAAAGTACAGATGATGGAGAAATGTAAAAAGGAAAACTTTATCAGAACGATATGAAAATTGGGGCCAAGCCCACCTAAAATAATGTATAAGGTTAGTCCACAAATAATCACTTCATTAACTTACAAATGTTCCTATATTCACGAGACCTTATTAGGAGATATGTCCAGGAACTAACATTTCTATCAAAGAAAATACTGGCAGCTTCTTTAATCGTGCAGTTAGGAAGAACGTTCAAAACGACTTTGTGACCCAA